>CM068961.1:23986229-23999901 GCA_035128595.1 Eptatretus atami | reverse complement strand
TCATGCTATATATCGTTTTTGGCCCTATCTCTCAATGGTGAAGAATCACTTTATAAATTAAATGACTCTCATATCCAGATCCAGATTCAGATATTCACCAAAATCGAATCAATTTGTCGTGGTCACACACCCGACGTGTTCACCAAGTTTCATCTGAATCCACCCACAACTTTTTGAGATATCGTGCTTTGTATTAGTTACGCCTCATCTCTTCATTGGTTTCGCCCTATCTCACAATGATTCTTCATTGGTGAAGAATCACTTAAACATTATCGGATCCGGATACGGATTCGGATCTTCACCAAAATTGAATCAATTCTTCCTTGTCACACACCTAACATGTCCACCAAGTTTCATCCGAATCCGTCCACAACGTTTTGAGATATCCTGCACACAAACAAACAAATGAAATTGCTTCGTTTGAGGCCAAGAATTGGCTGGAATAACTTTGTCATATCTCAATGATCTCTGAAAAAAAACAAAAACCTGGAAATCAATTTCGTTCTTATAAGTCGATAATGCTACTGTTTAATGAGTTATACACTTAGTTTGGTCATGATCATAACTTGGAAGTCAATCGGACTTGAAATGGCATTTTTATCGCAATGTGAAATTTTTGACCCGACCCCCTTGACATTCGACCCCGACCGCTAAGAAGGGTGTTGGTGTGACACCCCAATGAGACATATGGTTGGATGCAGTATTGGAAGATGCACATTTTGGATTTGGTTTGAAGTCGATACGACCATTTTAGCGGACGTTATTGCGAAAATAAGAATTTCGTTTTTCGGTGACCTTGACCTTGACCTTTGACCTAGATTCACCAAAAAGGACAAGTGTCTAAGTTGGACCATGGCCGACGTCTGTACCCAGTTTGGTCATGATCGCTGAAACGGTGTGCTGCTACAGGGTAAACACACACAAACAAACAGACAGACAGACACACAGAATGACACACACAACCGACCAACATAATTGCCGAAATCCGAAGGATTCCGGCAATTAACAAACAGAGAGGGGTGAAAACATAACCTTCTACACCTTCGGTGGTGGAGGTAACAAGCATGCTGCTGCTCCTGTTGCTTTGTTGGCATATACACTTTGTAGTCATAGGCAGTTAGGTTGTATTATATTTTGTTTTGCTGTTGTTATACATGAGCTAAGCATTTAAGATGTCAAATTAATTTAACATTTGAAATCATGTACATTATCTTGTATGCAAAATTGGCACAATTTCTGAACACCTCCTACCCCCTCCCCCCCTTTCACTGGCTTCTCTCCACACGCTTTCATTGTACATCCCCTATTGCCCCCAACCCTTTCCCTTCTCAACCTCCTTTCCCTTCTCAACCTCCTTTCCCTTTTCTCCCCAACTCCACCACCCCATTCTCTCCTATTATTCTCAGATCTTCCATTTCTTTCTCAATTATTTTTTTTCTATTCAACCTCATGCCCCCTCTTTCCCACACTATTTTGCATGCATAACATGTAATAGAAAATACTATGACCTGCAAGACTTATTTTGTTACACTTTGCTTTCTATTTTAACTCCCTTTCATATGAGCTTATGACATACATGTCGATGCACACATATTGCTGGAACCATTGATAATTTGTTGTATGGTATGAGCTGAAAGGATTCTCCTGATCTATTTCTCCCACCCCTTACCTTTATACCTCTAATGTACTGCAGCAACAAGTTAAAGGGGGATCAGGTATAGTAGGCAGAAAGGTGAAGCGCACACTCCCAAACCCTCCACCGGAAGAAGCTGCCGCTACCACACCATCTCTGCCTCCAGCCATTGCTGGAAGTATAGGAACAGGTGGCCGAAAACGAGTGGGACGTTCAGGAACATTGGCACGAGCCAAACTGCTGCAAGATATTGACCGTGAGCTTGAGGTGGTGGAGAGAGAGTCATCGAAGCTGCGTAAGCGGCAGGCAGAACTTGATGAAGAGGAAAAAGAGATTGATGCTAAGCTGCGTTATCTTGAAATGGGTATTACACGACGCAAGGAAGCACTGCTGAAGGAGAGAGAGAAGCGTGAGCGAGCATATCTCCGTGGTGTTGCTGAAGAGCGGGGTTATATGTCAGACAGCGAGTTGAGCAGTGGAGGTGGTCGAGGATCCACCTTGCTTGTGGCTGCCCCAGGAGTAACAGGCCCTAGGCCTCAGATTACACCAGTGCACCAGCTCACTGGATATCAGGAATCATCTTCACAAGCAATGCCACCACAAGATAGTGGCTATCTTCCTGAACCAAGTTACCAGCCATCTCCTCATTTCCATCCTCAGTACCCAACAACTTACACCGGGACAGAAGAATTTCTGACCACATCCTACCAGCCCCTACCACAAATTCCACCATCTGCAGCCTACCAAGCCAGCACACTACCACCTGCTGGATCTTACAGCTTCCATCCTGACTACATCAATTCAGCTTTCTTGACACTCTCTGGTCCAGGATCTGCCTTTGCACCACCAGCTTATGGCACAGCTACCACCCATTCCTCTCATCCACATCCACAAGTTTCAGCAGCGGGTTACTTTCCAACTGGTTCTACTTCAGCTGGCTCCAGGTTTGCAGTTCGGACTCGAAGATCTGTGACGTCTGTAAATGACCCTACAATATTTGATAACCTTGACCTTCGCCTTGCTCTTGAGGAACCAATGTCTCCCGTGTCCAATCTCTCAGCAGAGTCAGCATTTCTCGATCTGGAACTTTCAGGAGGAGCAGCTAATGCTGGGCGGCCTTTTTCAGCCATTGAAGAGGCTGATATTGTCAAAAGTCTTGCAAGCTACAGTGGCCGAAGACAAGCAGCTGGACGTGGCCACTACAGCAAGCGCAGGTCAGTCCCAGGCAGTTTCGGAACAAGCCACAAGCCTGATGATGATGCCTCAATGAAAGAACCTTATGAGTTGAGGCTCCTAAAAGAGCAAATTAAACAGGAATTTCAACGTGGAGGCAGTAACCTTGGCCTTGGTGCGAGTAGCAGCTCTGCTAATGCTCTTGATCACATGTACGACTCCCGGCAGCGACCAAGCACACGGCCTGAGCGGTATAGCCACCCACCACCACTCCGACTGGACCGACATGGGCATGCCTTGCCTCTTCGGGTTGACCGATACAGCATAGGCCGTTTGACATTGGAAAAAGAAGCTGCCAAGCAACTAGGACTTCCACAAGCTGCAAATCGCTTTTGCAAGTCTCGTAAGACAGGTGGTGAGGTTCGTTTGTCTAAATTCTCACCCATAGAGGAAGCCAAAGATGTTGAAACTGACTACACTACATCATACATCAGTTCCTCAGCAGCTGCTGCAGTCACTGGCAGTGGAGTGGTACTACGAGCAAAGCGTTCTCCTGCTGATGCGGCCTACAGCTTGCGAAGAGGCATGGCTGATAAGTCAGTGAGTCGCATGACACCAGGTGAGCTAGATCTGCTCATAGCAGGTGTGCACTCTCGACCAAGCTCTTCCTATGGTCTGGAAGCTACCGTGATCCGTTCACGACCATCTTCCGTTTATGGTATAGAGGCTGGCAATATTCGAATGAGGCCATCTTCTGCATATGGTCTAGAGTCTGGTGTGATTCGATCACGGCCTTCATCTGCATATAGTCTAGAAAGTACTTCAACCCGCTCAAGACCGATGTCAGCATACGGTCTGGAAAACATAGGACACACCAGATCTCGGCCTGCCTCAACATATGGTTTGGATCCTAGCACAATACGATCACGCCCTTCCTCATCATATGGACTTGATATAACAGGAATGCATTCACGACCAGCATCAGCATATACCCTAGAAGGCAGCACAAGTAAGTCAAAACTATCCACTGTTTATGGAGGTTCTGAAACTTCAACATGCTCACGACCATCTTCCAGTTATGGACTTGATTCTGCTTTTGCAGTCTCAACCTCCAGGCCATCCTCAGTCTATGGGCTGGACCTGACTCTTCCAAAAGGAGCCAAAGAAATAGAAATTATGGATGCATATGGAGTACGTCTTCGAAACAAACCAGCTAATCTGCCCATCATTGGACCAAAAGGCCGACTGCCTATTGCGACGCAAAATTCAGAGGAAGAGAGCCCCCTGAGCCCTGTAGGACAACCGATGGGGATGGCTCGTGCTGCTGCTGGGCCACTACCACCCATTGCTGCTGACTCACGTGAACAGTTTGGCTCAAGTCACTCCCTGCCTGAGGTTCAACAACATCAGAAGGAGTTACACCGCCGAAGTTATGAGCATGATATGGCCTATCTTATGGATGATCTTCAACATGCCATGTCAGACAGTGAAGGTAAAATCAATTCTTCACTAAATTTGTTTTTATATCATCTTTGTAGACCTATAATAATTTCCATTCCTCTTTCCCACTTCACGACACACATCTCCATAACTAGTGCAGTGTTAATGCCTCCTTACTTAGCTGGCTAGAAATACATCCCCCCCCCACCCCAACACACACACGCACGCATGCATGCACATGCACGCGCATACATACATACACACACACACACACGCACTTTCAGATTCTTCCTTGCAGGCCTACACACCTAACTCCAGTGTAATTAGTTGCTTCTGTTTATGTTTTGCTTCTGCTACCTGTCCTTTTTTACAGGTCAGCATATTGGATTTTTAAAAATTTATGTAGAAAGTTCATCTCAGAACTTCCACTCAATATATTTAAATGGCAATGAGCAAACTTAGGTTCAAGATGGTAGTTTTTGAGTTCAAGAAGATGTCATTGGAAATAAACAGCTAGGCTACAGCAGTGAACAAGGTAGAGCATTTAACAATTCCAGCTTTGCCAGGGTATATAAATTATAGACTTGTAGCAGATCGGAGAACTAGTGTAGACTCACTCACTCACTCACTCTGACTTGCACACAGAATGCTTTGCAAACGGATCTGGCTCTGGGGAAATAAATGGACAATCCCTTAGGACAGTGGTTCTCAAATTTATTTGTTTGGGCGACCCCTTCCACATTTTTCAGATTAAATAAAAAAAATACATTTTTATAATTTTTACATTTTCTTTTAAATACAAAATTTAGAACACGATTTCATTGCTGTGCAAAACTGCATGTGTGTGATGTAATATTTTAAGCACCTTTAAATGTATCATATAGATCGTAGTAGATTGTCTCCAACTTGGACATAATGCACATTCATGGTATGAAATCAACTTGTGGTTAAATTAGACAACTTTATCCGTGCCGAAGGCTGGTTTTACGCACTTGCCAAGCCCCTCAGTCTTGCAGCACATCTCAAACCATGGGTGGTGTGGGCAAATACACACTCAGGAGCAGGTGCAGATAACTTGGACAAAATGCACATTCAAGGTAGAAGATCAACTCATGGTTACATATGTTGTAAAAAAAAATGTCATGGTTGGAGACATCTTTGTCAAAATGTGCTTAAGTTCGAATGGGGGCACAATACTATAGTAGGCCATCCGGGAGACACTGTATTAAAGCTGGTCTGCATGCAGATTCACTGATTGTCACACACATATGAACACACACACACACACACACACACACACACACACACACTAACACACAGACCAAGTACAATACCCTCTCAAGCACTTTCGGGAATGGAGGAGACTAAAGATGATGGCCTTGCCAGGAAAAATCTGCATGCTGTGGATTCAAAGTCATGGTTTTTATTGAATTCACAATCAGCTGCAGAAAATATTTTGGAGCAATTTACAGATCGAGAAATACGCACGTTCATAACTGAAATTTTTTTTTTACAAGAAAAAACATTTTCTCCAATCATGGCAATCTATGTCTAATTCCACATTCTTGTGCCTGAAAATAGCAGCACTCAAAATACAAATTGTCAATCTGCTTTTCAATTCTTCATTTTGTTTTGTATGTTAAGTGTGCAGCCTTTTGATGGTGCATGCTGTTTATGTCACACTTGCCTGCATCTCGGTTTGATTCAGTGCTTTCTTGCTTTATGTTTTGAATGTTCTGTGTTTCTTTCTTTATGTTTTGAAGCTATGTGCATGGACTGGTGCTCCCAACGCTTTCAGCTGCCATGGTCGTACCCCAGAGACAGGCGCATGTGTGCGTGATGTGTCGGGGCACGCCCATACACACTTTATTCTCACCTTAGTAAGTGTCATGTGCATTAGTCACACATATCTTCCTCTCTCCTCTTTCCCTCTCTCCTCTTTCCCTTCTCTCCTCTCCCCCTCTCTCCTCTCTCTCTCTCTCCCTCCTCCTCTTCTCTCTCTTTCTCTCTCCTGTCCCCCCTCTCTTTCACCCCACCCCTTACCCCTCTCTCTCTTCCCCTTACCCCCCGCGCCCTTCTCTCCTCTCTCTCCCATCACACCACCCTTTCTCTTTCTCTTCCTTTTCCTCTTCCTCTTTCTCTTTATTCTCTCTCTCCCCTCTCTTTCTCCCCCTCCTTCACCCCACCACTTTCCCTCTCTCTTCCCCTTTACCCCCGCCCTCCTTCCTGTCTCTCACCCCTCACCCTCACCCCTTTCCCCCCTCTCTCTCCCATCACCTCCACTCTTTCTTTCCTCTCTCTCTCTTCTCTTTTCTCTTTCTTCCTTTTCTCTTTCTCTCTCTCTCTCTCTCTCTCTCTCTCTCTCTCTCTCTCTCCCCTCATTCATGCCCACCCGCTTTCCTCCCTCCCTCACCCCCCACCCATTTCCTCTTTCTCTCTCTCTCTCTCTCTCTCTCTCTCTCTCTCTCTCTCTCTCCTCTCTCTCTCTCTCTCTCTCTATCTCTCCCCCCTCTCTCTTTCTCCCCACCTTCACCCACCCTTTCCCCACTCTCTCTTCCCTTTTACCCCCTGCCCCTTTCCCGTCTGTCTCTCACCCTCACCCCCGCTCCTCCCCCCCATGCTCTCTCTCTCCCATCACCACCACTCTTTCTCTTTCTCTCTCTCTCTCTCTCTCTCTCTCTCTCTCTCTCTCTCTCTTCTCTCTCTCTCTCTCTCTCTTTTTCTCCCTCCTCCTTCACCCCACCCGTTTCCCCTCTCTCTCTTCCCCTTTACCCCCCCCGCCCCTTTCCTGTCTCTCGCCCCTCCACCCCCGCCCCTTCCCTCCTCTCTCTCTCCCATCACCACCATCCTTTCTCGTCTCTCTCTCTCTCTCTCTCTCTCTCTCTCTCTCTCCTCTCTCTCTCTCTCTCTCTCTCTCTCTCTCCCCTCTCTCTCCCCACCCCTCCTCCTGCCCCTTCTTGTCTCTCTCCCCTCTCTCCCCCACCCTTCTCTCTGTCTTTCTCTCTCCCCTCTCTCTCTCTTTCTTCCCCCACCCTTTCCTCTCTCCCATCACCCCCCCCCCTCCCCCCCCCCCCCCCCCACACACACCTTTCCTCTCCCCTCTCCCTCACCCCACTCCTTTCCTCTCTCTCCCCTCCTTCATCCTCTCCTCTCCCCGCCCTCTTTCTCCCCCCTCTTCACCCCCACCCTTTCCTCCCTCTCTCTTCCCTTTACCCCCCGCCCTTTCCTGTCTCTCTCTCACCCCTCACCCTCGCCCCTTTCCCCCCCCCTCCTCTCTCTCTCTCTCTCTCTCCTCTCCTCTCTCTCCTCTCTCTCTCTCTCTCTCCCCCCCCTCTTCACCCCACCCCTTTCCTTCCCTCTCTCACATTCACCCCCGCCCCCTTCCTCGCTCTTTCCTCTCTCTCTCTCTCTCTCTCTCTCTCTCTCTCTCTCCTCTCTCTCTCTCCTCTCCTCTCTCTCTCTCATCTCTCTCTCTCCTCTTCCCTCTCGTCTCTCTCTCTCTCTCTTTTTCTCCCTCCTCCTTCACCCCCACCCGTTTCCCCTCTCTCTTCCCCTTTACCCCCCCGCTTCCTTTCCTGTCTCTCCGCCCCTCACCCCCGCCCTCCCTCCTCTCTCTCCCATCACCACCATCCTTTCTCGTCTCTCTCTCTCTCTCTCTCTCCCCTCTCTCTCCCCCACCCGCCCTGCCCTTTCTTGTTCCTCTCTCCCCTCTCCCCCACCCCTTCTCTCTGTCTTTCTCTCTGTCTTTCTCTCTCTTTCTCCCCCACCTTTCCTCTTCCCATCACCCCCCCCCCCCCCACACACACACACCTTTCCTCTCCCCCTCTCCATTCACCCCCACTCCTTTCCTCTCTCTTCCCTCCTTCATCCTTCTCTCTCTCCCCCCCCTCCTTTCTCCCCCTCCTTCACCCCCACCCCTTTCCTCCCTCATCTTTCCCCTTACCCCCCGCCCCTTTCCTGTCTCTCTCTCACCCCTCACCCTCGCCCCTTCTCTCTCTCTTCTCTCTCTTCTCTCTCCTCTCTCTCTCTCCTCTCTCTCCTCTCTCTCTCTCTCTCTCTCTCTCCCCCCTCTTTCACCCCCACCCCTTTCCTTTCCACTCTCTCTCTCTCTCTCTCCCCTCATTCATGCCACCCTTTCCTCCCTCACCCCCACCCCTTTCTCCTCCCTCACCCCATCCCTTTCCTTTTCTCTCTTCTTCTCTCTCTCTCTCTCTCTCTCTCTCTCTCTGCCTTCCTGTCTTCCTCCTTCTCCAAGCTGAAGACCCACTTTGTCCCAATGCTTATATTTTGCTTGCTTGTTCAGGGACTTTGATTGTTTACTTTTGCTTCTTTTGGAAAGTGACTTGTTTTTAACTTGCAGTTTATTTCCAGTTTATTTAATTTGCCTTTTTTGTCATGTGTACATACCAACACCACCATGAATGCATCATTTCAAATCGGCTGATACTGGCATACAATAACAAGAGTTTCTGTTTGAGTGTGATTGTGCAGTTTCATTTTTGACATTTCATCCTTCAGCTTCAGCTTCAGCTGAAGATATTTATAATGTAGCTCGTGCTGTTCTTATGATTTTTCCTCTCTCTTTTTATGTGATTGTTCTTCTCTGTACCGTTCTCTTACCTCACCTTTTCACATACCCTTTCTTCCCCAATATTTTATGCTATAAAGAGGGGCTACGGTTGATTAAACTTCAAGAAAATAATTATTTTGATTCATTACAATACATATTGTGGCTTTTAATGTAATCAGGAACGATTTGGTTAAAATATATTTAAACAGGACGTGTTACGAGGAAGAAAATATCAGAAATCATCTTGATGGGAAGGGTATTATAAGTAAAAGCATTAAATGGGTTTAGCAGCGAATTGGATAACTATCTAGAGACATGATATATAGAAGGGTATGAACAATGAACAAAGGTATTCAAGCAGGTCCCCAAAAGTCCTGACTTACTGAGCTGTCTTTTTTCTTCTTCTTCTTCTCCATTGTTGGTGTATTTGCTGCTCATCCCCTTGTTTTTCAGCTCTTCCACGAGCCTTAATATGTGTTCTATAAATTTAGACTCTGCATGCGTTGTCCTTCGTTTCTCCTCTTCACAAGTGCATGTTTCTGCCATCCCTTTTTTTTCCACATCCCATAGCCAAAGAAAAAAAAAACACTTGTTATCTGATTTGTCCATGCATTATGAGCTGTTATTTCCCACCTTTGTTTGTTGCACTTATGCTATAATGTGTTTGTTAAGTGCTTTCGTTGTACTGTATCCTTGTCCAAAATTTTGCTTCTTTAGCATTGTGTATTTTAATATAGTTATAGTAGATGATGAGGGATATTTGTAAGGTCGGGGTGGTTGGAGAGTGGAGAGAGTTGGCTGAGGGAATCAAACTTCAGAATCAAATAGAGTGGCCTGCAAAAGTATTCATCCCCCTCCAAAGTTTTCACATTTTGATTCCACCTGAGCTTATTTCATGATGCTTTCAAATCAAACTTCATGTATAGAGTCTTCACAAACTATTCCAAAGTGATAAAGTTTTAAAATGCAGATAAAATGTGAATAAGTAAGATTAACACAGAAAATCAGATGATTCTCAGTTTCATATGGGTATTCAAACCCTTTGCCTAATTAACCCTAATGTTTGGGGTTAATCTTCCCCAAAACCTTCCCCAAAAGGTTGTAATTAGCCCAAACCTTCATGTTTGCCTTGTTGTGGTTGACCAAGTGAGTTGCACCTTAGAAAACTCCTTCGATAAGTGGGGGAGCTTAATGTCTAAGTTAAACCACTGATTACATGCAGGTGAAACCTATCACATTTATTTTTAAGTCACCCCTTATAAAGGGAAGAGGAGTAGAGAACATGAATATCAGACTCTGAGGCTACTAAAAGGGATTTCAGGATATCATGGTTACAAGGCAGGAAAGTGCAAGACTTAGGAGAAATTTGAGATAAACATAAGTAATGCTGAGCAAGAGAGAGGAAAAAGTGAATGTGTATATGATGGATAGGGCAGGTGATAAGATTCAAATACCTCGGTTCGACATTGAAAGAGGCGGTAGTTGTAGTGAGGATGTGTGAGCAAGAAAAGAGATGAGAGGGAGCAGAGTGGAGTGAATGTATCGGAGTGTTTCTGGGGTGGTTTATGATGAAATTATTCTGGATAGGCTCAGGGTGAAGATTTACAAAATATAGTTATAAATCGTTCTCTTGTTTGAAGTGGAGGCTTGGGCCTTTCTTTGATCTTTGTTTGGTTTGGTCCTTGAGAAAGGAAGAGGAGAGATAATTGCAGAGGATGGATATGCAGATGCTGAGGGGGCTGGTGGGGGTCGCTCTGTGTGAAAGGAAGAAGAACAAGGATATCAGGACCTAGGTAGGAGCATGGGCATCAATCGCTACTTAAAAGTGGAAGGGGGGGGGGGGAACATTGCAAGTGCAAATCGCAGAGCCAATAGTGATGACCGGGCATGTCTAGACCCTGCAAATTGTTGATTATAGATGCTCTTTGCTGTGTTGCATTCTGAGCACTTAATCTGGCCATGTTTGCCATGTTTCTTTGAAATAATATTACTGATAAAAGGGTGGTGCTTTTAATTTTGAGCTGTTCTCGGTGCCCAAGTTTATTATTGCACTCACAAAAAAGATGTAGACATGCATTTCATACTTTTATTGTTATTTCTACTTTTCATCCTAATTCTTTAAGATCGACAAACATGTACACCCCCTCCCCCTTCACCCCTTTCCCTCCCCAAAATGTACAGTGGTTGGTCCTTAGATAAGCTTTGCAAGGGGCTCCGCCTTCTGACTACACATTTATTTATCTTTCTTTCCCTCTTCTTGCTGATGGAACACACCCCTGGTGTTGTTATAGTGCAGGCATGATGAGCCGAAAAGCCTCCTCCTGTGTCAGATTTCCTTGTTAAATAGATATAAATCTCCTCATTAATCACCTCCTGCATTAATCCCTTCTGGTGTTTATCATTTATCAAGTTGGTCTGATGGATAAACACTTGAGGTCTTTTCATGGATTAGGATTAGCTCGAGGTCCAGACTGATGATGCCTGCGGTCTGGACGTGGACCGCGGTCCGCCTTTTGAGGACCCTTAGCACTCTGAGTGTACAATAATCTCCGATGCAACAATGACCAAATAAACTTTTCTTTGCTTTAAATTCCACTACGGGGGAGTAAAGAGGCCCCTTCAGAAGACAACTTGAAGCAACACAGCACTGCAGTGGAAATGTCTATCCATATCAACACTCACGCACAAGTGATACATTTTCAGTGCATGCACACCATGTAGTACATGCTTACTCCAACGAATGAAATCCAGCCACGTAGGCCTCATAATAAACCTTGAGGCGCAATGCGCAGTGTATCTCTATTAGTACGAGTGAAGCCAATTTGAAGTGCTCCAGCGACTATCTTGGCATGCCGATATTTCTGACACATTAGATTCAAGTTTGATGCCTGAAATCTTTGCTTTTGTCAATTCTACTGCAATTTCATGTGATTTTCCTCAGGAAATTCACAATGCCTCAGTGTGCAGCATTCGGTTGCACCAACGCCTCTAGCAAGGGTTCAAAACCATCTTTCCTTTGGTATGTTTGATGAAAAAAGTTGACGATGAATCATCAGGCCCGGATGAACAATGGTGGGCGTTAATCCAGGTGTCCCATCTGCCAGTAATAGTTGGTGGACGTTAAAGATCCCACACTGTCCTTTGTGAAGAGTTGGTGAGTTATTGCCAGCACCACAAACAAATTACAAATTCCTGCTGTGACAACTGCAAGGAAGGAAAAGGCAAACCTTGTCAGTCCCATCTGGTGTTAATTCATTGGCCAATAGGGGCTTGAACTCAAGACCTTAAGATCTTAAGCCAGCCACCCTTACTGTAAGCCAACACCAGGCTTTCCACTTTTTAATGATTGTTTCACCATACTCAAAGGGATAATGAGTGACTTTGAAATCTTCTTTTATCCCCCTCCTGAACGGTGCTTCTCCACCACTTTATGTCTGACTTCTTTGGAAAGCTACTTGGTCTTCATATTTGCCTTGTTGTGGTTGACCAAGTCAGTTGCACCTTAAAACTCCTTGGATAAGTGGGGGAGCTTAATGTCTAAGTTAAACCACTGATTACATGCAGGTGAAACCTATCACACTTATTTTTAACCTTTCAAGCAAATAATTTGCTCCTGAAGTGATTTAGGGTTAATTAGGCAAAGGGTTTGAATACCCATATGAAACTGAGAATCATCTGATTTTCTGTGTTAATAAGAGAGATTGCCTGGCATACGTCGGAAATTTCAAGCATGGAAAATTTGTCTAACACCTCGGGCTACTACGACGTATGCCAGCGTACAAAGACGTATGCCAGCGTACTACGAAAAAAAGCCAGCGTACTACGACATATGCCAGCGTGCTCTTAACGTATAAAACTTACCCATAACGTATTCGACGTGTGCCAGCGTTTTAGCCAAATTTTGCATACGTCAGGCATACGCTGGCTAAATCGTCAAGGTGTGACAGGGCCTTAATATGGCAGGACCACTCGTGTAATACTCACTTGTAATCATGTTGTTTTTCTGTTTTCTGTTGGATGTGATTGTCTCTTTAACTGCACCTTTGCCTGGTCCCAAGTCAAAGCATCTTGATGCTGGATGAATCCCCACTCAGTCTCTAACAATTTCGAGCTGTGGCGAATCAGTCAAACACCACTCCTCACGCCCCGCCCCCCCCCCCCCACCGCTCCCCCTGGTAGAACAAATCACACCATGCTTTAGAGCTCACCTGGAACGCAGTTCCAAGGAGCTTATGGGATGGCGCGTCGTCCGTCCATCCATCTGTCCATCCATCTCCAAATACTTTCAACTTCTTCTCTGAAACTACACATACGATTTCGATGAAACTTTGCCGCAATGTTCAACACCGTGTATGTACCAAAGTTTGGTCATGGCATTAAAAAAAAAATCGGGCCATAGGGGATCTACGGGGATTGCCCCCTAAAATAGGTATTTGCTCTTCTCAGAAACTTCACATGTAATTCTGATGAAACTTGACCAAAAACTTCATCACTCGTGACATACCAAAGATTGTTCACAACATTAAAAATATTGGGGTCTGAGGGGATCTACGGAGAGTTTACAGAGGGTTGCTCCCCCCCCCAAGAGATATTTGCTTTCTTCTCAGAAACAATACACACAATTCAGATGAAACTTCACCACAACCCTCATCACCCATGGTGTACTGAAGTTTGTCCATGACATTAGAAAAATAGGCTCAAGGGGATGTAATGGGGGTTGTCCCCCAAATATATGTATTTCCTTTCTTCTCAGAAACCACACACACAATTTCGATGAAAATTGACCACAACCTTTATCACCCGTGATGTACCAAAGTTTGTTCACAGCATTGAAAGAAAAAAAAATCCATCGGTAT
>CM068961.1:23964590-23986204 GCA_035128595.1 Eptatretus atami | reverse complement strand
ATACTTATTCACATTTATTTGCATTTTTTAACTTTATCATTTGGAAATAGTTTGTGAAGACTCTATACATGAAGTCTGATTTAAAGCATCATGAAATAAGCTCAGGTGGCATCAAAATGTGAAAACTTTGGAGGGGGTGAATACTTTTGCAGGCCACTGTATTTGATTTTTAAATTTTCTGGTTTGATTCTGAAAAAGAACATAGTCTGGAAAACTGTTAACTAGCTAGTGTGGCAGTGTGAAACCATGCTAAAGGGGCTGTCAAACCTTGACGTTCTAGCCAGCGGATGGAAAGGTCTCAAAATGTATGTAAAAGCTGGCGTACGCTGAACTATTGATGTTTTTTTTAATGTTTTGGGCGTATAATAACGTGTTGGACGTATGCATAACGTATTAGTAACGTACACAAGAACGTTTTAATCACATATAGATAACTTATACCAACGAATGCTGAGCGTGTTGTGGCATTCACAACCTATGCCCAACGATAGTCTAACTTATGCATAGCAGCAGCAGCGTATCGCCGACGATCACGTGGCGTAGCTATTCATAGGCTGTGGCTCGACGATTCAAATCATAACCGCACTAGACATCGAAGTGTGAAGCCGCTGTCACACCTTGACGTTTTAGCCAGCGTATGCCGACGTATGAAAAATTTGCCGAACCAAGCTGGCACACATCGAATACGTTATGGGTAAGTTTTGTATACGTTAAGAGCACGCTGCATACGTCGTAGTTACGCTGGCATACGTCGTAGTTTTCTGGCATATCGTCATCATACGCCGAGAAATTTTCAGCATGTTGAAAATTTATCGACGTACTCGACGTATGACACACGTTCCGCATACGCTGGCATAAGTTGTAGGCACGCTACGCGATCGTTGACACACATCGACATACGTTACTTGTAAGTTACTCATAGTCGAAACACGTCGACGTAATGTTTAGCATACCCGAAACTTAATTTTTAACCTATGAGTAACGTGCTTTGAACCTATGAGTGACGTGCTTTGAACCTATGTGTAACGGATCTCCAACGCACATTGACGTATGTAGACGTATTTGATTGACGTCTTCCGGACGACCACAGAACTTACTGAACGTGTTTCTAACTTACAGCTACCGTATAATGGCGTATTGGCAGCGTTTAGGGGAATTGGTATATAAAAATGGGGTTCACAGGAGGAACCCGTCAGTGTTTCAGACTCCATGTTTTTTTTTTGTTAAAAAAAAAAAATTTTTTACGTTGAAGTGTTGATGTTTTTTTCCATTTTTGGCGTATTCATAACGAGTTGGACAAATGCATAACGTATTACTAACGTACACAGAAGTTCGATAACTTATAGATAACTTATACCAACGATCGCGTAACGTGCCTACAACACGTTACTCAAAGGTTAGAAATAAGTTTCGGGTACGCTAAACATATACCCGACGTGTTTCGACTTATGAGTAACTTACAAGTAACGTGTGTCGACGTGTGTCAACGATCGCGTAACGTGCCTACAACTTATGCCAGCGTATGCGGATGTGTGAGTCATACGCTGGCATACGTCGGAAAATTTCAAGCATGGAAAATTTGTCTAACACCTGGCGTACTACGACGTATGCCAGCGTACAAAGACGTATGCCAGCGTACTACGAAAAAAAAGCCAGTGTACTACGACATATGCCAGCGTGCTCTTAACGTATACAAACTTACCCATAATGTATTCGACGTGTGCCAGCGTTTTAGCCAAATTTTGCATACGTCAGGCATACGCTGGCTAAATCGTCAAGGTGTGACAGGGCCTTAATATGGCAGGACCACTCGTGTTAATACTCACTTGTAATCATGTTGTTTTTCTGATTTCTGTTGGATGTGATTGTCTCTTTAACTGCACCTTTGCCTGGTCCCAAGTCAAAGCATCTTGATGCTGGATGAATCCCCACTCAGTCTCTAACAATTTCGAGCTTGGCGAATCAGTCAAACACCACTCCTCCCACCCCGCCCCCCCCCCCCCACCGCTCCCCTGGTAGAACAAATCACACCATGCTTTAGAGCTCACCTGGAACGCAGTTCCAAGGAGCTTATGGGATGGCGCGTCGTCCGTCCATCCATGTCCATCCATCTCCAAATACTTTCAACTTCTTCTCTGAAACTACACATACGATTTCGATGAAACTTTGCCGCAATGTTCAACACCGTGTATGTACCAAAGTTTGGTCATGGCATTAAAAAAAAAATCGGGCCTTAGGGGATCTACGGGGATTGCCCCCTAAAATAGGTATTTGCTTTCTTCTCAGAAACTTCACAGTAATTCTGATGAAACTTGACCAAAAACTTCATCACTCGTGACATACCAAAGATTGTTCACAACATTAAAAATATCGGGTCTGAGGGGATCTACGAGAGAGTTTACAGAGGGTTGCTCCCCCCCCCAAGAGATATTTGCTTTCTTCTCAGAAACAATACACACAATTCAGATGAAACTTCACCACAACCCTCATCACCCATGGTGTACTGAAGTTTGTCATGACATTAGAAAAATAGGCTCAAGGGGATGTAATGGGGGTTGTCCCCCAAAATATATATTTCCTTTCTTCTCAGAAACCACACACACAATTTCGATGAAAATTGACCACAACCTTTATCACCCGTGATGTACCAAAGTTTGTTCACAGCATTGAAAGAAAAAAAAATCCATTGGTATTTACTTTCTTCTCCATTACATATTTTGTGGGTCATCCATGCCGACCAGTGAGTCCCTGGTTATCTAATCCAGCCATTACCAGGTGAGTACCCAGGGGTATTGCCCCTATGTTTTTAAAGGTTATTGTGTGGGATGACCGAAAACTGATGGTATAGTTGCCGGAATTGATGGCAGCTGTTTTTCAGGATGGTTTCCATGGGAACGCCCAAAATTACTGTGTTCACCTCATTAACATAAAATAACCACAGATTCGTTAATTTTCAAGACAGAGAACAAATTTAATATCAAATTGATCAGCATGGAAGGGGAAACCTGATTATGACATCACATGTGCGAATTACCTCATTTGCATAATCATTATTTCATTGAGTTTGCATTTTTCCATGAAATAGAGTTATACCGAACAGAACAAATCTCGCCAGAGAAGCCAAATCGTCTTCATAACAAACAACATTGCATTTTTGTATTATATATTATATATATATATATATATATATATATATATATAATATATAATATATATATATATTATATATATTGTTGCGAATTCGCGCCCGCCGGCGTGCGAACGGCCACGCAACTCGAATCGAGGCACGTCGCCCACCGGACGGACAATTCAGTCGTACCCTCTCGGACCAACGCCGGGAGCTAGTCACGGTGGGGGTTTAACCTCACCACGATTTGTGCCAATTGCCCACCCGCAGGACAGGTTTCTCGCCAAATTCGATCTACCTAAGTACCTGCGCGAGTGTCGACCGGGCGATCGTAACCACGCCAACAGGCCGACTTCGGACACAAACCGCTTAAGCGGTCCGTTCCGTGCTACAGTGATAACCGAGCGTGTTATCGTCGGCCTCGACGGTTCCGATTAATTACCGGGCGTATTAAGCCCACTACGAACCCCTTACGTGAAGCAGGATGGAGATCAAGTAGAGAAAAAGACGAAGCGAAACGGGAGAACAGTTCACACAATGCACATTATTTCCCGGCACACGGAAAGCACGTATATACAGCTATACAGTGAAAATGCACATAAAGCAACCAAAACAATAAAAGCAACAACGACGCAGAGTTAATACCGACTACGCGCACACACGGCAACACTTATACAGTTCTACTTTACAGACGGCGCCAAACACACATTTACACAAAAGCAAAGGAAAGAAGCCACCCTCAATAGACAAGGAGGCAGACAGGCCTGTAGGCCAAATGTGCGGCGGACCTAGAGGAGCGGCCAGGTCCGCGAGACGGGTGGGTCCTACCCGCGTCCTCGTGACGCGTTGGCGGGCTAGCGCAAATGTGGCCGCGCGGCTGTGCCCCGACTCCGTGCTCCTTGGCGGGTTTCGTTGGCACCACGTGTGGGGTGGGGTGGGAACGGGGCCCCCTTTTCACTATCTCAGCACGGGGGAAAGGGAGATTGTTGATGCCCTGGGGGAGGGAGTGGCTGGCTGCTTGGGTCCCGCTACGAGCGATCCCACACCGCGACCTCGTCGCCGACCGCCGTCCTTCTTGCCTCGGACCCGAGCTCCCTTGCCTGCAGTTCCACCGCTCTCCCCTCGCCCGACTCTCTCTGCAACCCGACTCTCTTCAGTTCCGCACTCTCTCAGCCGACTCCAGAACCCAACTGACTTCATTCGCCTTGCGCTCGCCTTCTTATGAGGCTGGCAGGAGCAGCTAATATGCAAATATTCGGATCAGAATGACCTCGGGGGCGGAGCCACGCTCGCCCATTGGTCGGAGGAAACGGGAGCGTGAACTTCCCTGATCCAAAGAATTTGCATATCGACTTCACACACGCGCCTGTAGGCGGGGCCAAGCCGCCCCGCGCGCTCGCTAATTGGACGGAGGAGAAGTGGCGTGAAGCGTTTTTGATCCGAATTTTCCCCTCGGAAAGGCCGCCATTCGTGCTCGCGACTCGGTGCGCTCGGCACCAAACGCCGAACGGCCCGAGACAGCTCGATGTTCAGTGTCACAGTGGTGCGGGAATGGCCGTAGAAGGAGAGAGGTGAAGGTGGTGGAGGGTTTCGGTGGTGGTTTGATGGTTATGGTTGCCGTTTGGGAATGGCGGTATGCGATGGATGTGGGAGCGTAGATGGATGATGGCGGTGGCGTGGTTGTTGTGTGATGGCGGTTGAAGACGTGGTTGGTTTCAAAATAAAGATAGAACAGAAAAAATGGCTAACTCAAAGCGTCGCAGCCCGGATGAATCACATAAATTCCCTCTATACAACGGGTTTGGGCTAACTACACATGTTCCTATGGAGATACCTCACCTAAGGGCCCTTTATGGTGTAATGCGAATTTCCACAGCCATAACAATATGTATTGTATATATATATATATATATATATATATATATATATATATGTATGTATATATATATATATATATACAATATGTATGTATATATATATTCTCGCCTGAGAACCGGTGCGGACAAGGGGATTCCGACTGTTTAATTAAAACAGAGCATCGCGATATATATATACATACATATTGTTACGGCTGTGGAAAATTCGCATTACACCATAAAGGGCCCTTAGGTTGAGGTATCTCCATAGGAACATGTGTAGTTAGCCCAAACCCGTTGTATAGAGGGAATTTATGTGATCCATCCGGGCTGCGACGTTTGAGTCAGTCGTTTTTCTTTTTCTATCTTTTATTTCAAACACACAACATTTCAACAACCACGCCATCCCCATCACAGCGCCACCACACTGCAACCATGCCACCTCCACCATCTACGCTACTACATCTTCGCCACTACGTCCGCTTCCGAACGGCAAACAAAGGCGCCAAGGAGGGAACTGCGAGGATGCGCAGGTTTCCCCGCCTGTTTCTTCCGTTTGACTTCCCCGCGCTTTGGAGTGGAGGAGGGGCGATACAGGTCAAAGGTCAGAGGTCAAGTAAAGGAGGGGCCTCATTTTGGGGGAATAATGCTCTGCCCAGAGCCAAAAACTGACTCCCCGGCCCCCAGACGGAGCGGGGTGGAGGAAAGCGTGAGGCACGCCCTTTCGGGAACCTTCTTGAAGGAAGTGGAGCGAGAACGGGGCGGGCGAAGGCGGACCCCCGCGCGATAAAAGACGGACACGGGCGGGCGCAAAAAGGCTCCCTCGAGCGCTTCTTCTTCCTCTTCGTCTTGGCTGGTGGTTCGGTTGGTTTTTGTGGAGAGTTGGTCTTCAGGAAGAGGTCCTGTGCCCGCGCCTTGCGAGCGGCCCTGTCACGAAGCACGGACGGGAGACGCGGCAGCGCCCATTGCGAGGTGGACCTGTGCGTCCGGACGGGGAGTGCCGGAGAGGGTTCGCCGGCCGCGAAGAGAGGTCGGCCAGGCGCGACCACGCTGACGGTCGCGGAGAGGGACTCACCAGCCATAAAAGGGAAGTCGCGACTTTTTTCTTCTTTTTTCTTTGGGGTTTTTGTCAAATGTCTGTGGGTGCGCCAGTCTGCTCAAGGAGTATTGTTTTAAGTGTTGCCGTGTGTACGCGTATTCGGTTGTAGCTCTGCATCGTTTCTTTTGTTACATTTGCTTTTTGTGCATAATTGTTTTAACTGTTATATGTGCATTTTGACTGTATGGCTTGTATATACGTGCTTTGTGTCTGTGTCTGTGTGAATAAAGTGCTTGTGTGAACTTGTTCCCGTTTCGCTGCGTCCTTCCCTTTGTTGACTCTCCATCCTGCTTCACGTAAGGGTTCGTAGTGGGCTTAATACGCCGGTAATTAATCGGAACCGTCGAGGCCGACGATAACACGCGTCGGTTATCACTGTAGCACGGAACGGACCGCTTAAGCGGTTGGTGTCCGAAGTCGGCCTGTGCGTGGTACGATCGCCCGGTCGACCATCCGCGCAGGTACTTAGGTAGATCGATTTGCCGAGCAACCCTATCCTGCACGGTGGCAATTGGCACGGCCATGGTGGGGTTAAACCCCCACCCGTGACTAGCTCCCGGCGTTGTTCCGAGAGGGTCACGACTGAATTGTCCGTCCGGTGGGCACGTGCTGCGATTCGAGTTACGTGGCCGTTCGCACGCCGGCGGCGCGCGAATTCCGCAACAATATATATTATATATATATATATATTATATATATATATATATATATAATATATATATATTCTTAGAAACATTTTTGACTTTCAATAAAATGGTCCAAAATCCTCAATTAGCTGCCTTTATGGTAACAATTTAAAACCATCATTATAATCCAATTAAATGCGTATAACTTCCGCGCTATTTGGAGACAGAAAGTGAAATTGGTGTCAAAATGATCAGCATGGAAGGAGTCACACGTTTATGACTTCACAAATGCTAAATTGCCTCATTTGCATATTATTTGATTGATTTGCATTTTCCATGAAAATAGTTATACCTAACAGAACAAATCTTGCCAGAGAAGCCAAATTGTCTTCATAACAACAAACATTGCATTTTTGAAAATATCTATTTATTAATACTGAAGGACCAATTTTGTGCTCCTCCTAGCAGTCGTGTCACGTTCTCTCGACTGTGACCTGGACTGAAAGAAACTTCGTACCTGTAAGAGTGCATCGCACATAGTGGCAATAGTCAACTTTCAACTCTGAACGCAGAATAACACTTTTCGTTGAGACGGGGGCGAGGAGTGAAGATGCGGGGGCGGGGGATGAAGAGACGGGCGCAGATAGTGAAGAGGTGGGGGGCAAGGTAAATTTTTGGACGGGGTAAGCAAATTGAAAGCGGGAGATGGGGGGGAATGGGGCGAGAGATGAGTGGCGGGGGCTGGGGTGAATTAGGCGGGTTGAGTGTGAGGGGTGGACAGGGGGGCGGGGGCAAGTGGCGGCGGGGAATCAAGAGACGGGGGGCGGGGAGTGAAGGGGCTGGGCCGGGTTAATTAAATTTTTGGGCGGGGGTAAGCAAATTGAAGGCGGGGGGTGGGAATGGGCAGGGGTGGGGGATGAGTAGGCGGGGCAAGCACTCCCTGTCCAGTCCATGTCCCTCGAGTGTGGGTGAGCTGGTGAGGGTGTTGAATGACGGAATCCGTCTGTGACGGGTTTCAGCTCGTATGTATAAATACTCGTGCCGGTATGCTTACATATTGTGTAAGCATACGAACCGTGCTTCCCCATTGTCTTGGGTCACTTCATCTGCATTTGATTTTGCATTCATTTATTTATTTATTTTCATTTATTTATATTTTCATTACGGATGTTGCCCGATGATTCTGTGATTTTCCTGGTGTACTGGCTTCCATGTCCATGCAAAATTTCAGCTTTCTACGTCACCGGAAGGTACCGATTTTTATATCAGCGAGTGAGTAGTTAGAAAGAGCTTGATATAATATATACATATATATATATATATAATATATATATATATATGTGTGTGTGTGTGTTTTATATGTGTGTTATTCCCTTCCCATCTGATGTAATAAATGCAATGACCCCTTCCATGCTGATCAATTGATACCAAGTTTCTTCTCTATCTTGAAAATTAATGAATCTGTTGTCATTTTATGTTAATTAGGTGAATACAGTAATTTCCAGGTTCCCATGTGAAACCATCCTGAAAAACATAGCTGCCACCAATTCCGGCAGCTACACCATCACTTTTCAGTCAAACCACGTAATCACCTTTAAAAAAAAAACATGGTGTGATTTGTTCTATCATAGTCCAGGAGCTCAGAAGGTTTATTCAAGTGAAAAGTGCCGAACGTTTGACTTATGGCTGATGTGGTCATCCACCGACATCACAAAAATGCATTGTTGCCGGGTCTGACCTGTGGCTTTCCCCCCGAAATCACTCAATTAGTGACGCGCATTACCGATAAACCTATTTTGCTGAATATCTGGAAAAAATATGCATTGATAATATAACGAATAAGGTGTCTACACCTATGTTTTCATGGTCAATCATTACACTGACACCCCGCATTATTGCTAGAAAATGTATAGTTTACCATGTAAATGTTTAGTTCACCCACTCAGTTAGCAACGCCATTGCGGAAAAACCCATTTTCATTAATATCTGAAAAACACTGCATGCTAATATCAAATAAGGTGTCTATACCATGTTTTTATGGTGAAATATTACAATGCCAACTCTTGTGCTTGAAAATGTTGAGTTCACCCTGAAAGTTGCCTCCTGGAGTCATACCATCTCTGTCTTTTGTTACAATGTGGCAAATAATGCATTGTCTCTTCCCTTTTTATTTACAGATCATGGCAAATGTATGTCCCCATTGTATAATTTGCAAAGAAAGAGAAGAAAAGAAACGTGCCCTAAGTGTTTCAATTCCAGCAACTGGGAAACAGCCAAAAAATGCTGCTAGACGGAAAAGGCAATTCAAAGTGACAAAGTTTTCGAACACCTCGGAAGAGATCAGAACAGCTGATGGGCCCAGAAGGCAAATATACCACTCAGTTTGCCTCAGTCGATTCTTGCTGTTAAAGAGGAGCACCTCCAAAAACAGACCATCTGAACCACCCTCAGAGACCACTCATTCAAGTTCCGATCATCCTTTTACCAGCACGAGAGCTGTCCTTGGACAGGAATGTCTTTTTTGGACAGAAGAGGAAGTTGCAAAAAATGAACCCCTCAGCCAATGTTTGACCACAAGACAGGAGCAAGGCAATCCTTCTTGCTGCTAAGAAAAAGTGTGATACTAGGATCATTGGACTAGGGAAGAAAGGAGGAAGCCAAATGCCATAACACTTGTCATCGTGACTATGTAAGACTGGATGTGACAGATGAAAGAGCAAACGTCAAAATGCGGAAGGATGCACGTTGAAGCCTTCAAAAAGACTTGTCGATGTTCCTTCGGAAATGAAGTCATCAAAAAACAAAAACTCCCATGTTGGCGTCAGTAATTTTCAATTTGTACAAAGAAGAGTTTCTGCTCTTGAAGGAACACAGGATGACATTATAGTACACTACACAAGTCTGATATCGAAGATAAAGGGAAACGATTCCTGGAAATCCTCGTTGACAAATGAGAAAACAAATCTGGAAACCTTGTATTCCATCATCACTGACGTCTGTGAGGCATTTGCTATGCTGACTGATTCCAATGAAATGATTGAAGAGAATCGCGTGTTGCTGCATGGCATTGCGATCTCTAACAGCTGAGGAGGTAGACGTACAAGCTGTTACATCCTTTG
Source organism: Eptatretus atami (assembly GCA_035128595.1). Taxonomy (NCBI): domain Eukaryota; kingdom Metazoa; phylum Chordata; class Myxini; order Myxiniformes; family Myxinidae; genus Eptatretus; species Eptatretus atami. The sequence continues at coordinate 23,976,377 of CM068961.1, read as the reverse complement.
TCTGTGTGCTGTATGCAGAGGCGTAGCCAGAGGTCCAAAAGCGATGAGGCAAAAGAGGTGAACCTGGTTGATGTGAGCGTGCGCGTAGCGCAGCGCTGCGAGTGCCAACGTCGCGAAGCCATTACGGCGAGGGGTCTGGGGCCGCTCAAGGCCCCCAGAAGCCAATGCATTTTTGATGCCCAAGAAACCTATTCTTGGCTAATTTCAATGCTCAAAATTTAAAAATGTTAATGTTCATTTCAACCACATAAATGAACATGGGGGGGGGGGGGTTATTGTCCTATTTAGGTGTGGAGATAAGAGTATTCAGAGCGCTGCCGGGTAAGCTTTGATAGTTGTACTCCCAGAGAGCTCAGATGGCCAGAGGCTCAGGCCAAGATCATATTTCAGGAAATGAGGACGACGAGCAACTTGCTCGTCTCCTCAGCCTGGCTATGCCCATGGTATGGCTTCAAAACCTCTGACATTAATGAAGCCAGATTATACAAGCGTTCATGTGACATGGTGGTGGTGACGAAAAGGAGCCCCTTGCCAGAATAAAGAAGATAAACTGTGCCTCTCTTCCCCCGTGCACCAAGACACTTGGTAATCATATGAAAAGGGCGCACTATGTGGCAAGAATCTGGAAGAAGAGCTGATCCAGACAGATCCAACTGGTGGGGTGAGTCTGACAGACTATGGATGGAAGTTGTCTCAAAACTGCTTTGAACCAGACTGGTATCCAGGAAGTCCAGTTCCAGAGTCCCTACACAGGCCCACATGAGGATGATGGGATGGCATGGAAGATAATTCAGTAGATGAGGAAGAGTTCAGATAATGCTGGAGTGAGGACAGTGATGAGAGTGATGAAAGTGATAGAAAAGACTTGTAATGCCAGAGGACATCAAGTTAATTATGTGAACTGCACATTTGCAAGTTTTCCATATATCGTTGTTCGGTCTAATGGCGTCGCTAAGCCTAAGTCACATTTGGCATGGCGGCTGTAGGTCGACAAAATCTACGGCCACTAGCAATTAATAGGGCGGCCGCAGTTATTTCCACGTCACACAATGTAGCAATCACATATTTTTTTTTCTGGGAGCCGCACGGCGCATTTATTAAATTGTTGGAGACCGAAAACGTTGGGGGTGCCGTACGGTCTTTGATTTGATGTCGCGCAACGTGGTTTGACCGCTTAGGGCGTGCCCTGCGGCGGCCGATAGATTTTCAGGCAGCACGCAAAGTGCCGCAAAGGCGACCGCAGGGGGGCTAAGGCGAACGTGCGGCCAGACGCGACGGTAACGAGTGGGTTATATTTATACAGCTCTTTTTTTTACTGAAATAAAAATATAACCAGTTCGGATATACCAGTATATATAACTGGAATTATATAATAACAACATAATATATTATAAACTGAATATACGCAGTTCGGAGTATAGGCAAACACCTATTTACTTCCGATCTCTAGGCGGTAGCGCACGGTGGACGCACGGTCGGCGCCAGATCTGGCCAGGAGGCCGTAGCGTAGGACGCACGGGCGGGCTGTAGGGGAACAGTGCGTCGCACCCTGCGGTTGCCCGTTAGGTAGTCACACAGACCGCAAGGCCACCGTACGTTTGAACACAGGGACACCTTAGACTACCTCTACGGCGACCAGTGAAATAGTGCGGGGTCCTGCCCGTAATTTTTTTTGGGGGTTGGCAAAATTTATTTTTCATTTGATAAGGCCTACGGCAGCCGCACAAATAACGCAAGCCCACCGTAACGCCCTACGTACGGTCGACGTGGAACACATCTTACGTCACAGCTTGGCCTGTGTCGAATTGCTACGACGCAACGTAGAAAGTGAAAAAAGTTATAACTACGCGCTTAATAGTTTCACGGAGACCCTACGGCCTGTAAAAGATAGCCATACGGCGTAGGGCCACCCTTGAGGCCACCATCAGAAACTCTGCCGGCCACCGCACGTTTCTGTCATTCAGGGGGGTACGGCACGCCGTATCCTAGCCGTAGAGCAAATGTGACAGGCTTAAGTATGAGTCACATTTGCTCTCTACGGCATAGGATTACGGCGGCGCGGACCCCTACCCCCCCCCCCCCCCCCTACTGAAATTGACAGAAAACGTGCGGCGGCCGGCAGAGTTTTGCTGCGTGGCCTCCAGGGATGGCCTACCGGCCGTATGGCTATCTTTACAGGCCGTAGGGGGTCTACCGTGGAATTAGGAGCGCGGAGTTTATAACTTTTTTCATTTTTCTAGGTTGGCCGTAGTCAATTCGACAAGCCGTAGCCCATCGACGTAGATGTGTTCACGTCGGACCTACGTAGGGCGTAACGGTGGGCTTTGGCGGTCTGTTGTTGACGACCTGCGGGAACGCAGGGTCGACGCACGGTTTCCCCTACGCCCGCCGTGCGTCCTACGTTACGGCCTCCCGTGGCAGTCTGCGTCGACCGCTGCGTCCACGTTGCGCTACCGCTAGAGATCTGAGTATTAGGTGTTTGCCACCAGTGTTGGCGCACAAAAGCGATTAATCCTAAAGATAATTATCGAGGTTTACTTTTTTTATGCGGACTATTATCGGAAGTTTAACTTTCCATTTATCGTTATCGGACCAGTTAACTTCGGATAACCCGATTTTTTTGTCCCATAATGTCCGTTAATTTTTTTTGTCCGATAACATTTATTATCGTTTCCGGTCGCATTTCGCCGAACTAATTAATTATCAATGAGGAGAAAAATGTACATGATTATAAGATTTACTTGTTTTAACAAGATAATGCTGAGTCAGGCCGCCGCGTGAAGAAAAATGGAAGAAGAGGAGGAGAAAGAGAAAGAGATAGAAGAAGAAGAAGGATAGAGCTTTGCAATGGCGACTTCTCAGCTATGCGGCTTGCTAGCTTCTGCAGGTAACTGCGGTTCGGTCAATGGTTGGGAACCCGAAAAATAAAAAACAATATGTGACTGCTACATTGTGTGACCGTGGAAATACTGCGGCGCCCTATAATTGCTAGTGGCCGTAGATTTTTTAGACCGCACGGGCGCGCCGAGCCCAAATGTGACTGAAGCTAATTAATGAGCGGGTGGGCTACACATTTACATGGTAAACTTACACATTTCCCAAGTAAATAACACAGTGTGTCCAGCGGTACGGTAGGATTGACCATAAAAATATCGGTACATGACTTAAAAAATATCGATTTACATTCATAATAATTTAGTTGATGCTTTGGAGGGGAACATCCGACATCCGGACCTGTGTGGAATTACAGACAGTGCATTCATTTTTATGTTATTTTCGAGCAAAAAGATGAGGGGAGGATCGATATGTTGTCCCCCCTATCATCAAAATACTGGGAGGGGACATGTCCCCCCCCCCTCCCAACATTAACCCTCCGCATTGACGCCCATAGGCAGGAGTTAGGGATATTTGTGTAAGGGAATGGGAGGCTATGGTCTGGCATTATTAGGGGCACATTGCTCATGAGGGAATCTGGTCAATCAGGCCTTTGACATGATTGCCAGTTTGGCAGTAGGAGAAGAGTCAGACCAAAATGGAGGTGGAAGGAGGTTGACGGTGGAGAGGAAACATAAGATAGGTGGAGAGAAGAGTGATGGAGGTGGAGGGGTATGGAGATGGGAAAAACTTGTGGAAACTGTTCCCATTAAGAGAGGATAGCATTAATTTGGAGCCATTAAATTAGGAAAAAAGTATAGCTATAAATAAGGTAATTGGAGATTTCACCGTTTGGCTTTTTTCGCAACACTACAATGGTGCATCATTTTAGAACTGATTTTGGTTTTTTCCCCCCAAAAATTTTAAAACCCTCTCATGTTTTAAAGTGTAATTACACTGTCACTCTTTCAGTGTCGCTTTTCCATCCATTATGTGATCAAAAAGTTTCTGCTTGTTAAAATTCACTTGCAGCTGTTTTGCTAGTCGGTTCACCACTTGAAGTCCCTTCTCGCACTTACACGCATGCATGCATGTGCGTGCAAACACGCACACGCAACACATGTTGCGGCACACACACACACACACACACACAACACCATGGGTTCCACTTTCATTCACCTCCATGCCTAAATCCCCTTTATAAGCAATGCGGTTTGTCATCAGGGGAATAGATAAGCCCAGTACACTTTTGTAGTGTTGGTACAGTGCGGCTGCACCCATTCTTCACCTGAAAAGCAAGTAACTACATTGCCACAGGTGAAGAGGCAAACGTCATGACAATAACAATTTTAACTGCCATCGCCTAGGAAGCCCATTTTTGATGGTCGAACCCTGAGCAGGGTTGCACTAATGATAGCAGAGGCATGCTTCTCTCTCCAAAGCATACCATCTGCGCCGTGAGGACACCTAAACTGGTTTTGACAAGCCTCGAAGGATCCTTTCATGAGGAGCAAGTGAAGGAAAGGCTGAAGAGACTGCCATGGCGCCACGGGATATGGACATTTACTTTAATGTGAAGTTCTCCAAATCCTGGTTAGAGGAGCTAACAATATTGGCTTTTTGATTTGTAAACTATGTACAGTACATAAAATGGTTGAGAAGTGAGAGTAAAACAGATCAAGATCAGTGATAGGAGTTTTTTTAGATTTATGAATGTTACCTTTTGAAAAGCATGTGGTCCACACGCAGCAATGAACGACTCACCTTGGATGTTACGAATCAGATGCACCTGTAACACTAGCTCATTGATTATTGATGAATGTTATTGAAAAGACTGTTATAATGATGTTTTCATTTCTTATGGATTCGTTCTCAGATCTCTGTACGTTCCTTTGACTTCCCATACACCGTATCTGCCTTGCTGTCATGACAACAAAGACGCACAGTTCTTTCAGGTATCTTTTGTTCTCGACATAGATCCACCCACTGCTAAAAGCAGTTATCAGCTGCGCTACAGCTGATGATCAGCGTATCAGGTGCAGCCTTACAGGTTTTAGAAGTATTTACTTTCTTCTCCATTACATATTTTGTGGGTCATCCATGCCGACCAGTGAGTCCCTGGTTATCTAATCCAGCCATTACCAGGTGAGTACCCAGGGGTATTGCCCCTATGTTTTTAAAGGTTATTGTGTGGGGTGACCGAAAACTGATGGTATAGTTGCCGGAATTGATGGCAGCTGTTTTTCAGGATGGTTTCCATGGGAACGCCCAAAATTACTGTGTTCACCTCATTAACATAAAATAACCACAGATTCGTTAATTTTCAAGACAGAGAACAAATTTAATATCAAATTGATCAGCATGGAAGGGGAAACCTGATTATGACATCACATGTGCGAATTACCTCATTTGCATAATCATTATTTCATTGAGTTTGCATTTTTCCATGAAAATAGAGTTATACCGAACAGAACAAATCTCGCCAGAGAAGCCAAATCGTCTTCATAACAACAAACATTGCATTTTTGTATTAATATATATATATATAATAATATATATAATATATATATATATATATATACATATATAATATATACATACATACATAATATATATATTATATATATAATATATATTATGTATATATATATATATATATATTCTAGAAACAATTTTTGACTTTCAATAAAATGGTCCAAAATCCTCAATTAGCTGCCTTTATGGTAACAATTAAAACCATCATTATAATCCAATTAAATGCGTATAACTTCCGCGCTATTTGAGACAGAAAGGTGAAATTGGTGTCAAAATGATCAGCATGGAAGGAGTCACACGTTTATGACATCACAAATGCTAAATTGCCTCATTTGCATATTATTTGATTGAATTTGCATTTTCCATGAAAATAGTTATACCTAACAGAACAAATCTTGCCAGAGAAGCCAAATTGTCTTCATAACAACAAACATTGCATTTTTGGAAATATCTATTATATGGGGTGAAAATGAATATGAAAAGACAAGATGATAGAACAAACTCCTTTTATGAGAACAGATCTTCATTTTTATACATCATTTCCAAGAATTTTTTTGAATAGTGGGCGTTTATGAAAGAACTATCAAGACAAAGGAGGAGGATGTTGATAATACATTGTAGGAAGTGCGATTCAATATTAAAAAAATCATCATTTTTAGATATACACATTCTAAAATTCAAACCCTCTTAAAGCCCATTCTTCTTATATTGAATTACCAAAAGAAATAAAACTTAAAGAAGGCAGTTCGTTAATATTAAGAACAATGATAATAAATGTTTTCTCATGCGTCTGTCTTCCCTCACTTACATCCACCAAAATGTAATTCAGGAAAGAGTAAAACCAATATATGAAAATATGAGAAGACCTTGGACATTAAAGCATTTTAAATTACCCAATGCCACTAACAGATATTCCTAAATTGAGGGAAAAGAATAATCTTCTATTAATGTATATGGATTAACGGATACAAACAAAGTCTCAAATATTAAAAATTTCAAACAACTATAAAAATGAAGAAACACACATGATCTTTTATATTTTAGTGTTGCGAAAGAATTCACATACACATACATCAATAATTATCAAGATTAATCCTTCTCAGGTATCAGAACAGCCAAACAAAAATATCCTTGTAAGCCCGATGTCTTATTCATTTCATACAAAAAACGATTAGCAACAACATTCAAATTTGTAGTAATCAAAATCAGCTGAATTACAAATGCCTAACCTGGTGAATAGATTACTTTTGAAGGATTAGTAATTAAATCTATGATTGCACCCATTTGCTGATATACGCGATTTGAGTGATATCCTTAAAAAGATAAATACTGCTTCTGCCTAATCCAAAAGAATCATATACAATAAATATCAAAAACTATTCCTTGTGGCTTCTGTTATTATATCAAATCAGCTGTTGGAGAAAACTTATAATAAACTTTGAACATTATCGCTGCGCAAAAAATGCCTCCACAAGAGTTTGTAAAACGATTAGCAAAAGGATTGTATAAGGACTAACTAAATTTAATGAAAGAACAAATGAAAACGATGAAATTAACCAAAGAAAGAAAAAAAATTAGAATTTAGAAAGAAACAATACTCTGTCATATTTGCTGAGGAGGAATTGAGGAAGTCTAAAGTAGGATCATTGTCATCTTACGGCTTAAATATAGAGGTCCGCTCATTCCGTTGTAATCTTAATTATAAATTCGTTTCTTTTATTCCAGTCTTTCTTCACAACAGCGCCAAACTATTGCATACACATCTATTTATAAATGAACTTTCAAAAACCCTGGAATATTTCTGCCATTAACAAACACAAGTCAAAAGTATTTTCATTTGCCAAAAATGATATTCACAAAACCTATAACTTCGTATTAGGTTTCTAGATTCTTACAAGTTTATGGCGAAACACACCACTAGCCAACCTAGCCATCAAAATCTAAGCCCTCCACAGGCCCTCTTTTCCAAATCTTATCATTCCTTCAAAAGAGGAAATCTAACTAAAGAGGAAATTCAGATAAAGAGGAGAATTCAAAGTAAAGAGGAAATTCTAATTAATGAGGAAATTAATGAAGAAATTCTTACTGAAGATTGAAATTCTAATTGTAAAGAAATTTCAAACAATGATATGAATTTCTAACTAAAGAGCGAAAATTCTGATTATAGATGAAATCTGGTTAAAGATGAGGAATTCTAACTCGCAGAGGAAATTCAAACAAGGCAATGAAATTCAAAGTAAAGAGAAAATTTCTTACAAGAAGGAATTTATTCCTTATGATTATATGTGTGTAATTCATTTATGAGATTTAAAGAAACACAACTTCCTTCAAAAGGAAAGTTTTCTATAATAACCTTTCATAGAAGAAGGATTAAGTGATAAGGAATATAACACGCAAAGATATTTGGAAAATATTTAAGATAAAGAACCTTGGAGAATATCATGATTGCCTATCTAAAAACAGATGTTTTATTGTTAGCTGATGTGTTTGAAGCATTTTAGGATCACTCTGTCATAATAAAAATTTTATGGAATTAGATCCTGCCCACTATTTCACAGCCTCCTGGTTTAGCTTGGAGCTGCAATGTTGAAAAGACAAACAAGAATTGATTTAATCAGTGATGTAGATATGCTTTTGATGATTGAGAAGCTCTTAAGAGAGTGGAATATCACTAAGCTATGCTTCAAAAAGATATGCTAAAGCAATAATAAATATCTTCCAAATTATAATGAGTGAAAAGATAGCTAATTATTTTGATTGCTATTTTGATGCTAATAATTTGGTAATGCGAATGGTCAATGTCTCAATCTCTGCCTTATGCGTAAATTTAGAGCTGCGGTGGAGAAAAGGATTATGAAAAGGCCTGAGAATATTTATTTCTTCTCAAGAGGCAATTGGAATGAGGAGAAGAAGGTTATTATTTGAAGTTGATTTGAAGTACCCAAGTAATCTTCATAATAAGCATAAAGATCTTCCTTTGCATGTGAGCAAAAGAAACCCCAAAGAAAGGAATGGTTAGTGTTATCATAAAAGTTTTATATATTAAAGGCAAAATCAACAGAAAAGTTGATTAACAACATTTATGATAAGAGGCGATATGTTTTGCCATCAAAGGAACTTTGAGACAATATTTATCTGCTGGCGTTGAGAGTAGTAAAATTCATTGAGTTTTTAAAAAATTAACAAAGTCCTTTGGATGAAAAAGCTATATTAAATTCGAATACAGATATGAGAGCAAATACAAAAGTAAAATTGCAAGAGGACTTTTATAAATTAATGAATAATGCCTGTATTTGGAAAGACTAGGCAAAATGTTAGAAACAGGCCAAAACATTAGATTCGCCAACATCTTTCGGAAGAAGCCTTCTAGATGATAATAAACCAAGGTTTTGAGAGAGAAGAGCTTTTTCAGAGAACTTTTGTGCCTAGTTCAATGAAAAAGGAAAGTTATTGTTAATGGATAAACTCAATTTATATATGCAACAGCAGTTCTTGATTGATCAAAGATTATTGATGTATGATTATTTGTGATAATGACTTAAAGAAAGAGATATGGTTTGAAATTTTCATTGTTGTATATGGACACTGATTAGACTTTAATTCTTAGATATAAAAACTGATGATGTTATAACGATATGAAGAAAAACTATTGGAGTGTATGAATACAAGTAATTTTAGTAAGAAGAGTGAGTTATTTCCAAAAAAGAATGAAAAGGTTATTGGTAAGTTTAAGGATGGTTGGGCTGGAAAGTAATGAGTGACGTTTATTGGATTGAGAGCAAACGGCATTGCTTATAGTATGGTGATCAAGATTGATAAAAGGTTAAAGGGAAATAAAGAAATATGTAATAAAGAAATCAATAATTTTAGAACATTTATATAATTGTTATGAATAAGAAAGAAGAATATAGGAAAATGATACAATAAGAAGTTATAAACATAAGATATATATGTGAAGAAGAAATAAAAAAGGCATTAGGAGCCTTTGATGATAAGAGATTTTATTTTAGAAAATGGAATAGATTGTGTTCCATATGGATATTGTTGATAGAGCTGAATAGAATAGATTGTCATGTTCCATATGAACAAGTTAACATGGGAAGATGGAGTTAGCGGTTTTTAAGGGGCTACCGCCCACGTTTTTCACGGGCTATATAAATGGCTGAACCAAGTATATAATCAACTACAAGAGTGAGAAAATCTCAGTCTGGTTATAAATGGAAAACATAATGATGTTGGAAAAGATCAAATAAGTTTATTTGAAAAAAATAACGAAAACAAAGGCTAATAAAACAAAATAAGCGAATCAATTTAAAAACTAGTAAGTTAGAGGATGTAAAAGAAAAAAATAAATATCCTTAATGGACTGAAAACTTCGATGGTTATCAATTGAACAATGGAAAAAAACAATTTACTATAATCTCAAATGATATGCAACTCAGGAGTGGTCAGATGAGATTCATTAAGAGAAGTATATCATTCATAATGGCCCACAAAAGCGGCGATTATCTTGAAAAATATAAAGATTCAAATGTTCTTGTTTTTTAAATATTTTAGAGATGCAGGGATTATTGTGCCAAAGAAAATTAAACTATTGAAGGAATATGAGAATGAACAAAGTTTATAGGTTCAATGAGTGAGCTAAACAATATACATTGGTTATTTTGAAAATGAGTGTCCCTAGGCATTACAGGTTTCAGATATCTCTTCGAATCACCTTGAACAAACCACATTACTACGTGCTTACTTGAACCAATCTTTATCTGCGCATTGGTTATTTGAATAGAATGCCCCAGGTTTAAAAGGGGAGACAAACCAAATATACCTTGGTGATAAAAAGGGGGTGCTAATTTTATTTTTTTTTGGGGAAAAAAATGTGAATCGCCTGAAAATCCCCCATTCATTTACATGGGAAAGTGAGCCAGAATCAGTATATCCACCCTACTTATATAATATAGTATATATTATATATATAGTAAATATACATATATAATATATTATGTATATAATTATATCAAGCGTCTTTCTAACTACTTCACCTCGTGAATTAAAAAATCGGCGTACCTTCCAGGGTGACGGTAGAAAGCTAGAAATTTTGCCATGGACATGGAAGCCAGAAACACCAGGAAAATCACAGAATCATTCGGGCCAACATCCGTAAATGAAAATATAAATAAATGAAAAATAATAAATAAATGCAATCAAAATACAACATGCAGATGAGTGAACCCCAACGAACAATGGGAAGCCACGGTTCGTAATGGCTTACCAATATGTAAGCGATACTCGCAGCGAGTATTGTATATACTGAGCGAAAACCCTGTCACAGACGGATTCCGTTATTCGAACCAGCCCTCACCAAGCTCACCCACACTGAGGGACATGGCTTGGGAAAACAAAGGGTGCGTGCTTGCCCCGCTCTCTGCATCCCCGACTCCTGCCGCCTTCTCCCCCCGCCTTCAATTTGCTTACCCCCGGCCCAAAAAATTTAATTACACCCGGCCCCGCCCAGCCCCTTCACTCCCGCCGCCGCCCCGTCTTCTGAATTCCGCCGCCCACTGCCCCGCCTGTCCACCCCCTCACACTACCCCGCCTAATTCCACAGCCCACCCGTCCCACTCATCTCTCGCCCCATTCCCCCCCTCTCCCGCTTTCAATTGCTTACCCCCGCGCCAAAAATTGCTTCCTGTGCCCCCCGCCTTCACTAATCTGCCACCCGTCTTCATCCCCCCCCCCCACCGTCTTCACTCCTCGCCCCGTCCAACGGAAAGTGGTTTATTACTCTTCAGCAGTTGAAAAAGTTGACTATTGCCACTAATATGTGCCGCATGCCACTCTACAGCTACGAAGTTTGCTTTCAGTCCAGCGTCACAGTACGGAAAAAACGTGACGCGACGCTAGGAGGAGCACAAAATTGGTCCTTCAGTATCATACTTATACGAGATACAATGTTTTTGTACACTTTCTTTGTGTCAATTCAACATTCTGAGCGTAGTCAGATGTCGCAGAAGAGGGTTTACACTTGCAGATCCGCTATTTTTCCGAGTGCAGTGCTGAATTACACTCTCAGCGGTAACGTCTCTGTCGACGACAGACGTAATGAAGTCAGCGAATGGCGCGATGGATGTCATTGACGTTCCTGAAACGCCCTCTTTTTCAGCGCTGACCAGTCACATGTCGGCCATGTAACACGAATGCTAAAACGAAAAGGTGATTTATTCCTGCTTCATGAGTTGAAAGTTGACATATTGCCCACTATGTGGCGATCGCACTCTTACAGGTACGCAAGTTTCTTTTCAGTCGAAGTCACAGTACACAAGAAAAACGTGACGTGCCGCTAGAGGAGCAGCAAAATTGGTCCTTCCAGTATTAATTATA
>CM068961.1:23947413-23963590 GCA_035128595.1 Eptatretus atami | reverse complement strand
AGAGAGAGAATCAAAGAGTGGTGCATTTCAAGTCTCCAAAATAAACCCAACTTTCCAAGTCTCCAAGGTATAACTCTTTGGTTGGGTCATCAAGGACGAACTCGTTCTGTGGGTCTTGGTCGCTCATGAGGTCTTCAACCAAGCCAACAATTTGCCCCAAGTTGTGGCAAAATCGGTATTTTCAGATACAATTTCCTGTGAGAGAAAATAATAATGTATTAATTAAGTTATTTAATTATTAAATGAGTCGATGTTTAAAAGGAACTGAAAATAGGAAAATAAAAATCTTACCTCAACAGATAATAGGTTTGAATCCAGTCATCAAGTTGTAAGTTTAGTTCCATACAAATATTCGAACTGCAAGGAACCCCAAAGTCATCCCACTCAAGGTCTCGCTCGTTCTGTGGGTCTTGGTCGCTCACAAGGTCTTCAACCAAGTCATCAATTTCGCCCAAAGTTGTGGCAAAATCGGTATTTTCAAGATACATTTTCCTGTGAGAGAAATAATAATGTATTAATTAAGTTATTTAATTATTAAATGAGTCGATGTTTAAAAGGAACTGAAAATAGGGAAATTAGATCTTACCTCAACAGATAATAGGTTTGAATCCAATTCTTCAACTTGTAAGTTTAGTTCCATACAAGTCATAGAGTTCCAGGCAAGCTCAGCACAGTAGTCCATTCTCAGTAAAAGTAAAAATATGTTTAAAATGGAGCCTGGGCCTGAGGCTTTTATAGAGAAAGACTGGTGGGCGTGGTTTCCTGTGGAAATTCCTGGGCAAGCCCAGGCATGCCTTCGTTCGGAAAATTTTCAAAACCATAACATTGTAGAATTTTCTAGTGATTTCTTTGTGAGTCAGAGATGAACTGGAAATGATGTAAGAGTAGGCGGGGCTAAGAAAAGTGGGCGGGGCTTAGGGAAAGTGGGCGTGCTTATGAAAATACCTCACGAAAAGTGGGCGGGCTTATGAAAAGTGGGCGAGGCTTAGCAAAAGTGGGCGTGCTTATGGAAACACTCAAGAAAGTGGCGGGGCTTATGAAAAGTGGCGGGCTTAGGAAAGTGGGCGGGGCTTATGAAAAAGTGGGCGGGGCTTAGGAAAAGTGGGCGGGCTTATGAAAAAGTGGGCGGGGCTTAGAAAAGTGGGCGGGGCTTATGAAAAGTGGCGGGGCTTAGGAAAAGTGGGCGGGCTTATGAAAAGTGGGCGGGGCTTATGCAAAAATGATATGCAACTCAGGAGGTGGTCAGATGAGATCATTAAGAGAAGTATATCATTTCATAATGGCACAAAAGGGGTATCTTGAAAAATATAAAGATTCAAATGTTTGTTTTTAAATATTTTAGATGGGGATTATTGTGCAAAGAAAATTAAACTATTGAAGGAATATGAGAATGAACAAATGTTTATAGGTTCAATGAGTGAGCTAAACAATATACATTGGTTATTTGAAAATGAGTGTCCTAGGCTTACAGGTTTCAGATATCTCTTCAGAATCACCTTGAACAAACCACATTACTACGTTGCTACTTGAACCAATCTTTATCTTGTCGCATTGGTTATTTGAATAGAATGCCCCTAGGTTAAAGGGGAGACAAACAAATATACCTTGGGATAAAAAGGGGGTGTAATTTTAGGGGAAAAAAAATGTGAATCGCTGAAAATCCCCCATTCATTTACATGGGGAAAGTGAGCCAGAATCAGTATATCCACCCTACTTATATATATATGTGTGTGTTAGTGTGTGTGTGTGTGTTTATATATGTGTGTTTTTCCCTTCCCATCTGATGTAATAAATGCATGACCCCTTCCATGCTGATCAATGTGATACCAAAGTTTCTTCTCTATCTTGAAAATTAATGAATCTGTTGTCATTTTATGTTAATTAGGTGAATACAGTAATTTCCAGGGGTTCCCATGGAAACCATCCTGAAAAACATAGCTGCCACCAATTCCGGCAGCTACACCATCACTTTTCAGTCAACCCACGTAATCACCTTTAAAAAAAAAAAACATGGTGTGATTTGTTCTATCATAGTCCAGGAGCTCAGAAGGTTTATTCAAGTGAAAAGTGCCGGAACGTTTGACCTTATGGGCTGATGTGGTCATCCACGCACATACAAAAATGCATTGTTGCCGGGTCTGACCCGTGGCTTTCCCCCCGAAATCACTCAATTAGTGACGCCATTACTGATAAACCTATTTTGCTGAATATCTGGAAAAAATATGCATGATAATATAACGAATAAGGTGTCTACACCTATGTTTTCATGGTCAATCATTACACTGACACCCGCATTATTGCTAGAAAATGTATAGTTTACCATGTAAATGTTTAGTTCACCCACTCAGTTAGCAACGCCATTGCGGAAAAACCCATTTTCATTAATATCTGAAAAACACTGCATGATAATATCACAAATAAGGTGTCTATACCCATGTTTTTATGGTGAAATATTACAATGCCAACTCTAGTGCTTGAAAATGTTGAGTTCACCCTGAAAGTTGCCTCCTGGAGTCGTACCATCTCTGTCTTTTGTTACAATGTGGCAAATAATGCATTGGTCTCTGTCCCTTTTTGTTATTTACAGATCATGGCAAATGATGTCCCCGTTTGTATAATTTGCAAAGAAAGAGGAGAAAGAAACGTGCCCTGAAGTGTTTCAATTCCAGCAACTGGGAAACAGCCAAAAATGCTGCTAGACGGCGAAAGGCAATTCAAAGTGACAAGTTTTCGAACACCTCGGAAGAGATCAGAACAGCTGAGGGCCCAGAAGGCAAATATTACCACTCAGTTTGCCTCAGTCGATTCTGTGCTGTTAAGAGAGGAGCACCTCCAAAAACAGAACCATCTGAACCACCTCAGAAGACCACTCATTCAAGTTCCGATCATCCTTTTACCAGCACGAGAGGCGTCCTTGACAGGAATGTCTTTTTTGTGGACAGAAGAGGAAGTTGCAGAAAAATGAACCCCTCAGCCAATGTTTGACCACAGACGGGAGCAAGGCAATCCTTCTTGCTGCTAAGAAAAGTGTGATACTAGGATCATTGGACTAGGGGAAGAAGGAAGGAAGCCAAATACCATAACACTTGTCATCGTGACTATGTAAGACTGGATGTGACAGATGAAGAGCAAACGTCGAATCGGAAGATGCACGTTGAAGCTTCAAAAACTTGTCGATGTTCCTCGAAAATGAAGTCATCAAAAACAAAACTCCCATGTTGTGTCAGTAATTTTCAATTTGTACAAAGAAGAGTTTCTTGCTCTTGAAGGAACACAGGATGACATTGATAGGTACACTACACAAAGTCTGATATCGAAGATAAAGGAACGATTCCTGAAAATCCTCGTTGACAAACAAGAAAACAAATCTGGAAACCTTGTATTCCACTCATCACTGACGTCTGCTGAGGCATTTGCTATGCTGACTGATTCCAATGAAATGATTGAAGAAATCGGGTGTGCTGCCATGGCATTGCGATCTCTAACAGCTGAGGAGGTAGACGTCCAAGCTGTTACATCCTTTGTCTGTGTGCTGTATGACTTCAAAACCTCTGACATTAATGAAGCCAGATACAAGGCGTTCATGCGAATGGGTGGTGGTGACGAAAAGGAACCCTTGCCAGAATAAAGAAGATAAACTGTGCCTCTCTTCCCCCGTGCACCAAGACACTTGGTAATCATATGAAAAGGGCGCACTATGTGGCAAGAATCTGGAAGAGAGCTGATCAGACAGATCCAACTGGTGGGGTGAGTCTGACAGACTATGGATGGAAGTTGTCTCAAAACTGCTTTGAACCAGACTGGTATCCAGGAAGTTCAGTTCCAGAGTCCCTCACAGGCCCACATGAGGATGATGGGGATGGCATGGAAGATAATTCAGTAGATGAGGAAGAGTCAGATAATGCTTGGAGTGAGGACAGTGATGAGAGTGATGAAAGTGATACACAAGACTTGTAATGCCAAGAGGACATCAAGTTAATTATGTGAACTGCACATTTGCAAGTTTTCCATATATCGTTGTTCGGTAATGGCGTCGCTAAGGCCTAAGTCACATTTGGCACGGCGGCCGTAGGGTCGACAAAATCTACGGCCACTAGCAATTATAGGGCGGCCTAAGGCGAACATGCGGCCAGACGGCGGTAACGAGTGGGTATATATACCAGTTCTTTTTTACTGAAATAAAAATATAACAGTTCGGAATATATGAGTATATATAACTGATATACTATAACTATAATATATATATAACTGAATATACCAGTTCGGAGTATAGGCAAACATTTTCAGCTTTAAGCTTCGGCTTAAAGCATGAGTCACATTTGCTCTACGGCTAGGATACGGCAGCCGTACCCCCCCCCCCCTGAATTGACAGAAACGTGCGGCGGCCACAGAGTTTCTGAGGTGGCCTCAGGGTGGCCCTACGCCGTATGGCTATCTTTTACAGGCCGTAGGGGTCTCCGTGGAATTATAGCGCAGAGTTATAACTTTTTTCATTTCTAGGTTGGCCGTAGCAATTCGACAATCCGTAGCCATGACGTAGATGTGTTCCACGTCGACCGTACGTAGGGCGTAACGTGGGCTTGCGGTCTGTGTGACGACCTGCGGGCAACGCAGGGTCGACGCACTGTTCCCCTACGCCCGCCGTGCGTCCTACGTACGGCCTCCGTGGCAGCCTGCGTCGACCGTGCGTCCACCGTGCGCTACCGCTAGAGATCGGAGTATAGGTGTTTGCCACCAGTGTTGGCGCAAAAGCGATAATCCGATAACAGATAATTATCAAGTTTACTTTTTTATCGGACTATTATAATTATCGGAAGTTAACTTCCGTTTATCGTTATCGGACCAGTTAACTTCCGATAACTCGATTTTTTAGTCCCATAATGTCCGTTAATTTTTTGTCCGATAACATTTTTATCGTTTCCGGGTCGCATTTCGCCGAACTAATTATTATGAATGAGGAGAAAAATGTACATGATTATAGATTACTTGTTTTACAAGATAATGCTGAGTCAGGCCGCCGCGTGAAGAAAAATGGAAGAAGAGGAGGAGGAGGAAGAAGAAGAAGAAGAAGCTTTGCAATGGCGACTTCCTCAGCCATGCGGCTGCTAGGCTCTCGCAGGTACTGGTTCGGTCAAGGTTGGGAAACCCGAAAAATAAAAACTTGTGTGACTGTGGAAATACTGCGGCCGCCCTATAATTGCTCGTGGCCGTAGATTTTTTAGACCCTACGGCCGCCGAGCCAAATGTGACTGAAGCATTAATGAGCGGGTGGGCTACACATTTACATGGTAACACTAGAAACTACACATTTCCCAGTAATAACACAGGTGTCAGGGTAATGATTGACCATAAAAATATCGGTACAGACTTAAAAATATCGGATTTATTCATAATAAATTAGTTGATGCATTTGGGGGAACATCCGACATCCGGACCTGTGTGGAATGTACAGAGCAGTGCATTTTATGTTATATTCGAGCAAAAAAGTGTGGGGGAGGATCGATATGTTGTCCCCCTTCGTCAAAATACTGGGAGGGGGACATGTCCCCCCCCCCCTCCCACATTACCCTCCCATTGACGCCCATAGGCAGGAGTTAGGGATATTTGTGAAAGGGAATGGGAGGCATGTCTGCATTTATTAGGGCACATGCTCATGAGGGGAATCTGGTCAATCAGGCCTTTGACATGATTGCAGTTTGGCAGTAGGAGAAGAGTCAGACCAAAATGGAGGTGGAAGGAGGTGGTGGAGAGGAACATAAGAGAGGTGGAAGAGAAGAGTGATGGAGGTGGAGGGGTATGGAGAGGGAAAAACTTGTGGAACTGTTCCCATAAGAAGGTAGCATTAATTGGAGCCATTAAATTAGAAAAAGTAGTAGCTATACAAATAAGGTAATTGGAGATTTCACCGTTTGGCTTTTTCGCAACACTACAATGGTGCATCATTTAGACTGATTTTGGTCCAATACCTCTCATGTTAGTATTACACTGTCACTCTTTCAGTGTCCTTTTTCCATCCATATGTGATCAAAAAGTTTCTCTTGTTAAAATTCACTTCAAGCCTTTTTGCTAGTCGGTTCACCAACTTGAAGTCCTTCTGCACTTACACGCATGCATGCATGTGCGTGCAAACACGCACACGCACACACATGTGCGCACACACACACACACACACACACACACACCATGGTTCCACTTTCCATTCACCTCCATCCTAATCCCCTTTATAACAATGCGGTTTGTCATCAGGGGAAATAGAAAGCCCAGTACACATTTGTAGTGTTGGTACAGTGCAGGCTCACCATTCTTCACCTGAAAAGGCAAGTAACTACATTGCACAGGTGAAGAGGCAAACGTCATGACAATAACATTTAACTGCCTCGCCTAGGAGCCATTTTGATGTCGACCCCTGAGGCAGGGTTGCACTAATGATACAGAGATGCTCTCTCCCAAAGCATACCATCTGCGCCGTGAGGACACCAACTGGTTTGACAAGCCTCGAGACTCCTTTCATGAGGAGCAAGTGAAGGAAAGGCTGAGAGACTGCCATGGCGCACGGGTATGACATTTACTTAATGTGAAGTTCTCAAATCCTGGGTTAGAGGAGCTACATATTGCTTTTTGATTTGTAAACTATGTACAGTACATAAAATGTTGAGAAAGTGAGAGTAAAACAGATCAAGATCAGTGAAGGAGTTTTAGATTTATGAATGTTACCTTTGAAAAGCATGTGTCCACACCAGCATGAACGACTCACCTTGGATGTTACGAATCAGATGCACCTGTAAACACTACTCATTGATTATTGAATGAATGTTATTGAAAAGACTGGTTATAATTGATGTTTTCATTTCTTATGGATTCGTTCTCAGATCTCTGTACGTTCCTTTGACTTCCCATACACCCGTATCTGCTTGCGTCATGACAACAAAGACCACAGTTTTTCAGGTATACTTTTGTTCTCCGACATAGATCCACCCACTGCTAAAAGCAGTATCAGCTGCTACACTGATGATCAGCAGTATCAGTCAGCCTATACAGGTTTTAGAACCCTATTTTTAGAAATGTCAGCCCCCTTCTTGGGAAGGGAATCAATCCACAGATCTATGTGTTTCTAAGCCACTGTCCATCATCAGCATGGAATATATTCTCCCCTTCTGTTGCCAAAAACGACTTGCAAAGCCTGTATAAGTATTTGCATTTTAACCTTAATATCTTCTTTCCCAGATACAATTTTGAAAGCTCACTAACTGTGTAAGAGATGGTAAACCAGGGTGGACATGTGACAGCACCCCAGTTGGTCAGGGCCTTTAAGCAAGTGCTGGTGTGGCACATGGGAGGTGGTACTCGGATATTATCCCTCATGGAGCGACATGCTACATAATCTCTGGGATGGGGGAGAGGAGAGGTTGGGAATCCAATTTATGTTGATAATTGGCAGTGGTCCCTAAACAGAAAATGTTTATAGTCTGGCCATGCATTCTGGCTCTGTAGGTGAGGATGCATGTCTTTTTATATGACCCTAAGCCTTGGTCTTCGGGCCAGCATGCATGGCGTGTATTAGTTTGATAAGCTTTTTTGACTGTGTACTTTGGCCTTTGAACTGAAGAAGGCATACTTAGGATGGCTATAATGTTTGGTTATTTTTTACATTTTTTTCACATAGGTGCCTCTCAAAAGAAATTGCCATTGAGCCAGAAATGCATCTGTGGATTGGATTGATTATCCAGGGGGAAGTTGTGGGGGGCTGCCATTGCCACAAATGCTTCTAAAGCCTGTAGGCTGACTTGTACTGCGGGTAGCAGTGTTGCAGCAGACACTGCATTTAGCCGTGGGCAGTTTTGTGCTTCACTGACTGCAACTAAGCAGGAAGTTGCATTTTCTATATTTGCCTCGTTATGCTTTCTTTCATGTGCGTTGGACTGTTGTCGGTATCTTGGTCATATGACTTTTTGAACAACCCACGGCCCACATACGTCTCCTGTTTTATTGGTTTTCGGTCAGACTCTCTTGAAAACGAAATGGGATACTATAGTCTCTGTAAAGGCTACTGTCATTCTCAATCAGCAGACAAGACAAACAAAGTATTTTTATCAACGAAAAGTTCATCGGATTACTTTCATCACAATGGGAAAACAAGGTGCAGCTGATGTTTTGAGAGGTAGTTATTTTGCTCTCACAAAGGGCGAATGCTCGAAACCTCAACGGCGAGTCATTTCCTACTGTTCCAAAAATACGACACATTACACGATTAACTTTTTGTTGATAAAATCCATTGTTTCTCTTGAAAATAAATTAGATAGTCTTGCATCTAATATTTCATAGAAAACAGCAATGCATCATTCAAATACTGCACCTAAGAATGTTGAATCACCTTTTCATCAATGTGTTGGTGTTCATGCAGTGCACTTTCACTGTGGAAGCATGATCGAACAAACACATGTATCCTCACCCACAGGTCTAGAATATATGGTCACACAATAACTTTGAGAGCCACTGTGCATCTCTTTTAAGACTGCTTTTTTAATTTAAAAAAAAGTTTAAAATGCAAACGTTTTGACAGGCTTGGGGCGTGCACCCCAGTCCCATATCCAAAGTATACAGTCCAACAAAGCCTGTCCCACGAGCATACACATGCACCACAACCTGAAGTCTGAAGCACATGGTCAAACCAACACATGCATCATGACCCAAAGGGCCAGAATGCATTGTCATACAATAACCAGAAGCCATTCCTCAGACGGAGTGGATTTCCATTCATAATTTGAGCTGGAAAGTTGCACTAGATCACCTAAATATCCAATAGTACCTCTTAACTGGAATAGTGACCATGAGCCCTTGTCTCACATGACCAACAATGGCAGCAAGGGTTCTGACCAATAGGGGCATCCTGCAGGGTGGATTTGTGCCTGATGTGTTTAAATATTCGATTCTTATTTGGGGAAAATTTACAGCAACCTGAAAACTCAACTTTAGGAAAATGACAACTGCTTCATATTGTTGTCATTTGGTTATTTGTTTTCGATTAAAATCCTATTGACAAAGTAACATGTTTTTCTTGACATTTGGAGTAGATTTACAGAAGATACAAATTTGCTTTCAAAACTATAACCGATTACGCCCATTTAATTTTCCTGATAGGCCACTTCATCATTATGCATGTTAATGCAATTTACTGGTCCTTTTTGCAGCCATATGGGAAGCAACAATGACCATCATCAGTGGTTTTAACTACTAAAACATTTTCACATGAAAAGCAATATAAATAATATGTATTGTAGCTCCTAAAAGCAATAAAGTTAGATTTTGATTGAGAAATATAACATAAAGAGAACAAAGGTACTTTTACACACACACACACTTATGCAAGTTGCAATCACTTGATGTTGTTTATAACCAACACCCTTTGCCTCGGTTTAGGAAATGGATTTGGTATTCGCATTGTTGGTGGAAAAGAGATTCCAGGCAGAGGAGGTGACATTGGGGCCTACATCAGCAAGGTCTTTATTGGGAGACCAGCAGAGAAGTCAAAAAAGCTTGTGGAAGGTAAGATCACAGCTCAATTAATGCTGTGACTTCAATCTGTGCTGTGCAGATTTTGTATTGGACACGATACAATGTACAAACGAGAAAGAGCAACCAGAGATTGCAGACCCCCTCCAGGACTTGTTCTGTGTGGTGGATTTTGCATGCTGATGTTTGTGTTTGTGTGGTGTGTAGATGATGTGTTCACGACGTAAGTTTATGTTCATACAGTGGACAAACAGACCTTTTCAGTTTTATTGTATAGACCTGCAGGTACCCATGGAAATTCCGCAAAATGTAAATTCCTCGACCTCAAGTCCTCAACCCCTCCCCCCGCCCCGCACCCTCCTCACCCACAACCCTAAGACTGCAATCCCCTTCTGACTACAAGCAAGTCCTCAATCCCCTCCTCTCCACAAGTCCTCAACCCCCTCCCTAACGGCAATTCCTCAACCCCCTCCCAACCGCCAATCCTCAACCCCCCTCTCCAACCACAATTCCTCAACCCCTCTCCAACCCACCCCCAAAGCCTCAACCTCCCTCTCTCAACTCTCTGTCCACTCTCTGCTCCCCACCACCACCCTAACTCTCTGTCTTCTCCTCTCCTTTTCTTCCTGTTCTTAAAAGCAAGAGGGCAGTTTTATATCATTACATATTATTTCTTCATTACCTCATTGAAATAGTGGAATATTTGACTTTCCCCTCCTCTCTATCCACCTTATTACCCTCGCCGAAGGATTCGGAGAGGGTATTGCATTTGGGTCCATTTGTTTGTCTGTCTGTCTGTTTGTTTGTTTGTTTGTCTGTCTGTCTGTTTGTCTGTTTGTTTGTCTGCACAGAACTTTCGTGTTTTTCTCCGCAACCGCTTGTCGGATTGAGCCAAATTTTCACCATTGATGTTACTACTCATGGAGAATGTTTTAATGATAATTATGATGTCAAAGGTCATGTGGTGTGGCAGCCATATTGGAAAAACGGGGAAAAAAATTGGACTTCTGTATCTCTGAAACCGCACAAAGCAAAAATTTGAAACTTGGCACATGGCAAGTACTCCTCATGGGGAATGAGTGTGATTTTTTAATGGCATCATAGGTGCCTTCATTATGACATCATAATTACATATGTAGAATGCTACATCCGATCAGTATCAAAATTTTTGAAGAGTCCACAGAAAAAAAATTTATGACATCATCAGTCACGCGATTCGGCAGCCATATTGTTTTTTTTTATAAAACCTTCAAAAATCTTCATCTCTGAAGTGGCTAAACAGATAGAGGTAAAACTTTACACGTATGACCACCTGTCCATGAGGAACAAAACGTTCACAAATATGATGTCATTGGTCATATGGTTTGGCAGCCATGTTGGATTTACCCTCAAACCTATAAAAAAAAACCTTCTCCAGAACGGCTGGACAGATCGAGGAGAATCTTCAACAAATGTTCCCAAAGCCTTGGGTGTACACGTTTTTTTAAGGAATAATTGATTGGTCATGGTTTGGCAGCCATATTGGATTTAAGAAAAATATTAAATAATGTTTTCTCGTGAACCGCTTAATTAATCCACATGAAACATCACAATTATGGTCGAGTCGTGATAAGGAATACCACGCTTAAATTTCAACTTGATTTGGACATATGGTCTGGCAGCCAGAATTATTTAATTGTTTTGATCTGGGTTCTTTTTTATTATTATTATTTTTTTTTTTTGAATAAGGCTCACTTGCCTGTGCCTGGATGGGTTTGAGGGTAGAGGAGTAGCAGCTGAAATGTGAATCCTATCCAGGTTCCAAACTTCATCCTGATGACTTCATCTTTGCTTTTTGATTGTTTGGGTTCCTTCTGATTACTCCAATGCAGGTCTGTAACTATTTGGTCTTCCATTTGATTTGAATTGAATTTATTTTAATCCCATTCTGAATTCAATTGAATAATCATATTAAAATGTCATGGGTCAGGGTCAGGTGTCCGATCAAAGCAGGGTTGCATCAAAGCGGGACGTCTTGGTACCCGGTCATCACTGCCAGCAGTTACCAAGTGGCAGTTCTAATTATGTCTCTTATTAATTACATAACACACCAGTACACAAAGTATACACAAAATACACCACACAAAACAAGTCCTGGTGAGGGTCTGCAATCTTTAATTGCTCTTTTTCTTGTCATTATTCCATTACCAACTTCACTGTAAATGATCGAAACAACAACAGCATGGTTCCTACATGTCATGATATATTACAGTCAAAAGAACATCCAATTCACAATCTCGCAAGATATGTGGAAATTAGCAGAAATTCCGTGGAATTGCCACTCTCAAGAGTCGCCTAATTGTGTTAATAAATAATCCTAAATCAATTATCTTCCTTGTGATGCATATATATACACTCAACGTTAAAATTATATAATGATCGAACATTTTGTCTGCAGCACAAGGCTGCTGGGTAGCATCATTGGCTAAGGGTGCAGCTGTGCCGCTGATGCAATGCCCTCTGTAGGTTGGGGCAGGAATTTGGAATTTGGCCATGGTGCTGGCGATAGCTTGCCTACTCTTCGCTGAGGACACTGTGGGATCTTTAATGTCCGCCAACTAATGCCAGCAGGCAGGATGGCAGTTTAATGTTCATCCGAGAGACGGCACACACATTGATGAGTCACCCTGCCTGTGAAACACCGGGATAACAGTTTATAGCTGGGTCAAGAGTGAAACTCAGGCTAGACAGCTTAGAGACAAGTGTGCATACCTCTCTGGCCTAGGCCATCATGCTAGCCTGGCTAGTCAATGCATTGCCATCAATGGAACCCTCCTCTCTCCTCTTCCAGTGGAGGCTGGAGTGCCTCAGTGTCTTTGGGTCAGGATTGTTCCCCATCAACATAACTGACTGCTCTGATGCTCTGGAAAATCCTATGCTTCCTTTTCTGGATGACTCCACATTGTTTTGTACAGTTCCTCCTGGGGAGTACCAGGTCGAAGTGAAGATCATAGCCTTAATATGTTGACCATTAGATAGAACATTTAGCATATACGAGCATATAAGACCCGTCACTCTGTTGACAGGAATACCAATCTTTGCGTAATTAGTAAAAAAAAAAAAAACTATAAGGGCACTCTTCTACATCGTGATGTCACCAGAGATGCCTCTGCCCACATTATTACATCATTTTAACACTTGTACCAAGTTTGATTTAAATCCCTGAACCCAGATTCAAAGCATTAAATAATTCTGGCTGCCAGATCATGTGTCCGATCAGGTTGAAATTTAAAATATATATATATATATATTCCCCATGACTACTCGATCATAATTGTGAAGTTTCACGTCGATTGATGAAGCGGTTCAAGATAAATAATTTTTTAAAGATTTTTGTTGAATCCAATATGGCTACCAGACCATGTGACATATTAATTATTCATGAACACCCTGGTATCCTCAAGGATTGGGGAACGTGTGGGTGAAGTTTCCCCTCGGTCTGTCGAGCCATTCTGGAGAATATTTTTAAAGGTGCACCCAGGAAGATGATGAGCCCTTCTCGACTGTCAATATTCTCTCTAATTGTGTTAAAGATGGCTGCCTGTTCAGCGTTGAGGAGGTTAATATGTTCACTGAAGAAGACATTTGCTCCAGGAAGTGATTCTTCTTCAGCCATGTCCAGTTGATTGCGGTGATGATGACCTGAAGCTGGAAGGTGATACTTGACTGTTGTGCTGCCATGCTGCTTCAGGCGATCATCAAGGTCACAGAGAATGCCATTTTCAGATACAGATTCCAGTTCCTCAGCATTCAAGCCTTGTTGCCATCGGCGGTAGCGGAAGTCTTCTGAAAGATCCTCCAGATTGGTCCGAAAGAGGTTCGATGTATCTGCAGGCTCACAGAACAGCAACACAGTGACAAACGGGTGTCTGAGGGTTGATGCCACGTTGGTCTCTGGAGCGTCGGACAGACACTGCATCCCCTCGTTGTCATCTTTGAAGAGATTCAAATGTTGGCAGGCTTGTTTGAATATCACAAACACCTGTTCATCAATGATCTGTAGATCCAGGAAGCTGATGGGACCAGCCTTGTGGTGCAGCAGGAGGCGGAGGCAAAAGACTTCACCCTGGTGTGGGTGAACCATGTTTACCCTGCCTTTCATCTGCGGTCTGGGTCGAGGTGGCCTAACACACCGCTGCCAAATTTTGTGGGCATTCTGCTAAGTCAAGTACTCAGGGAAGTAGCAATACATGATGTCACGTGCACTCACATCTTCTGCATTATTTGCAAAGTAGGCAATTAGCTTTGTAGTTTCTGCTGCAACCAGTGTGTGTTCTGGGTTGGTCGTGTCAAACATGACATAATGTTCGTTCGGGAGGTGCACTGGTAGTGATTCCACAGCAGGTGAATGACCTTGCATGGGAAACCCGAAGATCCTCTAGACAGCTTCGGAAGCTCCGATGTCACGGAAATTCACGTAATCAGCAATCTCATTTCCTTCATGCATGGCAACTCTGATGCGATTCTTCCCCTCTTTCAAATGTCTCTGTGGCTTGGGTCAGTACCTTTAAAAATATACTTGTAAAGGTATTTGTTGACCTTGATAGAGGCACAGTCCTCCACATTGATATAAGCATGATACTTTT
Source organism: Eptatretus atami (assembly GCA_035128595.1). Taxonomy (NCBI): domain Eukaryota; kingdom Metazoa; phylum Chordata; class Myxini; order Myxiniformes; family Myxinidae; genus Eptatretus; species Eptatretus atami. The sequence goes on along the minus strand of CM068961.1, from coordinate 23,949,455 downwards.
GGAGCAACCATGGGTTGTGTGAAATAACATGGCTGTTGCCAACATGATGATCCTTTCCAGAGATTCTGACCTAATGGTAGCTGTATGACCACCTTCAGTCGGACTGCGGTGCCTGTAAGTATAGGATATGAGTCCTCTCCGAGTTGTGTTTGTTCACAGAAAATCTTTGGAAAGACCTTTGAGCACCACCTATTCACCATACATGTGGAGCTGGGATGATGATTGCTGCATGGTCTGTGAACCATATATTTCTTGACACACTCGGAGAGCTCTTGAGTATGGGGGCTAGCTGGATCAGTGGATTCGGCACTCACTACCTTGTCGATGTCCTGCCACGTATGTTGTTCTCCATCGAGGATGCAAAGGAAATGACATTTGGGAAGACCTCTTCTGGAACTCGATGATGCGGACACGAGCATTGAGGTGACCGAGGACTCGTATTGATGTCAGCAAACAGTTCCTGTTGCTTCATTTTAAACACTCGGGCTGTTAAGTCTGGACGGTCGGCTAAGGTTTGGCCAGGCTGCAATTGCTGGAGAAATTCTGGCCATCACGAATTGCATGTAAATGTGTCAAATAAAGTAGGCTTGCCAAATTTACGCACAATGCCTATAGTATCTTGCTAATGCTTGGCCATGAAGCGCAGGCTGCCAGTGAAGGTCACCGGTAGAATAACGGGACGTTCGGCATGGTCAGCATCCCTTGCGAGGACAGCATCTTGTAATTCCCTGTCCAAATCTGCACGAAGTTGGTTCTAATTTGATCGCAAATAGTCCAGTCGACCAGCTTCTATTTTAGCCCAATATCTACACAGTTCTGTTGATAGAGGTGATTGCAGCAGTGCAAGATATTGAAGCTACCATGCCGCTTCATCATCCTGCAGGAGTAGAATTGCTTTGCTGTGACGTGTTCTGTCCCATGTTGAGGTGCAATACTGAGCTTGAAGCCATCAGCACTGTATGGAAACAACAAAGGGTAGCAAAAAGGATCGTAGCTGCGGTGTGTGTCCGAAAATAACTCAGTTGAAAAACTTAGCAGGTGTATCAGGTATTCCAGGAATTTGAATGTTGCCAGAAAGACAGCAAAGTCCAAACTGAGGTCTGTTGGCACTGCCACTGACAAGTTCACGCATTGACATGAGTGCATGACAGTGAGTGCATCTTTTTCCATGAGACTGCAGTTGAACTCGATCACTGCAAGATCAATGTCAGCAAGTGCATCGATGTCATCCTGTCGTGCCACCTGATTAAATCGTTCTTGACGATTACGGCATGCATTTCTGTGCTGGCTAGCATCACAACGCTCTCTTTGGGAGCCATGCTCCTCAATTTCCTCTTCTCTTGCAGAAACATGATGCTGCCGGTCTTGATAAACTCGTTGAGAGTGGTGCTTCTCGGTCTCCTCATCTCTGCTTGTTCTCCGATTCCTCATATCTCGAGCATTCCTTCCAATTTGGGCTTTCCGTTTCCTTGGCATAGCTGCGCTGGCTAATCTAGGGGGCAAGAACAAAAATGGATTCCTGGAAGATCCTGCCCTCCTTGCAGGGATAACCAGTGTTGCAAGTTGGCATTTGCAGTTTCGCCATGTGTGCCCAAACACAAATCATGATTGTTTGTTTATTGATTTATGTATTTATTTATTTATTTTATTTATTTATTTTTGTGTCACAAACCTTCCTGTGAGTTCCCTGAATTCATCGTCATCGGTTTCATTGAAATCCTTTAATCCGTTCTCATGTTAACAAAAAAGGATTCCTGGGAGATCCTGCCTCTCGTGCTGCGGATAACCAGTGTCGCAAGTTGCCGTTTGCAGCTTTGGCACATGTGCTAAGACACAAACCTTCCTCCCTTTTATTGCCTCACAACCCTTCCTGGGAGTTCCCTGAATTCACCGTCATTGGTTTCATTGAAATCAGTTTATCCGTTCTCAAGTTATAACATGACAAACAGACAGACAGACAGACACTGCTCCTTTTATAATATAGATTTTTCATGGCAGCGTCATGCAATTCCAGATGCTGTTCTTGTCTTGTTTATCTTTTT
>CM068961.1:23919967-23940639 GCA_035128595.1 Eptatretus atami | reverse complement strand
GAAGAGAGAGAAGATGGATGATATTGGAAATGGATGTAGTCCTCTGATTGTAAGCTTGGCGAAGGAGAGTGGGTATGTCTCTCTTCATGGGCGCTGTGAGTATTGCAGATCGAGGTTGTATCGTTTGACAGAGAGATGAAACGATTCAGCCTTTGGCTTGTTAACGAATATAGCTGAGATGTAGTGCTGGTGGAGGAATACATTGAGCGGATCTCAATGTGGATTCGTGTCTGCAAGCACAGGATTTAGGTCGTGTTGGATGGCTTTATGGTATAACAAAGTTTAGGCAGGTCATATAAGAGGCGCTGAGTCCTTGTGGTTAATGTCTCTGTTCAATGCTGGCTGTAAATGGACGGAGAGTCTTTACGCGTAATCATGTGCGAGAGGGGGTGTTATGAAAGCAGTGGTGCCAGTTGATGTTTGTCAGAACTAGAAGAGTTGCGAGCTGCGTGTGCTGTGTCGTTTCTTTAGAACAAAGTGGAGGACAAACCTGGTGGAGGCGGTAATATTATGGAGTTGACGTCGCTAGGTGAGTTGGGTTTGCAAGGTAAGGTTTTCTGGTTGGGATATCCTGTTTAATTTGCTAGGCAGAGTTTTGACTGATGTGGTTGAACGTGCTGGGGCTTATAGTACCCTGTGGTGGATCGCTGCTCTGTATAATAGTGCGAGGAGTAGGTCTCTCTTCATGGATATTCGTTAGTGTTGCGACAGCTTCCTTGATCTTTCAGAACAAAAGCAGAGAAAACGTTTTACTCTAGTTGCTTGGATGCTAGAATCATTGAAGAAGACGTTTGAGTATCATTTAGTAAAATTGTAGGCAATGGTGGAAGGAAATAGAATTGGTGAGTTTCGGTGCTACAAATATATTAATGGGTATTAGATCAAGAGTGTTTAAGGTGTTTGTTGTTGGATTTACTTTTGTTCAATTATTTGGCGAAGGTAATGCTAGTGCAGTCATGGTCGATTAAAACATCTGGTGTTTGGTGGATTTAGAGTAACAAATTGCAGTCATTGCTGATAAAATGATTCTTAGATGATGTCATGCGTTCCTATCATTGCTTTTCAGGTAGTTTCGAACTAGACTGTTATGTATGTGTTCAGTAACTAGAGAAGACATATTCAAGCTGTCTTATGCGTTCGTTCTTTGGCAATGAGAATATTGGTACGAGAACGGAAATAATTAATTGGATGTGATACTCCATAAACTATATCGTTCTTGTCGAGCATTGTATGTAGAGTAACGGGATATTTCATGTGCGCTAGAGGTTTATAAAAGGGCAAAACATTTGGCATGGCACTTGCTAGTTTGATGACCCTGGGGTGTTGGATCTGTTTCATTAAGTCATCAGGGTGTGTGAATTAGTGTTGATGTCGCGTGCATTACATACTTACGATGTGATTGCGCGCCAGTTGATCTTATATCCACAGAAATGTTTCATAACTTAGCGCTGCTCGTGAGTCTGCTAGAGTGATAACCCTGGTGGTCACACCTGAATACTTATATATTGGATTTGACATCCAATATTGTGTTGTGTTAGGATAGGGTGAGGAGGTGTATTTTTTTCATACTGTGTTGATATTCTGCTTCATCTTCTCGCATCTGAATGTAAGGTCATAATGCTGTTGCGCATCTGTGGTTTCGTAATCTTTTTCTCTCCTTCGTATGCAATATAAGTGTAGATTGCTGCCGATGTCTCTCTCAATAGGTTCTATTGATGTTATTTTTGCGCACTGTTTGAAACTTATGTACTGAGAAAAAATGTATAGGTTGTATCGGACGTTGCTCATCATGCTACTTTTGCATCGAGGTCCTGGCAATGCCTATCCGTGTGAGCCGATACTATGAGATTTGGAGTGCCAATCATTTGGTTTACAAGGTTAAGGTTACATATCTGATGTGCGAAGCTTATCCTGTTCATCTTTGCACGGCGATTTTTTCAGCTAAGTCTCTAGCATAACTGGGTTGTTGTGTCATCTTCATCTCTCAATGATACAAATACATGAACCTGGAGTTGGATTATCTTCTTTAATGCTGTCTAGAGTCTGGCGCAGCGTCAGAACGGGTTGATTTATTTCTACAGAACAGGTGAAAAGTTTGCTAAACTGTTAGGTTTTTTGCTCGCATGGAGTGTCATGTGTGGTCATCCAGCAACAACAAAAATAGACATGTTGCCGGTCTACCCGTGGTTTTCCACCCGAATCACTCAATTCAGTGACGCCATTACTGATAACCGATATTTTGCATGAATATCTGGAAAAAATGATGCATGATAATAATAACGAATAAAGGGTGTAACCTATGTTTTCATGGTCATATATAACTGACACCCGCATTATTGCTAGAAATGATAGTTACCATGTAAATGTTTAGTTACGCCCACTCAGTTAGAAACGCATTGCGGAAAAACCCATTTTCATTAGAATATGAAAACGACTGCATGATAATCACACAATAAGGTAGTCTATACACCATGTTTTTTATGTGAAAATATTAACATGCCACTCTAGTGACTTGAAAATGTTGATTTCACACCTGAGTGTGCATCTGGATCGTAACATTCTGTCTATTTGTACATGTGGTAATAATGCTTGGTCTCTGTGCTTTTTGTTATTTACAGATCATTGGCATGATGTCTCGTTTGTAATATTTGAGAAAAAAGAGGAAGAAAGAGACGTGCCTGAAGTGTTTTAATTCCAGACTACTGAGAAACAGCAAAAATGCTGTAAGACGGCGAAGGCAATTCAAAGTGACAGTTTTCGAACCCTCGGAAGAGATCAGAAACAGCTGAGGGCCGAAGGCAATATTACCATCATTGCCTAGTGATTCTGTGTGGTTAAGAGAGAGCACTCGAAAAACAGAACCATCTGATACACCCCAGAAGACCACTCATTCAAGTTCCGATCATCCTTTTACCAGCACGGAGAGGCGTCGTCTTGACAGGAATGTCTTATTTGGTGGAAGAGAGAATTGTTGCGAAAAATGATACCAACCTCAGCAATTTTGACCACGCGGTGAGCAAGGACATCTTCTTGCTGGCTAAGAGAAAAGTGTGTAACAAGGATCATTGGACTAGGGGAAGAGGAAGGAAGCAAATCATAATCACTTGTCATGTGACTATGTCAGACTGGATTGTGACAGATGAAGAGCAAACGTCGAATGGAAGATGCACGTTGAAGTCTTTCAAAAATTGTCGATGTTTCCGCGAAATATGAAGTATCAAAACAAACCCCATGTTGGTGCAGTAATTTTCAATTTGTAACAAAAGAAGAGTTTCTTGCTTTGTAAGGACAAGGATGACATTGATAGGTACCTACACAAAGTTGATATCGAGATAAAGAACGAATTCTGAAATCTCGTTGACAAAAGAAAACAATCTGGAAACCTGTATTCAGCTCATTCATGCGACGTCTGCGTGAAGTGATTGGCTATGTGACTGATTCCATGAAATGATTGAAGAATCGGGTGTGCTGCATGCATTGCGATCGTCTACAGGCTGAGAGGTAGACGTCCAAGCTGTTACAGTCTTTGTTCTGTGTGCGGTTAGATTAAATCTGAACTTAATGAAGCCAGATAACAAGGCGTTCATTGCGAAATGGGGTGGTGACGAAAAGGAACCCTTGCAGAATAAGAGATAAACTGTGCCTCTCTTCCCGTGGCACAAGACACATTGGTAGATCATAGATGCAAAGGGCGACTTGTGGCAAGAAATCTGGAAGAGAGCATGTGATCAGACAGATCCATACTGTGGGGTGAACGTCTGTAGCTATGGATGGAAATGTTTGTCTCAAACGTGCTTTAACAGATGTATTCCAGGAAGTTCAATTCACAGAGTCCTACAGGCCCATGAGGATGATGGGGAGTGGCATGTGAAGAGTATTCAGTAGTGGGAAGAGTCAGATAGATGCTTGGAGTGAGACGTGATGAGAGTGATAGAAGTGATACACAGACTTGTAATGCCAAGAGGAAATCAAGTTAATTAATGTGAACTGAACAATTTGCAAGTTTTCCATATATCGTTGTTCGGTATGGCGTCGCTAAGGGCCTAAGTCAATTGGCAACGGCGGGTAGGGTTTCGACAAATCTAGGACCACTAGCAATGAGGCGGCCTGAAGGGCGAAATGCGCAGACGCGAAGTAACGATGGGTATATATACCAGTTCTTTTTTAACTGAAATAAATATAAAGTATCGGAAATAATGAGTATATATACTGATATACTAAATATAAATATATATACTATACTGAATATACAGTCGAGTATAGCAACATTTTCAGCTTTAAGCTTCGTAAGCATGAGTCACATTTGCTCTACGGCTAGGAACGGCACCGTATGCCCCCCCCCCATGAATTGACAGAAAGTGCGGCGGCACAGAGTTTCTGAGGTGCCTCAGGGTGGCCCTGAGCACGTATGGCTATCTTTTTAAGGCGTAGGGGTCTCGTGGAATATAGCGGCAGCAGTTATAACTTTTTCATTCTAGGTTGGCGGTAGCATTCGACAATCGTAGGCATGACGTGATGTGTTCCACGTCGACGTAGTAGGGCGTAAGTGGGCTTGCGGTCTGTGGTGACGACCGCGGGACGGCAGGGTTCGACGCACTGTTATCCCCTACGCCCGCGGCGTCTACGTAGGCCTCCGGGCAGCCTAGCGTCGACAGTGGTCCACGTGCGCTACGGCTAGAGATCGGGTATAGGTGTTTGCACAGTGCTTGGCCGACAAAAGCGATAATCCGATCAACAGATAATTATCAATTTACTTTTTTCGGACTATTATAATTATCGAAGTAACGTTCGTTTATCGTTAGGACAGGTTACTTCGATACTCGTTTTTTAGTCCATAATGTGTTAATTTTTTTGTCCGATAATACATTTTATCTGTTTCCGGGTCGCATTTCGCCGAAACTAATTTATTATGAATGAGGAGAAAATGTACATAGATTATAGATTACTGTTTATAAGATAAGCTGAGTCAAGGCCGCCGCGTGAAGAAATGGAAGAAAGAGGAGGAGGAGGAGAGAGAAGAAGAAGAAGCTTTGCAATGGCGCTTCTCAGCATGCGGTGCAGGCTTCGCAGGCTTGGTTCGGTTCAAGGTTGGAACCGAAAAATAAAAACTTGTCTGTGCTGGTGGAAATATTGCGGCCGCCTAATAATTGCTCGTGCCCGTAGATTTTTTAGACACGTACGGGCCGCGGCCAAATGTGATTGAAGCATTAATGAGCGGGTGGGCTAACAATTTACATGGTAACACTAGCACATTTCCCAAGTATAAACACAGGTGTAGGAGTATGATTGACCATAAAAATATCGTCATGACTTAAAAATATCGGATTTTATTCATAATAAATTAGTTGATATGCATTTGGGGGAACATTCCGACATCACGGACCTGTGTGGAATTACAGAGCGCATGATTTTAGTATCTTCGAGCAAAAAAGTGTGGGGGAGATCATATGTTTGTCCCCCTTCGTCAAAATACTGGGAGGGGGAATGTCCCCCTCCCCACATTACCTCCCATTGAAGGCCCTAGGCAGAAGTTGGGATATTTGTGAAGGGAAATGGGAGGCATGTCTGCTTTATTAGAGCATGCTCTGAAGGGGAATCTGGTCATCAGGCCTTGACATGATTGCAGTCTTGAGTCAGGAGAAGAGTCAGACCAAATGAGAGGTGGAAGGAGGTGGTGGAGAGGAAATAGAGAGTGAAGAGAAGAGTGATGGAGGTGGGGGGTATGGAGAAGGGAAAACTTGTGCTAGTTCCATAAGAAGGTAGCATTATTGGGCCTTAAATTATAGAAAAAGTAGTAGTTTATAAACAAATAAGGTAATGTGGAGATTTACGTTTGGCTTTGCAACACTACAATGGTGATCATTTAAGACGATTATTGTCCAATACTATCTCTCATGTTAGGTATTCAACTGTCACTCTTTCAGTGTCCTTTTTCCACATATGTGAATTAAAAGTTCTCTTGTTAAAATGCAATTCAAGCTTTTGCTAGTGGGTTCACAGACTTGAAGTCCTTCTGCACTACATGCATGCATCATGGCGTGCAAACCACGCACACGCACCGACACATGCACACCGGCACAATGGTGCAAGACGCACATTGTGCCACACACACACACACACACACACACACCATGGATTCCACTTCCTTACATCCATCCTAATCCCCTTTATGACAAGCGGTTTGTCATGCAGAGGAAATAGAAAGAGCCCAGTACACATTTGTAGTGCTTAGTAAGTGAGCAGGCTCAACCATCTTCAACTGAAAGGCAAGTAATACATTGCACAGGTGAAGAGGAAAACGCATGACAATTAACATTTAACTGCCTCGCCTAGGAGCAGTTTTTGATGTCGACCTGAGGCAGGGTTGCACTAATGACACAGAGATGCTCTTCTCCAAAGCATACCGATATGCGCCGTGAGGACACCAACTGGGTTTTGACCAGCCTCCGAGACTCCTTCATGAAGAGGGCAAGTTGAAGGACAAGGCTGAGAGACTGCATGCGCACGGGTAGAATTTCTTATGTGAAGTTCTCAATCGCGGGGTTAGAGAGCTACATATTGCTTTTGATTTGTAAATACTAGTGCAAGTACATAAATTTGAAAAGTGAGAGTAAAACAGATCAAGATAGTGAGGATTTAGATTATAGAATGTTACTTTGAAAAGATGTGTCACCCAGCATGAACGCTCACTTGGATTTACGAATCAGATCACCTGTAAACACTACTCATTGATATATTGAATGATGTTATTGAAAGAATGTTATAAGTTGATGTTTTCATTTTATGATCGTTCTCAATCCTGTACGTTCTTTTGACTTCCCATACACCGTATCTGCTTGCGTCATGAACAAGACCACAGTTTCAGTATACTTTTTTCTCCGACATAGATTCCACCCACTGCTAAAAGCAGTATCAGCGTACACTGGATGATCAGCAGTATCAGACGAGCCTATACAGGTTTAGAACTATTTAGTTAGAATGTCAAGCCCCTCTTGGGAAGGGAATAAATCCACAGATCTATGTGTTTCTAAGCATGTACTCATCAGAATGGAATACTTTCCCCTTCTGTGCAAAAAAACGACTTGCAAAGCCTGTATAATAGTATTTGCATTTTAACCTTAATACCTTCTTTCCCAGATACAATTTTGAAAGCTCACTAACTGTGTAAGAGATGTAAACAGGGTGGACATGTGACACCCCAGTTGTCGAGTGGTTAAGCAAGTGCGGTGTGGCACATGGGAGGTTGGTATGCGGATATTATACCTCATGGCCGACATGCTACATAATCCTGGGATGGGGAGAGGGAGGTTGGGAATCCATTTATGTTGATAATGTGGCAGTTGGTCCTAAACAGAAAATGTTTATAGTCTGCCATGCATTTGGCTCTGCTAGGTGGGGATGCATGTCTTTTTAATATGCCTAAGCCTTGGTCTTGGGCCAGCATGCATGGCGTGTATTAGTTTGATAAGCTTTTTGACTGTGTATTTGGCTTTGAACTGAAGAAGGCATACTTAGATGTATATATGTTTGGTTATTTTTTACATTTTTCACATAGTGCCTGCTAAAAGAAATTGCAATTGAGCCAGAATGCACTGTGGATTGGATGATTATCCAGGGGTAAGTTGTGGGGGTCATTGCCACAATGCTTCTAAGCCTGTAGGCTGACTTGTACTGCGGGTAGCAGTGTTCAGCAGAACTGCATTTAGCCGTGGGCAGTTTTGTGCTTCATGACTGCAACTAAGCAGGAAGTTGCATTTCTATATTTGCCTCGTTAAGCTTTCATTGTGCGTTGGACTGTTGTCGGTATTGGTCATATGACTTTTTGAACAAACCACGCACATACGTCTCTGTTTTATTGGTTTTCGGTCAGACTCTGATAACGAAATGGGATACTATAGTCTCTGTAAAGGCTACTGTCATTTCTCAATCAGCAGACAAGACAAAAAAGTATTTTATCAACGAAAGTTACGATTTTTTCATACACAATGGAAAACAAGGCGCGCTGATGTTTTGAGAGGTATTATTTTGCTCTCCACAAAGGGCGATGCTCGAAACCTCAACGGCGAGTCTTCTTAACTGTTCATAATACGACTTTACATATCGATTAAATTTTTTGTTGATAAAATCCATTGTTTCTCTTGAAAATAAATTAGATAGTCTTGCACACTATATTTCATAGAAAACAGAATGCATCATTCAAATACTGCACTAAGAATGTTGAATCACCCTTTTCATAAATGTGTTGGTGTTCTGTTCGGCAGTGCACTTTCACTGTGGAAGATGAATCGACCAACACATGTATCCTCACCACAGGTCTAGAATATATGGTTACATATATACTTGAGACCACGTGCATCTCTTTTAAGACTGCTTTTTAATTAAAAAAGTTTAAAATGCAAACGTTTTGCACAGTCTTGGGGCGTGCACCACCATATCCAAGTTTTTCAATCACAAGCCTGTCCCACGAGCATACACATGCACCAAACCTGAGTCTGAAGCACATGTCAAACACAATGCAATCATAACCCAAGGCGAATCATTGTCATAGCAAATACCAGAAGCCTTCCTCAGACGGAGTGGATTTCCATTCATAATTTGAGCTGGAAAGTTGCACTAGATCATTAAATATCCATAAGTACCTTAACTGAATAGTGACATGAGCCCTTGTCTCACATGACCAACAATGGAGCAAGGGTTCTGACCAGATAGGGGCCCCTGCAGGGTGATTTGTGCTGAGTGTTTAAATATTCGATTCTTATTGGGGAAAATTTACAGCAATCGAAACTCAACTTTAAGAATGACAACTGCTTCATATTGTTGTCATTTGGTTTGTTTTCGATTAAAATCCTTTGACAAAGTAACATGTTTTTGAATTTGAGTAGATTTACAGAAGGATACAATTGCTTCAAACTATAACCGATTACGCCCATTTAATTTTCCTGATAGCCAGCCACTTCATCATTAGCATGTAATGCAATTTACTGGTCCTTTTTGCAGCCATAATGGGAGCAACAATGACCATCATCAGTGGTTTTAACTACTAACATTTTCACATGAAAAGCAATATAAATATATGTATGTGAGCTCAAAGCAATAAAGTTAGATTTTGATTGAGAAATATAACATAGAGAGAAAAGGTACTTTACAGACACACACACTTATGCAAGTTGCAATGACTTGATGTTGTTCTATAACACACCCTTTGCTCGGTTTAGGAATGGATTGGATTCGATTGTTGTGGAAAGAATTCAGACAGAGGAGTGATGGGAGCTGACATCAGCAAGGTTTTATTGGGAGACCAGCAGAAGTCAAAAAGCTTGTGAAGGTAAACACAGCTCAATTATGATGTGAGCTTCAATCTGGTGCAGATTTTGTATTGGACACGATACACATGTACACACGGGAAAGAGCATACAGAGATTGCAGACTCCAGGACTTGTTCTGTGTGGTGGATTTTGCATGCTGACGTTTGTGGTTTGTGTGGTGTGTAGATGATGTGTTACAGCGTAAGTTATGTTCATACAGTGGACAAACAGACTTTTTCAGTTTATTTATAGACCTGCAGGTACCCATGGAAATTCCGAAATGTAAATCCTCGACCTCAAGTCCTCAACCCTCCCCGCACCCGCACCTCTACCAAACCTAAGACTGCAATCCCTTCTGACTACAAAAGTCCTCAATCCTCTTCCAAATACCCCTCCTAACCAATCTCTAACCCCCCCCTAAAGCAATTTCCTCAACCCTCCTCTCCAACCAATTCCTCAACCCCTCCCACCCACCTCAACTCTCCTCTATCAACTCTGTCACTCCTGCTCCCACCACCACTAACTCTTGTCTTCTCCTCTCCTTTTCTTCCTGTTCTAAAGCAGAGAGGCAGTTTTATATCATTACATATTATTTCTTCTTACTCTCATTGAAATAGTGGAATATTTGACTTCCTCCTCTCTATCCACCTATTACATCGCGAAGATTCGAGAGGGATTGCATTTGGTCCATTGTTGTCTGTCGTCTGTTTTGTGTTGTTTGTCTGTCTGTTTTTGCTGTTTGTTTGTCGCACAGAATTTCGTGTTTTTCTCCCGCAACCGCTTGTCAGGATTGAGCCAATTTTTCACCATTGATTTTCACTATGGAGAATGTTTTAATGAGAATTATGATGTAAAAGGTCGTGTGTGGCAGCCATATTGGAAAACGGGGAAAAATTGGACTCCTGTATCTCTGAAACCGCACAAAGCAAAAATTGAAACTGGCAATGGCAGTACTCTCATGGGAATGAGTGTGATTTTAAATGGAATAGGTGCCTTCATTATGAATCAAATTACATATGTAGAATGCTACATCCGATCAGTCATCATTTTTGGAGAGTCCCAAAAATTTTTATGACATCATCAGTCACGCGATTCGCAGCAATTGTTTTTTATAAAACCTTCAAAATCTTCATTCTGAATGGTAAACTAGATAGAGGTAAAACTTTTACACGTATACCACCTGTCCATGAGAAGAAACGTCACAAATATGATGATTGGTCATATGGTTTGGCAGCCATGTTGGTTTACCTCAAACTTATAAAAAAACTTCTCCAGATACGGCTGGACAGATCGAGGAGAACTTCAACAAATGTTCCCAAAGCCTTGGTATCACCGTTTTTTAAGGAATAATGATGGTCATGGTTGGCAGCCATATTGATTTAAGAAAATATTAAATAATGTTTCTCGTGAACCGCTTAATTAATCCAACTGAACAATCAAATTATGGTCGGAGTCGATATAGGAATACAGACGTTAAATTCAACTTGATTTGGACATATGGTCTGCACCGAATTATTTAATGTTTTGATCTGGGTTCTTTTTTATTATTATTATTTTTTTTTTGATAAGGTCACTTGCCTGTGCCTGATGGTTGAGGGTAGAGGAGCAGCTGAAATGTGATCCTACCAGGTCCAAACTTCATCCGATGATTATTGCTTTTTTGATTGTTTGGGTCCTTCTATTACTCAATGCAGGTCTGTAACTATTTGGTCTTCCATTTGATTTGAATTGAATTTATTTAATCCATTCTGAATTCAATTGATAATATATTAAAATGTCATGGTCAGGATCAGGTGTCCGATCAAAGCAGGTTGCATCAAAGCGGAGACGTCTTGGTACCGGAATCCACTGCCAGCATTACCAAGTGGCAGTTCTAATTATGTTCTTATTATTACATAACACACCAGTACACAAAGTAACAAAATACACGACACAAAACAGTCTGTGAGGGTCTGCATCTTTGATTGCTCTTTCTTGTCATTATTCCATTACAAACTTCACTGTAAATGATCGAAAACAATCAGCATGGTCTAAGCAATGATATATATACATCAAAAGAACATCCGAATCAAATCTCGCAATATGTGGAAATTAGCAGAAATTCCGTGGATTCCATCACCTAAAAGAGTCGCCTAATTGGTTAATAATATCCTAAATCAATTATCTTCCTTGTGATGCATATATATACACTCAAGGTAAAATATTATATATGATCGAACTTTGTCTGCAGCACAAGCTGCTGGGTAATCATTCGGCTAGGGTGCAGCTCTCGCTGATGCATGCCCTCTGTAGGTTGGGGCAGGATTTTGGAATTGGCCATTGGTGCGATAGCTTGCCTACTCTTCGTGAGGACACTGTGGATTTTAATGTCCGCCAAATAATGCCAGCAGGCAGGATGGCAGTTTAATGTTATCCGAGAGACGGCACACACATTGATGAGTCACCGCCTGTGAAACCGGGATAACAGTTATAGCTGGTCAAGAGTGAAACTCAGGCTAGACAGCTTAGACAAGTGTGCATACTCTCTCTGCCTAGGCATCATGCTAGCCTGGCTAGTCAATGATGCCATCAATGGAACCCTCCTCTCTCTCTCAGTGGAGCTGGAGTGCCTCAGTGTCTTTGGGTCAGATTGTTCCCATCAACATAACTGAGCTCTGATGCTCTGGAAATCCTATATCCTTTTCGATGAGACTCCACATGTTTTGTACAGTTCCTCCGGGAGTACCAGGCGAAGTGAAGATCATAGCCTTAAATGTTGACCATTAGATAGAAATTTAGCATATACGAGCATATAAGACCCGTCATCGCTTTGACAGGAATACCAATTTTGCGTAATAGTAAAAAAAAAAACTATAAGGGCACTCTTTCACATCGTGATGTCACCAGAGATGCTCTCAACATTATTACATCATTTTAAACCTTTACCAAGTTGATTTAAATCCCTGAACCCAGATTCAAAGCATTAAATAATTCTGGCTGCATATGTGTCGATCAGGTTGAAATTAAAAAATATATATATATATATATATCCCCATGACTACACCATCATATAATTGTGAAGTTTCACCGTCGATGATGAAGCGGTTCAAGAATAAATAATTTTTTAAAGATTTTGTTGAATCAATATGGCTACCAGACATGATGACATATTATTATTCATGAACACCTGGTATCCTCAAGGATTGGGGAACGTGGTGGGTGCTTTCCTCGGTCTGTCGAGCATTCTGGAGAATATTTTTAAGGTGCACCAGGAAAGATTGAGCATTCTCGAGCTGTAATATTCTCTAATGTGTGTAAAGATGCTGCTGTTCAGCGTTAGGATTAATATGTTCAACTGAAGAGACATTTGCTCCAGGAATGATTCTCTTCAGCCATGTCCAGTTGATGCGTGATGATGACAACTGGAAGCGGAAGGTGATCTTGACTGTTGTGCGCCATGCTGCTTCAGGATCATAATCAAGGTCAACAGAGATCCATTTCAGATACAGATTCCAAGTCCTCCAATTCAAGCTTGGCCATCGCGGTAGCGGAAGTCTTCTGAAATCCTCCAGATTGGTCCGAAAGAGTTCGATGATTTGCAGGCTCCAAGAACAGCAACACAGTGACAAACGGGTGTCTGAGGGTTGATGCGAGTTGTCTCTGGAGCGTCGGACAGACCTGCATCCCTCGTTGTCATCTTTGAAAGATTCAAATGTTGGCAGTGTTTGAAATCACAACACACTGTTCATCAATGATCTGTAGATCCAGAAGCTGATGGACCAGCTTGGTGGGCAGCAGGAGGCGAGGAAAAGACTTACCCTGGTGTGTGGTGAACCAGTTTACCCTGCCTTCATCTGCGGTCTGGGTCGAGGTGCTAACACACCGCTGCCCAAATTTGTGGGCATTCTGCTAAGTCAAGTACCCAGGGAATTAGCAATACATGATGTCACGTGCACTCACATCTTCTGCATTATTGCAAAGTAGGCAATTAGCTTTGTAGTTTCTGCTGCAACCAGTGTGTGTACGGGTGGTCGTGTCAAACATGACATAATGTTCGTATTCACGGGGTGCCTGTGATTGCACAGAGGTGAATGACTTAGCCATGGAACCGAATGCTCTAGACAGCTCGGAAGCTCCGTGCTACGGAAATTCACGTAATCAGCATCTCATCTTCATGCATGGCAATATGACTGCATTCTTCCCCTCTTTCAAATTCTCTGCTTGGGTAATACCTTTTAAAAATATAACTTGTAAGGTATCTGTCGACCTTATAGAGGCACAGTCCTCCCATTGATATACGCATGATACTTTGGAGCAATCCATGGTTGTGTAATAACATGGTGTGCCAACATGATGATCTTTCCAGAATCTGACTAAGGGTAGCTGTATGACCACCTTCAGTCGACGTGCGTGCTGTGGTATAGGATATGAGTCCCTCTCGAGTGTGTTGTTCACAGAAAATCTTTGGAAAGACCTTTGAGCACCACCTATTCACCATACATGTGGAGCTGGGATGATGAGGCTGCATGGTGTGTGACCAATATTTTTGACACACTCGGAGATCTTGAGTATGGGGCGAGCTGGATCAGTGGATCTCGCATCACTACTTGTCGTCTTGCCACGTATGTTGTTCCATCGAGATCAGGAATGACATTTGGAAAGACCTCTCTGGAAACTCGATGAAGCGCAACGAGCTTGAGGTGACCGAGGACTCGTATGATCAGCAAACAGTTCCTGTTGCCTTCATTAAACTCGGCTTAAGTCTGACGGTCGGTCAGGTTTGGAGGCTGCAATGCTGGAGAAATTTCTGGACAACGAATTGCATGTAAATGTGTCAAATAAAGTAGGCTTGCAAATTTACGCACATGCTATAGTCTTGCTAATGCTGCATGAAGCGCAGGCTGCCAGTGAAGGTCACCGGTAGAATAACGGGACGTTCGCATGGTCAAGACATCTGCGAGACAGCATCTTGTATTCCTGCTCAAATCTGCACGAAGTTGGTTAAATTTGATCGCAATAGTCAGTCGACCAGCTTCTATTTAAGCCAATATACACAGTTCTGTTGATAGAGTGATTGCAGCAGTGCAAGATATTGAAGCTACCATCGCTTCATCATCCTGCAGGAGTAGAATTGCTTTGCTGTGACGTGTTCTGTCCATGTGAGTGCAATACTGAGCTTGAAGATCAGCACTGTTAGAAATAAACAGAAAAGGGTAGCAAAAAGATCGTAGCTGCGGTGTGTGTCCGAATAACTCAGTTGAAAAACTAGCAGGTGTATCAGGTATTCCAGGAATTAATGTTGCCAGAAAGACAGCAAATCAAACTGAGGTCTGTTGGACTCGCATTGACAAGTTCACGCATTGACATGAGTGCATGAGAGTGATGGATCTGAGACTGCAGTTGAACTCGATTACTGCAAGATCAATGTCGCAAGTGCACGATGTCATCCTGTGTGCACCTGATTAAATCGTTCTTGACGATTACGGCATGCATTTCTGTGCTGGCTAGCATACAACGTTCTTTGGAGCCATCTCCTCAAATTCTCTTCCTTGCAGAAAACATGATGCTGCCGTCTTGATAAACTCGTTGAGAGTGGTGCTTCTCCGTCTCCTCATTCTTGTTCCGATTCCTCTATCTCGCATTCCTTCCATTTGGACTTCCGTTTCCTTGCATAGCTGCGCTGGTAATCTAGGGCAAGAAAAATGGGATTCCTGGAAGATCCTGCCCTCCTTGCAGGATAACGATGTTTGGCAGTTGCATTGCAGTTCGCCATGTGTGACAACCAAATCATGATTGTTTGGTTTATTGATTTATGATTTATTTATTTATTTATTTTGTGTCACAAACCTTCCTGTGAGTTCCCTGAATTATCGTCACGTTTCATTGAAATACCTTTAATCCGTTCTCATGTTACAAAAAGGATTCCTGGAGATCCTGCCCTCCGTGCTGGGATAACAGTGTGGCAAGTTCCGTTTGAGCTTTGACAATGTGCTAAACACAAACTTCCTCCTTTTATTGCCTCACACCTTCCTGGAAGTTCCCTGAATCACCACCGTCATTGGTTTCATTGAATCATTTAGTTTCAAGTTATAACATGACAAACAGACAGACAGACAGACACTGCTCCTTTTAATATAGATTTTTCATGGGCAGCGTCATGCAATTCCGATGCTGTTCTTGTCTTGTTTATCTTTTTGATTTTTTTTTATTTTCTTGCAAAATCAGGTACATTTCATCATGGTAAAGGAGGCACTACCACTTCACATAGTGTGAACATGAAAACTGGCGTGTGACCGAGACAATATAGTCTCAACAGAACCGGCACTACAAGAGCGATCCACAGCTGAAAGTTTACAGTTTTGATCCACTGATATAATAGCGGATCTGGATCCAGACTTAACAAAAATCTAATTGCCCTTGTTATCACCTAGACACATACCAAGTTTTGTCATAAATTTTCCACAACTTTTTGAAATACCATACTATGCAGTATATTGTTTGTGGTCCATCCTCATGGAAGAATCACTAAAAATTAAATTCTCACATCCGGATCCAGATTCGATTTACCAAAATTGAATCAATCTTCCTTGTCATACACACTGTCACGATGTTCATCCGAATTTGTCCATAACTTTTTGAATATCTTTCCACAGACAAACAAACAAACAGACAAGCCTAGGAGACGAGGTCGCTAGATCGAAGCGCTGGAATACGATGCTTTTCATTCTGACTGATCCACCAGACGAAGATTCATTGCAAGACGTATTGTTCACTAACAATTGTTCCTTCGCTAGAGATTCCTATTGCGTATTTTGCCAGGGCACTCTCAGAGTGGAGATGGGGAAATGTATAAATGACAGGAAAAACCTATAAACTTCTCTCAATGCTTTGTTTGACCCACCTGAGCACACATTATTTTCATCAACACGTACCTTTCCTAAGCTCGCCCATTCTCTAAGCCCTCATAAAAAATAGGTAATAGACACGCTATATTTGAAGAACATGAAAAATAAACTAAATCAAAATCGGCTCGAGTAAAATTTTCTAATATATCGAAGTGTTTAATTCCGAGTCTCATTTCTCCCATTCAAACTGTGGCAGTATTGAAAATAGTGAAGTGGTTTTCAGCAGCTGCATAGCAACGGGTGTTCTTAGGCACAGGTCACATTGCTCTACGCGAGGATACGGCGGCGTATGCCTAATTGACAGAAATGTGCGGCGGCCGAGAGAAATGAGGTGGCCTCAGAGGCCTAGCGTTTGGATATATTTGCAGGCTGTAGGGGCCGTGAATTATAGCGCGAGTTATACGTTTTTTTCATTTCTACTTCGCTGTAGCATTCGACAAGCCAAGCTGTGACGTAAATGTGTTCCACGTCGACCGTACGTAGGGGTAGGTGGTTGCGTATTCGTGCGCTGCCGTAAGCTTCTCAATGAAAATGAATTTTCCCAACCCAAAAAAATACGGCGGCCGCATATTTCCACGCGTCGCCGTACAGTGGCCTTGCGGTCTGTGTACTACTGCGGGCACGCGGGTCGACGCACGGTTCCTACGCCCGCCGTGCCACTACGTACGGCCTCCGTGGCAGTCTGCGTCGACCGTGTGCGCTCCGTGCCTCCGCTAGAGACCGAGTACAGTCAACCCCCGCTCATCGGTTCACTCCTGCGGCCCCGGTTCATCGCGGGTTTTCTTGGAACGTAACTAATTTTACGCGGATTCCCCGTACATCGAGTATATGTTAAAATATAAATTATTAAGCAATAAATATAATGCGTGGTGCTCGACCATCACACACGTACGGGACAAAGTTTCGGTGAACTTCGAATATTTTCTACGTTTTTCTCCAAGCCCATGACGCCGCCAACCCTGCACCTTCTAAGTTCTGCCAAGGAACCAAAGCGCCAGGGAAGGTCCTGGGACGCTCAGGAGAGGTTAAGGTAAAGGGCTCGATGTATGCTTCGGGAAGAAAAAAGTTTGCCGCCATTGGACGAGCATTGCTCATACCAGACACTCAAAACCGACCAGACCAGACTAGTCGATCTCCGGCACCTCAAACCCAATCATGCAAAACGACAGCGAGTCGATTCGCGGCACTCAAACCATCCACGCAAACCGACCAGACCAGCCAGTCGATTCCGGCTACCTCAACCCAATCACATGCCAACGACCAGACGCAGATGAAGATTTTTTGGAGCCGTCCATTCATCCCGATTTCGTCCATTCATCGCGGATTTTCACTTCGCGCGGGGAGGTTTGGAACGTAACCCCCGCGAGAAACGGGGGAATACTGTATAGGTGTTTGCCTATACACAGTGGTGCCCCCAGAATCCCAATTTGATTCGTTCCAGGAGGCTGTTCGGATTGCAAAAAGTTCGGATTAGAGAGATAAGTGTTTAAAATTCCGAAGTCTCATTTCTCCACATTCAAAACTGTAGGGCAAGTATTGAAAATAGTGAACGTGGTTTCAGCCGCTGCATAGCAACGGGTGTTGCTTAGGCCAAGGTCACATTTGCTCTACGGCGAGGATACGGCGGCCGTATGCCCTCTGAATTGACAGAAATGTGCGGCGGCCGCAGAGAAACTGAGGTGGCCTCAGGGAGGCCCTACGCCGTTTGGCTATATTTTGCAGGCTGTAGGGGCGCCGTGGAATTATAGCGCGGAGTTATAGCTTTTTTTCATTTCTACGTTCGCCGTAGCAATTCGACAAGCCAAGCTGTGACGTAGATGTGTTCCACGTCGACCGTACGTAGGGCGTACGGTGGGCTTGCGTTATTCGTGCGGCTGCCGTAAGCTCTTCTCAATGAAAAATGAATTTTCCCAACCCCCAAAAAATTACGGCGGCCGCACTATTTCCACGGTCGCCGTACGGTGGCCTTGCGGTCTGTGTGACTACCTGCGGCAACGCAGGTCGACGCACGGTTCCCCTACGCCCGCCGTGCACCTACGTACGGCCTCCGTGGAGTCTGCGTCGACCGTGCGTCCACCGTGCGCTGCCGCTAGAGACCGGAGTACAGTCAACCCCCGCTTCATCGCGGTTCACCTATCGCGCCCCGGTTCATCGCGGGTTTTCCCTTGGAACGTAACTAATTTTTTCTGCGGATTCCCCGGTACATCGCGGTAATAATGTATAAAATATAAATTATTTAGCAATAAATTATAATGCGTGGTGCTCGACCAGTCACACAACGCACGAGAAAAGTTTCGCTTGTGAACTTCGAATATTTTCTACGTTTTTTCTCCAGCCCCACGATGCGCGCCAACGCCCTGCACCTTCTAAGGCTTCTGGCAAGGAACCAAAGCGCCAGAGGAAGGTCCTGGGACGCTCCAGGAGAAGGTTAAGGTAAAGGTGCTCGATGTATGCTTCGGGAAGGAAAAAGGTTTGCCGCATTGACGAGCATTGCTCATACCCAGCACCTCAAACCGACCAGACCAGACTAGTCGATCTCCGGCACCTCAAAACCAATCACTGCCAAACCGACCAGACCAGACCAGCGATCTCCGGCACCTCAAACCCAATCACTGCCAAACCGACCAGACCAGACCAGTCGATCTCCGCACCTCAAACCCAATCACTGCCAAACCGACCAGACCAGACGAATCGATTTTTTGGGAGGCGTCCATTCATCGCGGATTTTCACTTCGCGCGGGGAGTTTGGAACGTACCCCCGCGAGAAACGGGGGAATACTGTATAGGTGTTTGCCTATACACAGTGGTG
The DNA here is from genome assembly GCA_035128595.1 of Eptatretus atami. Lineage (NCBI taxonomy): Eukaryota > Metazoa > Chordata > Myxini > Myxiniformes > Myxinidae > Eptatretus > Eptatretus atami. The sequence goes on along the minus strand of CM068961.1, from coordinate 23,921,641 downwards.
CCCCAGAATCCCAATTTGATTCGTTCCAGGAGGCTGTTCGGATTGCAAAAAGTTCGGATTCCAAAAATATTTTCCAATAAGAAATAATGGAGTGAATTAATCCGTTCGTGGACCCAAAGAAAACCCACTTTCAAGACACTTTAAACTGAAATTCCCCATGTTTAAGGTAAAATAAGATGAGTAATGCCCTTCGGTGGCGGTGTATTGTATGTAAACTGGTACAATCACCACTCCAAAGGTCCACCAGGCTCGAGCTCCGTCCTGGGTTCCGATCGCTCGCGCACTTCTGCGAGAGCGCTGCCCCAGGGCAGCTCATCAAACATGATGCCCGCAGAACCACAATCACTTTCATCAAATGCATCGGGCTGACGTAATCATGGATATTCCAAATTACAACCGGTTTTGCTGTGAAATTCAATCCTTGCCCGACAGTCCGTCACACCACGTGATCGGATTGCTTTTTTGTTATTAATTAAAACACAAGATGATTAAAAAAACAAACATCACAAATGAAGGTGAAAACACGAGGTAAGGCCTGTCACATTTGGCTCGGCGGCGGAGGGTCTACAAAATGTACGGGCACTAGCAATTATAAAGCGCCGCAGTATTTCCACGGTCACACAATGTGGCAGTCACAATGTTTTTATTTCTCGGAGCTGCACGGGGTATTTATAAATTGTGGAGACGGAAAACGTGGGGTGCCGTACCGTCTTTGATTTGAGTCGCACGGTGACCTTAGGGCGTTCCGCTGGCGGCCATAGAATTTTCAAGGCAGACGAAGGTGCCCGCAAGGCGACCGCAGGGGGACTGCAGGGGACCCTAAGCCAAACGTGCGGCCAGACGGACGGTAACGAATGGTTAATTTTATTTATTTTTTTTTAACCAGTTCTTTTGTTTCGGCTTGTCGAATTTCTACGGCGAACGTAGAAAATGAAAAAGTTATAACTCTGCCTTATAATTCCACCGGCGACCTTACGACCTGTAAAGTATAGCCATACGGCGTAGGGCCACCCTGAGGCCACCTCAGTTTCTCTGCGGCCGCGCACGTTTCTGTCAATTCAGAGGGCGTACGGCCGCCGTATCCTCGCCGTAGAGCAAATGTGACTGAGGCCTAAAGTATCGATCGACACGAGAGATGCTTTCACGAGGACTTCCACCGACGAACTGAATGAACAAAGCGCGAAGATGCGGCTCGAACAGGTGGGGAGACACGTGAACAACATGAACGCTACGTTGTGTTCGGTTTTTTTTATTGTATTAGGTTTTTAGGGCAAAATTTTCTCGAAAAAATTGTTCGGATTCCAATTTGTTCAAACAATGGGGCGTTCGGATTCTGGGGGCACCACGGTATATTATAGTTATAGTATATTTCAGTTATATATACTGGTATATTTTATTTCAGTAAAAAAAGACTGGTATATATACCACTCGTTACCGTCCGTCTGGCCGCACGTTCGCCTTAGGGCCCCTGCGTCGCCTGCGGGCACCTTGCGTCTGCCTTGAAAATTCTATGGCCGCCGCAGCAACGCCCTAAGGTCACTGTGCGAAATCAAATCAAAGACCGTACGGCACCCCCACGTTTTCGTCTCCACGATTTCTAAATATGCCGTGCGGCTACCGAAAAATAAAAACATATGTGACTGCTACATTGTGTGACCGTGGAAATACTGCGGG
>CM068961.1:23889551-23900154 GCA_035128595.1 Eptatretus atami | reverse complement strand
CCCTGGAGTACCGGTGGAAAGTGGACACAGCGACGCGCTGTTCTGGCACATGCTCCCATACCTGACCTGATACCTAGAGACTGTGACAAGTCTGTTATAGGCCTTGATTAATGCATTAATACACTGGATGTGAAGGTAAAATCTGTTTTTTTTCCATCCAGGTATGCAGGTGCTGGAGTGGAACAGACAACCTCTGACAGGCAAAACCTTCGAAGAAGTGCAGCAAATTCTTGGTCGACCTGAAAAAGAGGTTGAAATTTGCGTTCGCCTGTGAGTTCCTATGAGAGTTGAGGTGATTGGGAGTTAATCATATTTTGCATCTATTTTTAGGTTTTGGAGATCTCAAGTTATGTAGTTTATCAAATTACACTGCCATGTTTTTTTATTTGTGTAGAAATAAATTTTAATTTGTGCAAACTTTCAGCCTATAATACAGTCCTAACTAGACCAACACTCAGAAGAGCGCATACCTCCGCCAGGTTGAACAGTTTACATTTTGTATCCCACTGATAGGCCTGATCTGGTTCTGGACCTGAACAAAAATCTAATTAGCCTGTTCTTGTCACCTAACCAACTCATTCTCCAAGTTTTGTCATAACCCGTCCACGAGTTTTTGAGATGTTGTGCTACATATCATTGTTGGTCCCATCTCTCAATGGTGAAGAACCAGTTTTTAAAATTTTAAATTCTCGTTTTATAAAATCTGTATCTTCAACAAAATCGAATCAATTTGGCCTTGTCACACACTCAACCTGTCCACACACATACTCTGCTCACAGACAAACAAACGGGTGTGAAAACATAACCTCCGTCTACCTCCGGTGGCGGAGATAATCAATTCTGTTGAAAAGAAGAGGTACTCTGTATATTAAAATAGATTATGAATATTACCTTATTTATGCATTAACATTGATATTAAAGTGTTTTTGAAAATACAAAACTCCTGGTGAAGTTGGATGAATAACTGTGTGCAATCAACAAATTTTTTGTCGATTACATCGCTGCCTTTGACAATCAGTTTTTGAGATGTGGAGGCTGGTTAACATTCATTTTGTTAAAGTCTCTTTAATGAGCCTTTTGATTATCTCGATTGCTTCTCTGTGTCTATTCCTAGGGATTTTAACATGCTGTCTGACTCTGTGAATCCCAACTCTCTCAATCTTCAGGAGTATCCTGTCACTAGTAAGTCTCATCGAAATGAATTTTCATATGTATGTATTATATATTCCCTTCGGCCAGAAATAACAATATTTCCAGTCAGACGTTTATGCTGCATTCTAAATCAGGTAATATTTCAAGTCGGCTGTTTTTGCATTCTCGTATTCATTCTCAAGTAAATGTCTGTTTTTGAAGTACTAAAACAATTTATTCAGTGCAGAATAATTATTGTGATGAAAAGGATGCATGCTATAACATTGTTACTGATCTGCCTTGGGGTGGATTATAAGGGGAGCTCTTACAATCGATTTCCCCCATAGTGGTCTTGAAGCCGCCATCTTATGGATAACTCTGTGGTGTGACGGGTTGCTAAGCAACCACAGACACCGTCTGAGACGCTTAATTTAGGTAGGGTCCAGCATCCAAATCCCACTTTACCTTCACCGCAAATTAAACACACCAGGTCAGGAACTGTGCCTCCAACGCACCAACGAGATCAAGATACGGCCGAGTTTTACCGTAAATGGACACGTTGGCTACCGACTACTCATAACGGAACAGGCCAGCGGAGAGCTCCCTGTTGCAGCCAACACACAATGTCCAACCAATAGAAAACCTTATCGAAGCACATAAGCCCCTTATTCAGTCAACTTAACACAGATACATAAGCACCACTCTCATTCTGGGAAAAGGAGATAAGCAGAGGATAGACAGACAGAGGAGAAAGAGAGGGTGATGGCGTGCAGGGTCGACCCTGATCTGCTGGTTGAACAACTCCGCTGGTTCATGTCTGTATTGCTTTACTTTCCGCAGCATATACAGTGGGAGAAGAAGTATTTGATACACTGCCCATTTGCAGGTTTTCCCACTTACAAGGCACGTAGAGGTCTGTAATTTTTATCATAGGTACACTTCAACTGTGAAAGACGGAATCTAAAACAAAAATCCTGAAATCACATTGTATGATTTTTAAATAATTAATTTGCATTTTATTGCATGAAATAAGTATTTGATCACCTACCAACCAGTAAGAATTCCAGCTCTCACAGACCTGTTAGTTTTGTCTTTAAGAAGCCCTCCCATTCTCCACTCATTACCTGTATTAACTGCACTGTTTGAACTCTTATCTGCATAAAAGACAGCTGTCCAACTCAATCAATCAGACTCCAACCTCTCCACAATTGGCAAGACCAGAGAGCTGTCTAAGGGACATCAGGGACAAAATTGTAGACTTTCACAAGGCTGGGATGGGCAACAGGACAATAGGCAAGCAGCTTGGTGAGAAGGCAACAACTGTTGGTGCAATTATTAGAAATGGAAGAAGTTCAAGAAAACAGTCAATCTCCTTGGTCTGGGGCCCATGCAAGATCTCACTCGTGGAGCCTCAATGATCATGAGAAAGGTGAGGGATCAGCCAGAACTACACGGCAGGACCTGGTCAATGACCTGAGAGAGCTGGGACCACAGTATCAAAGAAAACCATAAGTAACACCTACGCCGTCATGGATTAAAATCCTGCAGCGCACGCAAGGTCCCTCTGCTCAAGCCAGCGCATGTCAGGTCCGTCTGAAGTTTGCCAATGACCATCTGGATGATCCAGAGGAGGAAATGGGAAAAGGTCATGTGGTCTGATGAGACCAAAATAGAGCTTTTTGGTTTAAACTCCACTCGCCGTGTTTGGAGGAAGAATAAGGATGAGTACAACCCCAAGACACCATCCCAACCGTGAAGCATGGAGGTGGAAACATCATTCTTTGGGACGCTTTTCTGCAAAGGAGCAGGACGCCTGCACCGTATTGAGGGGAGGATGGATGGGCCATGTATCGCGAGATCTTGGCCAACAACTCCTTCCCTCAACAAGAGCATTGAAGATGGGCGTGGCTGGGTCTTCCAGCATGGCAACGACCCGAAACACACAGCCAGGGCAACTAAGGAGTGGCTCCGTAAGAAGCATCTCAAGGTCCTGGAGTGGCCTAGCCAGTCTCCAGACCTGAACCCAATAGAAAATCTTTGGAGGGAGCTGAAAGTCTGTGTTTTCCCAGCGACAGCCCGCAACCTGAAGGATCTGGAAAGATCTGTATGGAGGAGTGGGCCAAAATCCCTGCTGCAGTCTGTGCAAACCTGGTTAAGAACTACAGGAAACGTTTGATCTCTGTAATTGCAAACAAAGGTTCTCTACCAAATATTAAGTTCTGTTTTTCTGATGTATCAAATACTTATTTCATGCAATAAATGCAAATTAATTATTTTTAAAATCATACAATGTGATTTTCAGGATTTTTTGTTTAGTTCCGTCTTTCCAGTTGAAGTGTACCTATGATAAAATTACAGACCTCTACGTGCTTTGTAAGTGGGAAACCTGCAAAATCGGCAGTGTATCAATACTTGTTCTCCCCACTGGTATGCTGTACATCCTGCAACATAGCATATATCTATATTGCTTTACATTCAGAAAGAAAGAATAGTACAATTGCTACAGACTGTCACAAGTGATAAATGTCAACCCACTTGATGGTACCACTCATGCCACTGACATCAGCTTTGAATGGCTATAAAAATTCTGTTCAAAATGTTGACAGGTATATATCTTATAGTGAACGATTAAAAACAGAAGCACACGAGGTTGTGGACATGCAGTATATTCCTTGCCCAATTGAAGTCATTGCAGTCTCAATCTACACATTGGGGTGTCCAGTGGATAATTTTATTATTTTGATGTACTGTCGGACCCCGCTATTCACGGGGGATACATTCCTGAAAAATTCTGCGAATGTCGAATCCGCGAATGTCGGAGCATTGTTTCAATGGAAAAGTAGGGGATAGGTTCCCGGTGGTTTGTGATTCGTGAGACAAAATCAAAAATCCTGTGAAAAACCACGACAAAATGTGGTTACGCCCAAGGAAACTGCGAATACGCCCACAAAAAAACCCGCGAATACGCCTGCAAAAAAAACCCACGAATACGCCCACAAAAAACCCGCGAATACGCCCGCAAAAAAAACCCGCGAATACGCCTGCAAAAAAACCGCGAATACGCCCACAAAAAACCCACGAATACGCCTGCAAAAAAACCGCGAATACGCCTGTAAAAAAACCCATGAATACGTCTGTAAAAAACCTGTGAATACGCCCACAAAAAAAAAGCGAATACGCCACAAAAAACCCCGCGAATATGCCTGCAAAAAAACCGCGAATATGCCTGGAAAAAACCCCATGAATACGCCTGGAAAAAAACCTGCGAATACGCTGTAAAAAACCGGCGAATATGCCTGCAAAAAACCCACGAATACGCCACAAAAAAACCCGCGAATATGCCCACAAAAACCCACAAAAAAACCCGCGAATACGCTGCAAAAAAACCCACGAATACGCCGCAAAAAAAACCCCGAATACGCCTGTAAAAAAAAACCCGCAAATATGCCTGCAAAAAAAAAACCCCGCGAATACGCCTGAAAAAAACCCGTGAATACGCCTGCAAAAAACCCTAGAATACGCCACAAAAAACACGAATACGCCTGCAAAAAAACCCACGAATACGCCCACAAAAACCCACGAATACGCCTGCAAAAAAACCCACGAATACGCCCGCAAAAAAACCCGCGAATACGCCTGTAAAAAAAACCCACGAATATGCCTGCCAAAAAAACCCACGAATACGCCGAAAAAAAACCCGCGAATACGCCTGCAAAAAAACCCCGTGAATATGCCTGCAAAAACCCGCGAATACGCCTGTAAAAACCCCGCAAATACACCTGCAAAAAAGCCGCGAATAAGCCTGCAAAAAAAACCTGCGAATACGCCCACAAAAAACAGCGAATACGCCTGTAAAAAAAACCGAGAATACGCCTGCAAAAAAACCGCGAATACGGCCAACAAAAACCCGCAATACGCCTGCGAAAAAACCCACGAATACGCCTGTAAAAAAACCGCGAATACGGCCACAAAAACCCGCAAATACGCCTGCAAAAAAACCCACGAATACGCCCGCAAAAAAAACCACGAATACGCCTGTAAAAAAAACCCGCAAATATGCCTGCAAAAAAACCCGCGAATACGCCTTGAAAAAACCCGTGAATACGCCTGCAAAAAAACCCACGAATACGCCCACAAAAAACCCACGAATACGCCTGCAAAAAAACCCACGAATACGCCCGCAAAAAAACCCGCGAATACGCCTGTAAAAAAACCCCACGAATATGCCTGCAAAAAAACCCACGAATACGCCCCGAAAAAAAACCCGCGAATACGCCTGCAAAAAAACCCGTGAATATGCCTGCAAAAACCCGCGAATACGCCTGTAAAAAAACCCGCGAATACGCCTGCAAAAAAAACCCGCGAATCGCCTGCAAAAAAACCACGAATACGCCCACAAAAAACCGCGAATACGCCTGTAAAAAAAAACCTGCGAATACGCCTGCAAAAAAACCTGCGAATACGCCCACAAAAAAAACAGCGAATACGCCTGAAAAAAAACCCGAGAATACGCCTGCAAAAAAACCGCGAATACGGCCACAAAAACCCGCAAATACGCCTGCGAAAAAAACCACGAATACGCCTGTAAAAAAGCCGCGAATACGCCTGCAAAAAAAAACCCACGAATACGCCTGTAAAAAAACAGCGAATACGCCTGAAAAAAATCCCGCGAATACGCCTGCAAAAAAACCCGAATACGCCTGTAAAAAAACAACGAATACGCCTGCCAAAAATCCCGGCGAATACGCCTGCAAAAACCCCCGCATACGCCGTAAAAAACCCCGCGAATACGCCTGTAAAAAAAACCCCACGAATACGCCTGCAAAAAACCCGCAAATACCCCTGTAAAAAACCCGCGAATACGCCCGCAAAAAAACCCGCTAATACGCCGTAAAAAAACCGCGAATACGCCTGTAAAAAAAACCGCGGAATACGCCTGCAAAAAAACCGCGAATACGCCTGTAAAAAAACCCGTGAATTGCCTGTAAAAAACCCGCGAATACACCTGTAAAAAACCCGCGAATACGCCCGTAAAAAACACCCGGAATACGCCCCGCAAAAAACCCGCGAATACGCCTGCTAAAAAAAAACCCGCGAATACGCCCGCAAAAAAACCGCGAATACGCCTGTAAAAAAACCCCGTGAATATGCCTGTAAAAAACCCGCGAATACACCTGTAAAAAAACCCGCGAACACGCCCGTAAAAAAAACCCGCGAATACGCCCGCAAAAAACCCGCGAATACGCCTGTAAAAAAACCGCGAATACGCCCGCAAAAAAACCCGCGAATACGCCCGTAAAAAAAACCCGCGAATACGCCCGTAAAAAAACCCGCGAATACGCCCACAAAAAAAACCACGAATACACCCTCAAAAAAACTGTGGAAAAAAACACCGTGAATACATGAAGCACAGGACCACAAATGATAAAGAAGGTCGCATTTTATATACTGTGAATACACGTCCACGAATAGCGAATCCGCCAATAGCGGGGTCCAACAGTATTCACAGTATATGACCAGTTAATATATGAACCGGGCGTAGTGGCGTGCGCCTGTATCCGGCTACTCGGAGGCTTGGGTGGAGGATCGTTTGAGGACGGGGGCTTCTGCGCTGGGCCGCGCTATGAGAGGGTATAGGGCAGCCCGGAATCATGGCGAACCCAATCCTTATCCCTGTGTCGTAAGAGCACCAGGGTTGCGTCAGGAAGGGCATCCGCGTAAAACCTGTGCCAAATCAGTATGCGGATCATAACGGATGATCCGCTGTGGCGACCCCTAACGGAGCAGCCGAAAGACGAACAACAACATGACCAGTAATATATGTAGTGATACATACATCATACATACATACATAAATCATCCAGAAATTAAGAATGTAAACAAATAAAATTCTTGCAGTCGGGAGTCTTCAGAAACTGACCCACTTCAGAGGGCAGTGGGTGAGGGTTGGGGTGAGAAACCAAAAGATCCCCGCTACGCCGAGTCATTTGAATAGTCAATCAGCGTCTAATGATGTAACAACCATGGCTGAAACCCCATCAAGATTACCGAGCGGATGTAATCAGCGTAAAGCGATTTAAAAACAAGTATAGACAGATTAATGATGGGGGCTGTTTGGTGAATATATGAGAAGTGGAATGTGGAGCTGACACAAACACGAGGGGGTGGGGTGATGATGCCCCATTCTCGGCATGTCCTGACAATTAAGGGACTACAATACACATAACTGCATTGTACTGAGAAATAACATTCTAATCTATTCCAATTATCTTTTAGACCAATATCCGTAACAATATTCAATTGGTAGACCAGATAGTGTTGTAATAGGTGTTGTGACATTTGTCACTGTGGTTTTTTATTTTATTTTTTTGTATACCTTGTCGAGGCTCGTGTGAGAGCTAACACACAATGCACAGCAAGGGGGAATGAGACAAGAGGGCGGAGTGGGAAGGACAAAACAGTGGGGAACAAAGACATAGATCTGTGAAGGGAGAGGGATGGGACGGGAACATGGGAAATAGAAGATGGACATTACAGGACTTTCAGGAAGGAAATCAGGGAATTTGAAGTAGGTGGGCTGGGTGGATTATCGGTGTAGAAAAGATCGAGGATTTGGATGGGGGGTGATAATAGGTGGGTGGCGAACAGCTGTTTTTGAAGGCCTGGAGGAAGAATGGATGAATAGAGTGAGGGAGTTTATTCCAAAGGTGGGGAAAAAAGAGGAATGAAAGAGTGAAGGTGAGCAGTGATTCGTGATTTTGGTAGTTTTACAGAAGGGGGTTGTTGGTGACCTTGAACGCCCTCGGAAATGTAGGTGGGGACAAATCGCAAGAGAGAGGCAGGGGGGGGGGCGAGGCATGGAGGGAGACGGAAGAAGACAGAAAGACACCGACCAACCTGCGGTGATTGAGTAGAAGCCCAAAGACTCAGCCTCATTGCGGGAGATGCCATGATCCAAAACGCCTTGTTTCCACAGCCTGAAGCCGAGAAAGTGGGAGGCAAGAGCACCAGCCCAGAGGGGAGAGCAAGACTCCATCAGCTGCGGACAAAAGCTTTGTAAGTGTCAGGACTCAGAGGGCCGAGGAAGGACTTTGCACGACGGAGGATTCTCAGTCGGCGACTGGCTTTGGAGGCGTGGTTTGAAATGTGGCTTTCCCAGGAAAGGTCATGGCAGATAGTGAGACCCAGAAGCTTGAAAAAAGGACTTCTTCCAGAGGATTGTTGATAAAGTGGATGGGGGCAGTTTCTAAATGGTCCTTTCGGAGACATAGTGAGAGTGTGAAGATTTGTCCGCATTGAAAGACATGTTCCACGTGTTGGACCAGTTTGTGATTTTATCCAATCTGCAGTGAGCGAAGAAGCTGCCTGCCTTGCGGTCTGAGGGATGACCGATGGTACGGCAGAGGGTGGAGTCATAGCAAGAGATTAGAGGACTTTTCAGAGAGTCGGAGAGATCATTGATGAAAACCAGAAAAAGAACAGGGCCCGAATGCTACCTTGAGGAACTCCAGCCTGGACAGGAAGAGGGATGAAAGAACTCCAATTAGGGCTACACATTGACTGCGACAGGAGAGGAAGTCTGCGAGCATGAGTGGAGATGGCCTTGAATACCATAGAAAGAGAGTGGTGAGCAGGGCAGGTGCCAGACTGTGTCAAAGCACGTGATATGTCCAGGATACGGCTCGGATTTCCTGTCTGGCATTGAGGACCTCCATCCATTGTTGGGAGAGAAGAGCAGCATATCTAGGGTAAGGGTAGAGTGACCTGGTCTGAAACCCAAATTGATGATCGGAAATCAAGCCATTGGAGAAGAGGAAGGATTTTATGTCTGAAGCGATGATTGATTCCATAACCTTGCTGATGATTGGGAGAAGGCTGATTGGTCTGTAGTTGCAGGGATCTGTTTTTGCACCTTTTTATGCAGGCAGTAATGTTTGCTGATTTCCAAGCAGATGGCAGATGACCTTGAGCAAATGAAGAGTGAATAGAACAGAGAGAGGGTGAGCAAGAGCAGAAGAGCAGTTTTTAGGACACGTGGGCTGATGCCGTCTGGACGGTTGCAGAATCTGAGTCGAGGTTTGACAGCAAGCTCTCCGCTTGTCAGGAGAAAAGGACACACAGAGTCCAGGGACAGTTGGGTGCGACTGGTGTAAGGTGGTAGAGAAAGTGATGGGTTTTGGACACAGATTTAGCTACAAACACCGAGTTTAAGGCATTCAGCCTTTTCACGTGCGGTATCAGCAGTGCGGCATTTGAGTTAAGGAGAGGATGAGGGGTTTACATACACCAGAAACAGATTTGATTAGACGCCACCAGGATTTTGAGGAGGGAGAGAAGATTGAGAGTTCAGACTTGAGATTAGAAAGATGTTGTTTTCTGGCTCTCCTGAGGGTAAGATACACACTTGTTCCGAGCTTTATGGAAGAAATGAGATTGCCTCAGTTGGGTTTGCTTTTCCATAAGGCAAAGGCAAGTTGTTTCAGGACAACTGGCCTCATCACAAGCTTCAGTGAACCAAGGGCGGGAGGAAGGTAGGACAACAGAAGACGAGAGGGAATAAATCTGTGCATGAGCGAGAGCAAGTTTCTTTGAAAGCAATTCCCAGATGCGTTGATGTTGGAAAAGTAGCGATAGGAGACCAGTCTATAAGTTTGATGGCTGCTTGGAGACCCTGCCAGTCGGCTGAGTGAAATGCCAGACTCGACGGCGGTGGGGCTGGTTCTCTATAATAGCCAGAGAGATGTCACTTTGACAAGGATGTGGTCAGAAGAACGATTGGAGCGGAGGAAGAGCAGCAGATATTGTCAGGGAAATTTGTCAAAACAGTGGTTGATTTTATGTTTCAATATGTAAATGTTAGCATGAAAGTACAAAACAAGTTCCCCTCATTTTAAGCACCTGCTGCTTTGTGTGACTTGAAAATTACAAGGTGAGCATTCACTCAGAATACAGATTGAAAAGTGCACATATAGTAAGTAAGACACATGATAAAAAAGAATACTTTTGGATCATACTATCATAAGCGATTCAACCTTTTACAAAAAGATGAACACAAAAAACATTTCAAATTTCTGCTTTGAAAGAAATATTTTAATCTATTTATTTACATATCAGCGTCATAAAATGGTAACTGCTGTTTTTCAATGATTTTCAAACGCATACTTTGGTTATGTCATTCTTGTCACCGGATGAGATTATTAATTAATCCATAAAATTTTCTCATTTCTGTAAGCCTGAGGGATTCAATATCTCTGCAGCTTATGTCATGTAATAAAAGCATCAACTAACATGAATGTAAATTAAAAATACCACTATGTCCATGCTGCAGTTACACATAGCATAAATCTCCTTGTCGACCAAGCAACTTGCTTATGAGCTTTCGCAAGGTGCGCACAAGGCAGTGAGGCTACTACACCACCGAAGGGAGAGTGGCTGGACAGGTTTTGTGAGATAGTCCAACAAGCCTAGCTCT
>CM068961.1:23837496-23854743 GCA_035128595.1 Eptatretus atami | reverse complement strand
TTGATAAAATCCATGTGTAGTTAGCCCACACCCGTTGTATAGAGGAATTTATGTGATCCATCAGGTTGCGACGCTTTGAGTTAGCCATTTTCTGTTCTATCTTTTATTTCAAACAAACAGCATCTCAACAACCACGCCATCCCCACCACAGCGCAACCACACTACAACCACGCCACCCCACCACCTACCTACCACATCTTCCGCCACTCGCCATTCAATAAGCCCCGTGCGGGTACAATCTCCGCGGAAGAACAAAACCACCAACGATGCTCGGGGTTTTCCCGCCTGTTTCTCCGTCTAAATTCTCCGCGCTCGGTGTGTGAAGTGCGATCCGAGCCGGGGGTCAAGGTGAGAAAAGTGGGGCCTTCTTTTGGGGGAATAATTCCTGGCCCTGAGCCAAAACGACTCCCCCGGCCCCCGCACGGGGCGGGGTGGAGGGAGCGAAGAGGGCACGCCCCCCCCTTCGAGAGGCTTCTCCAAGAAGCTCGAAGGGAGGCGGGCCCGAAAAACGGGGCGGACGAAGGGCGGAGCCCCGCGCTACAAAAGGCGGACAGCACGGACCTTGAGAAGTTTTTCGAGGCTTCCTTGTCTCCTTGTCTTCGAGGTTCCTGTGTTCTTCGGGTTGTTTGAGCTTTGGGCTGGACGTCGTCTTCTTCTTGGTGCTGCTTGTCTTGTCGGGGGAAGAGGTCCTGCGCTCGCGGCTTGGCGAGTGGCCTGTCAACGAGGCACGGACGGGAGACGCGGCAGCGCCGGTTGTTAGGTTGGACCTGCGCGTCCCAGACGAGGAGTGCCGGAGAGGGTTCGCCGGCCGACGAGAGAGTCGGGGCCAGGCGCGACCAGCTGACGGTCGTGGGAGAGGGACTCACCAGCCACGAAAAGGGAAGTCGGACTTCTTTTCTTTTTCCTTTGCTTTTTGTGTAAATTGCTAGTGGTGGCGCCGTCCGTAAAGTAGAACTGCTAAGTGTTGCCGTGTGTGCGGTCCTTAGTCGGTAGTATCTCTTTTTTACGTTTCTTTCTGTGCTTGAATACGTGCCTTTATATTATTGCTGTGACTGAATTATACGACATACGTGCTTGCTTTGTGTCCGTGTGTCGCGCAATAAAATGCTTGCTTGTGAACTGTTTCCGCTCTGCTTCGTCTCCTTTCTTTTATTGACTCTCCATCCTGCATCGCGTAAGAGATGGTAGTGGGTGTAAGTTCCCGGTAACTAATCTGAACCGTCGAGGTCGACGATAACTCCGCTCGGTATCTCTGCAGTACGGAACGAACCGCTTAAGCGGTTCGTGTCCGAAGTCGACCTGCGGCGAGGTACGATCGCGCCGATTAACCATGCCGCGTAGGTACTTTAGGTAGGTCGAGTTTGGCGAACAACCCCATCCTACGCGGGTGGCCGATTGGCACGATTGTGGTGAGGTGGAAAAGACCCACGGTGACTAGCTCCCGCGCGTTGTTCCGGAGGGCACGACTGAATTGTCCGTCCGGTGGGCGACGTTCGCGATTCGAGTTACGGTGGCGATCGCACGCCGGCGGTGCGCGAATTCGCAACACTGGTGTACAGAGTGTTGGGATTACAAATCCACCCTCGGTCTCCAAACTAAATTTACGCGGATCGGTTCAGGGTGGTGGGCTGACCCGATTCCCTCCAAATTACGAGCGTACAAAATTAATCCCTTACGAGAATAAGATGGAGTCCTCAAGGCGGAGCGAGGTGCCAGGGGTATATCAAGATATCTCACCTGAGGACTCTTTATGGTGTAATGCGAATTTCCACAACCGTAACAGTATGCTCAACACTGGTCACATAGTATGTGGCGGTCATAGTTAAGTCAGTTAGATTTACCCTTATATGAGATATCTGTGGAGGTCAGTCATATGGTTAAATGTGCAAGAGGAAGCGGTGAGTGTAAACCTTAAGTCAGATCAGCATAAGATTGTTGTGTAAAACCTCCTGTAACAGTGGAGGACTTGTGGGCACAAAGGGGAAAGCACTTCGCAAACTTTAAAGGGACATTACATGAACTGTATGGCTAGTGGGCCGCAAGCCATAGCAGCATAGTCGGCTGTAGAGCCCTGAAGAGTAGCAGAACACTTTTTTGAGGGCCCACTCCGCAGGGCGAGACAGCCCGAATGAAGGTGCTGCCCACAGACAGTGAACAGCCAATGACGCGACCCGCCACCAACTAAGGTGCTGCCTTCCTTTCTTGGAAAACAAACCAACCGAAGGCAATCTCAGTTCATTCCACAAAGCCCACACCAAGTGTGTGTCCCCTTAACTATAGACCTATCAGCTTACTTCCAATCATCAGCAAGGTCATGAAATCCATCATCACAGTTGGAAAAGAAATGCTTCCTTTTCTCTAACAACCCCATCTCAGATCACCAATTCGGATTCAGACCAGGTCACTCCACCTTGGATATGCTGCTTCTACTCTCCCAACATTGGATGGAGGCCTTCAATGTCAGTCATGAGATCAGGGCCATCTCTCTGGACATATCCCTGGCTTCTGATGCAGTCTGATGTCCTGCCTTGTTTTCAAAGCTCTCTGCATACTAATTCCAACTCTACACATGGCTTCCTGACTTCCTCTACTCTTGTAGCCAACATGTGGCTCTAAATGGAATCCTTTCATCTACTCTCTCTATCAAGGCTGCAGTGCCACAAGGCAGTGTTCTGGGCCCAATCCTATTGCTGATCTTAATAAATGATCTCTTTGATTCTCTGGAAAATCCCCTTTATCTATTTCCTGACAACTCCACCCTCTGCTGTGACATCCCTCGTCCTTCAGATAGACAAGCAGCAAACAACCTCTTCCCTCTCTTCAGACCTTGAAAAAAAAATCACAAGCTGGTCAAACACTTGGAATATGTCTTTCAATCCTGACATATCTTTCTCTTTCTCTTCTCTCTGAAAGGACCGTCTGGCAAACCAAGCTACTTTGGCAAACCCACATCTACCTTCTTAACAATCCTCTTGATGACGTTCAGTAACTCAAACTCTCACTTTTAGCCATGATCCTTCTTCAGCAAGTCACATTTAAAAGTTGGCATCCTAAGCCAGTCGCTGACTAGGCATCCCGCATTGTACAAAGTTCTTCCTTGGCACACCTAAACTCCTATCCACCTACAAGACCTTCATCCACAGCTTGATGGAGTACTGCTCTACCCTCTGGGCTGGCTCCCCTGCCTCACATCTTGCTCAGCTTGATGCCATAAAAATAAAGGCCTTAAAAATCATTGGAATCTCCCCCATGTGATGAAGCTGGGTCTATGGGCTTATAACTTTCCTATCTCAGGTAGGTTTGTGGCCTCTCTGTCTTCTACCGCTTCCTTTCTGATCTTGTACACTGCTCTTTCTGTGCTTTGTCCCCCTCCCCACCATCAACCCTCTTCTGGTGAAACCCCTAAAATCCAGAAGCACTGCTCACCTCCACTCATTCGTTCCTCTTTTTTTCCGACCTGTGGAACCAACTTCCACATTCTCTTCGATCTCATTCTTCCCTCCAAGTTTTCAAGATAACTGTGCAGCACCATCAGATCATCTCCCATCCAAAACCATGATCTTTTCTACCGCTATTAATACCCTCCCCCACCTCCTTCCAAATTCCACTTGTTCCTTCCTGAGAGTTTGTTTCTGTGTCCATCTTGTCCACCCCATGCCACCTCCCCTACTACTCATTCCTCACCTGTTTGTCCAGGTCTTCCTGTATTCTGTCCTTCAACTCTGTTGTTTGTGTTTTCCCCTTTCTCAATACTGTTCCTTTTGTTCGATTGTGTCCTGGTCCGTTCTGTTCTGTGTTCTAACTCTTCCATGAACCTCGACTCATGTATTAAAAAAAAGGTGTTGAAGGGTGTGACCGCACATGTGTGCGACAGTTTATGTCAGACATCTGCAGACATAACATCATTAACCTCCGCCATCGAAGATGGATGGAGGTTACTGTTTTCACCCCTTTCTGTTTTTGTTTGTTTGTTTGTTTGTTTGTTTGTTTGTGAACAGTATTACGGAAAAACTCCTTGACGGATTTCGACGAAACTTGGTGGGGGGTTAGGTCTGGTCCAAGGATCATGCCATTAGATTTTGGACCTGGTCCAAAATCCATATGGCCGCTATGGCGGCCAATTTGAAAAAGTATTTGAATATTTTTTTTTTGCATTTCTACATGTTTTAAGTGATTTCCAACCCCCCCCCCCCCAAAAAAATATTGTTAGAGAAAAAAATTTTTCAACTTTTTATAAATAACTTTCGATTTCTTTTTTGCATTTCTACATGTTTTAAGTTATTTCAACCCCCCCCCCCCCAAAAAAAATTGTTAAGAGAAAAAAAAATTTTGCAATTTTTTTTCAAAAAATTTCGATTTTTTTTTTTGAATTTCTAAATGTTATAAGTATTTCCAACAAAAAAAAATACCAAAATTATAATATGCGGCTGATTTTGGAACTTCAGGTGGATATACCCACGTAAAATCAATTTCTGTCTCAAGAATCTAGTTATGACGAATGAATTGAGTATGTAAAAGTTAAAAGTAAAAGGGAAAGTTGCAAACTATAACTCTGTGAGCACTGTTGACGTCAAATTGAATGAATAGGATATCAGGTTCTACTTGAGTGACCAAGCAGTATTGGCGGCGGAGGTTTTGCACTCTACCGAGTGCTCCCCCTCTAGTTCTCTCTGTTTCATCACCCAAACGGAAAGGAGCTTTTTGAAAGAGACAGACGCTACCTCCACCATCATCACTCCTCAGCATCACTCATCACTACTTGCCATGCTGTGTGACCAGCCTGCTCAAGCCATGATTGTGGTGGACCCAGAGACCAACTTGTGCCTGTCAAAAATCCTTGCCTGTTCTGTTCCCTTTCGTTGATAAATAGTCCGGTATTTGGCGCCATTAGTTCGGTTTAGGCCTCCTTTCTCTTGTATATAAGATTGCGTGTCCCATCATCACTGTTTACCTCCACCACCAAAGGTGGACAGAGGTTCTGTTTTCACCCCTGTCTGTATGTTTGTTCCTTGGTGAAAATATTTCGCCGAGTATGTTGGTCTGTAGCATCTATTTGTGTTTGTTTGTCCGTCACAGGTTTTTTGTCCACAGTTTTGAAGCAATCATTCTGAGTTTTCTTTTGTATGTAGGTGACCGGCCAAAGGACAGCAACGCGCATTTTTTCGTCAGGATCCGGATGCTGATCTGGATACAATAATTTTTTAAGTGATCCTTCACCATTGAGAGATGGGGCCAAAAACGATGTATAGCACAACATCTCAAAAGGTTATGGATGGATCCGGACGAAATTTAGTCGACAGGTTTGGTGTTTGACAAAGAAGAAACTACTCGATTTTCCGGTGAAGATCCGGATGAATAATTATTTTTTAAATTTTTAGGTGGTTCTTCCCCATTGAGAGATGATGCCAAAAACGATATATACCATGATATTTCAAAAACTTGTGGATGAGTTATGACAAAATTTGGTGGATGAGTTGGTTAGGTGACAAGAACAAGCCGATTAGATTTTGTTTCAAGTCCGAATCCAGATCTGGCCTATCAGTGGGATACAAACATAAACCGTTCAGCCTGGCAGAGGTATGCACTCCACCGAGTTACATTCCAGTTGTATTTGTTGACCGCCAGATCTGTCACGTTACTAATTGAGCATCTTGTCTAACCTTATCCCCGTATGCTTTTTAAATAAACCATTCTAATTGTGAAAAAAACGTATTCCTGCCTTTCACACGCGAACACCGCCAATTTTGGCCTTTATTTGAACGAACCTTGGGGAATCATCATTGTAAAATATAAGCACAGTTTAAATTAATAAAATGGCAGTGAGAATTAAAATATTGTTTCAGCATCCCCAAAGGTCATAGACCTCAGGCTCAGAGTGGTCTGTCTTAATGGACTCCGTCTGACGTGACAATATTTAAACAGTGTTAAGGACAAAATATATGTGTAATCAACCTTGTTCCCTTTATTATAGTGTCCCATGTTAAGAGCATCTTGCAATTGTTGTTATACAGTGCATATACTTTCCATAAACATTTATTATTTTAGTATCTATTGGTGGAGTACATTAACATTAACTATAAACAGCATCTAATAGCTTTCTAAAAATGACTTCCCATGATTAGAGATCTAGTACGCACATCAGTAGTTTCTTGAATGACAGACCAGCACATTATTTGACGACAAGCACCTGTAAGGTACCTACTCATGGATTCTAACCATTGCAGCAGCCAGGATTGGCACCAAATAATCAGGTACATTTATTTGTGAGAATAAAATGATGTATTTGGGTGCAGCATAAGATCAGTCTGCAGAGACAAAAAAAAGAAAAGAGAAAATCAGTCCAAAGCAGAATGTAGATATTTGTGAAAAGAAACCTTTCCTGAGCTTGCAGTACAGTTGGGAGGGAGAGAGTTGTGAAAAGGACAGGTCTGCACCAGTCTGTGCCCATGGGATTGTGAAATGATGCACCTTGTGTGACGGCAAGGACGTATGAGGTGCATACCTGTTGATAGTCTGACAAGGGCCTTTTCACCTTTTTTTTTTTTTTCGCTTTGAAGGAGGGCTAATAATTGAAAGGTCAGTGGCACCTCGTTCCCCACAGTGGTAAACAAACTCTTATTAATGTTTAGTTGATAAAATCCATCGTTTATCTTGTCTGCTAATGAAGACTGACACTAACTTTCATAGAGACTAGTATTCTCTATGATAACCTTCTTAAAAAATTATGAATGCTTGTACAGGAAAACACTTCAATAATAAAATTAATGACAAGTCACAGTATGAAAATAATAATCATACGATTTTAAAATGCATGGAAATATATTGTTGCAGGAGATTTACGATGTGAATGCAATAGGAGAATTAAAAGAAAACGACTGGGGAGAGTTAAAAGGATAAATTAAAAAGAACCCTTTCAGCAATGTTTGTAAGCAATATTATAAGTAACGTGAAAGTGGGAAATAACTGGACATAAAGAGACTGATTTGTTACGTAATGCTTTTTCACGCCTGTTCATTTATTCTCCACAGCAAGCAGAGGTCACAAAGTCT
This sequence comes from Eptatretus atami, assembly GCA_035128595.1. Taxonomy (NCBI): domain Eukaryota; kingdom Metazoa; phylum Chordata; class Myxini; order Myxiniformes; family Myxinidae; genus Eptatretus; species Eptatretus atami. Next base: position 23,847,694 of record CM068961.1, on the reverse strand, counting down.
GCCAACACCATCACTGGTGAAATTCAGGTAAATTTCTTTCTTCACTGTGAAGCAAAGATACTTTTCTAGTTTTTGTCATTCTTTTACTCCTAAGTGTATGTGGAATTGTGGTACAATTTGAGCTGCTAATTTGACATACCTGAATTTGACAAATCTATTTTGGGGGCCACAGTCGGCTTTATGGTTCGGTGGACTTCACGTAGAGGGAAATTGGTTTAAGATTAAAACATAAGTGGAGGGTAAAGGGCAAAGAATTTGAAGAAATTGCTCGTGTTCGAACTGAATTGGAGTTTAACATGAATGCTTTTTAAAATTTAATTATTTTTTCATGTAGGAGCGAGGCTCATGAAAGAGCAAGATATAACTAACAGCAAGGGAGAACTGACAGTGCAATGCATCCTTTAGGCAAAACAGGATTATTTTGAACTCAGAGATGACATGGCACATGCCTCAGCTATCCTGACACACAAATTAGAGTCAGGGTAAAAATAATAATAATAACGAGAAAGCATCCCAAAATGCAAAGCCCATCCATGTCTGCTTTGTACTCAAACTAAATTTGATGAAAACAACAGCAAAAATAATAATGTAAAATTTATTAAAGTGTGTTCTCCATAATAATAAAAATTAGAAAGCATTTTCATTATTGAAAATGTTTTCTGGTATTTTCCTAACAGAAGCCTTAAAAAAAACAAATAAATAAACAACTATGTGATTGCAAACAAAAGATCATAACACTGCTTGACAAAATGGACATGAAATTAGAGATCAAGACAAAATACTACAATGAGTACAATAATTTTATGAATAGCTTTTCCACAGTGACAAAGGGGTTGAAGAATTGTGTCAAACAACAGCTGAAGAGACAGCAGACATCACAAACTTGGAGCTTAAACATCCATTACAAAACATGAAAAGAGGAAGGACACCAGGGCCGGATAACGTATTAATAGACACAATTACGGAAGGAGAAGACACCATCACAGTACAGCTTGCTAAACTATATACAGCTTGCTAAAGTCAAGGGAAAGTTCTCAAGCAATAGAAAGAAGCCAACATGATTATTCTCTTCATAAAGGGAGACAAACGAGATCTTAAGAACTATTGTCCAATCAGTCTACTTTCAAATCATGTTTCTATAAACTTTTCACAAGGGTCCTGACCAATCGACCGGAATGCATTTTTGATAGCAGCCAACTAAGAGAGCAAGCAGGCTTCAGAAGTGGATATTCCACAATTGATCACATACACACCATCAATCAACTGAAGGATAAATGTCAGGAATATAATAAACCTTTCTGCATGGTATTTGTAGACAATGATATATATGGCATTTGACTGTAGAAACACCGTTGATGCTGGATCTGGATGCATTACATCACCAAGGAGTGGAAAGGAAATACATTGAATTACTGAAAGATATGACTTACAATTTTCACATGGGGTGGGAGTTGGGGGGTGGTGGATGACATGATTTTCACCTGATCCCCACCAAATTTTGTATACGTGTTGGTAGTACCTAGGGTCAGCTCATAGGCACAAACAAATATTCCCCCCCCCCCACCCTCCCAAATGCTCATGAAGGGAGTGGTATTTCTAGTCTTGGAAATCATCAAACTTAGGAAATAGAAATGGGCAGGACACATGAGCAAAAGGTCAGATAACAGGTGAACAACAATAGTAATAACATGGAGACCTATGGATGGCAACAGGAACAGGGGAAGGCCACACCTAAGATGGAAGGATGAAAAAACTAGACAAATATTGGAGAAGATTCAATTGGAACAACAAAGCCAGAGACATAGCAACATGGCATCAACATGCTGAGGCTTTCTTTCTTCTAGCAGTGGACTGAAAATACCTGATGATGATATTCTCATAATAAAGGTTTGTTCAAAGTTTGATGACAAAAGCTCAAATGGTAAACTAGAAAGCATCTCAAAATGCAAGCGGCAAAATATAGAAACACAGAAGTGATTACAAAATCTGGCCGTCTCATGCTGCACAGCAGCGGACAGACTAATGAGGGCTATTTGTACTTACTCTGACCTTGTCCTTTGACATTTTGACACATTTGTTAATTAGTGTTCTCCATATTCTCATAGTAAAGTTTGTTGAAAATTTGATGACAAAATCTCAAACAGGGAAAAAAAAAAGTTATGGCCTGATGAACACACACACACACACACACACACACCATAACCCACACAGACCACATACACATACACACACACACACACGAGGGAATGCTACAGAACACTAGACCATCTATTACTAAACAAGGACATACTCGAAAATTGTAAAATCAGAAGAATCAAATTGTCCACAGCCTGGATAGACGACTAAAAAGCTTTTGATCGTGTTCCACAGTCATGGATGATAAAATGCATGCAGTTGTATAAAATCAACCCCCAAATAATCACACTGATTGAGAAATCAATGATGCTCTGGAAAACCACATTGATATTACAGCACTCGGAAAGAAAGATAAAAATACCAAGGCTGAAGCTACGACGCTGGATCTTCCAGGATGACAGCCTTTCACCCCTCCTGTTTTGCCTGGTTCTGGACCCACAGAGCAAGTAACCTCATTAATGAGCAGGAACATGGATACAAACTAACATCCAATAAGAGAATGTCCAAAGAAAAAGGGAAGGTGACACATTTACTGTACGTGGATGATTTAAAATCTTTGTACCAAATGACAAAAAATTGGCAGAACAACTGAAATTACTTAAACAGTGCTCTGCCAACATTCAAATGTAATTTGGCTCAGATAAGTGCACGCTAAGTGCACGTTTGTAGAAGGGAAACCAACTAAAAGAGACAACATAAAAATCGACCTAAATACAACATTGCAGGAGCTGGAAAACGAAGCATCATACAAATATCTCAGAGTAGAAGAGGCCCACCAAATATATCACAAACAAATACACGAAACAATTACCAAAGAATAACTGCCTGGAACAACGATTATCCTGAAAACATATCTCTCCCCAAGGAACAAAATGAAAGCCAAAAACCAACTCATCGCTATCCAGGAAATAGTACTCCAATAGAAAATAGTACTGTAATCCAGTACAGCTGCGGAATAATAAACTGGCTGCAATCGTGAATCAATAAACTGGATATCAAAACAAGGAAACTCATCACTATCCAGAAAATGGTCTACAAAAATCAATGCGTCCCAATAATGTACCTGCTGAGAGGAAAAGGAGGTGGCGGCCTGATGGAAATTAACCAAGTACACAGAATGACAACTGTAGGATTGGCTGAGTACGTGAAACGTTCAACAGACTACTGAATCAAATTTGTATGCAAACACGAAGACAGAAAACAAAGCATTGTGACCGGAGATAGTACAAAAAAAAAATACGGCTTTGCTAATAGAGGTTTCAGTACTCAGCAATTTTGGCCTAAGCAATGGAGAAAACAAGATGACCAAATACCAGGATCTCAAAAATGAAGTCAAAAGATCTTGGAAGCTGCAGAGCACCAAAATTGTACAACTGATAATTGGAGCAATGGCATTGATAAACAAGAACCTCACAGAGATCTTTAAAACCATCCATTTGAATATTACTACAAATGAACTACAATTTGAAACTGTTTGAGGCTCAGTGACGATCCTGAAAAGAGCCCGCGGAGCAAAACTATGAAAACAAGAAAACTTCACAGCTTGGTCCATGAATCGTGACCTCCCTTACCAAAATGGAGGTGGATACTTCGAGACCTGAGAGGACTCCATTTCACCTTCTGAAATCCTCAAATGGAGACAACAAACCAACGAGACACACACACACACACACAATTGCAAAACCCCGTCTGTGCAAACAAAATATTTTAATACAGCGACAATTATAAATGTGATTACAATAATTGATCGTGTACTTCTGGTTTATGCCACCAGTTACAGTTCATCTATGAGCGGCAAGCAGAGAACCTTTTGGTGCACGTGCTGCAGGCCCGCAGCCTTGCACTGCGCAGTGACAATACTTATTCAGACCCCTATGTGAAGGTGTACCTTCTTCCTGGGCGCGGGTGAGTAAAACACCAGGTGCAGGCTTCAGCTGGACAACCTTAGTCTGTGCTTGCAGGCCCACTTATTTGTGAAAAACAATTTTTGTCTCCCTGTTTCGGTGTTTGGTTCCGGATCTTCTGCAGACAAGTCATGGTGGTGCAAAACACAAGGTATTTGCACATGCTTTTCATGTACTGGATGCTGGATGCTTTGTGTTTTCAGATCTTCAGCAATGATTTTTAAATCGTTACCCTTGTTTAATCCGACAGTTTTACATTCACATTTTAGTTTCACAGCAACTCTGTGAGAGCAGCTGTTTCATTATATGTCCAGGGAGTTATTGTGTAATAATTTGCCACAGTTATTAGCTGTTCCAGTCGACTTACCCAGGGTCATGACTAAATTTGGATAAAACCATCACTTTTAAGATGGAAAAGCTAATGGTTTAAACAATCCAAGTAATGTTTACAAGATGTCAGTGCCACATATTGTCAGGCAGTGTATCACTGGCAGTGTATATTGCCTACACTGGCTTATTCTGGTATCCTATGATTTGCCAATGGAATTCATTGCCTATTATTTAGAATTTCATAATATTGGATGAGGCTAGATGCCAGCTGTAAATATGGAGTGAAGTAAAATGTGACAAGTGGGAATGCCAGAAGGTGTATTTTAAAGCCTGTCAGGTCCCAGATTGTCGGCTAGTACTTAGAAAGGCTTTCTGGAACGTTATTTGGGAAGGTTGTAAAAATTATAAAGGAAGCTAAGAAGACTTTGCGTGCACATTTCAGAGCTTCGTATGGCAGAACATGATATGTGCTTTCTTTTTGTTGTTTTTCGTATTTCTTATTGGGATTTTGTGTCCAGTGTTGTGTATTTGGTATCACCTAAGGTTGCATTTGTGTTTGTAGCAGATTATCGGGTTATTGTATTCGTTTTATTTGGAAGCGACAGGGTAAGGCTGAGCTGTTTGTCCGAGTCGAGCAGTTAAGTCAGTTGGAAATATGGTTGGGAAAAGGGGTAACAGGGAGCGAGGTAATAGGAAATATGGAGAGGAGAAGAAGATTACCAGTGGCGTGATAGATGCTTGATGTGGGCCATGTCAGGGATATTGGAAACAGAGGGTAGTCAATGTTGTAGGAAATGTAAGAAAATAGCTCACATGAAGACAGTTATTGCAAGGTTGAAAAAATTTGCAGCAGGTACCAGAGTATGAATAATTCTTGGAGAAAAGTTGGTTACATTTGTGGAGTGAGTTTGCAATGGAGATTGGCAGGGGTGAGGGTGTAGTGATTGCAGTCAGTGTGAGGGTGTAGCGAGTGCAGGCAGTGGTGAGGGTGTAGCGAGTGCAGGCAGTGGTGAGGGTGTAGCGCGTCCAGGCAGTGGTGAGGGTTTAGTGAGTGCAAGCAGTGGTGATGGTGCAGCAGGGACAAAGGGAGTGTTTCTAGAATGCTGGCCATAAACTGAATAGAAAGGGGAAGCACAATTTGCAGTGAGAATTGAGTCCATGGATGGTAAGAATTGAGGAGGGAATTCAGCTTTTTCTGTTGGAAGAGGGTGGAGAAGCTACAAAGGAAGGCACTAATGATGTAATTGTGATTGGTAAGGCCAGGCAGGAAACTATAATTTAATTAAGGGGAAATTAAATATATTCTATACTGGCTATCGAGTGCAGCCTGTGGCTGCTGGTTGCATCATTGTTTGGGACGCGGCTTTTTGCCGCTGATGCAGTGTCCCCTTACCAGTACACTGGTGCTCATTTTGCCGACCTCGGAAGGATGGCAGGCTGAGTCAACCCCCTGGTGTATTAATTCAGCGGCCCAACGGGGCTTGAACTCAGGATCCTAGGATCCCAAGCCGCCGCCCTAGCCACTAAGCCAACACCAGGCTTTATTCTATACTAATGCCAGTAGTTTAAGTAATAAGATGGAAGAGCTTGAGGCCAAAGTGAATAGCGAGGAGTACGATATAGTTGCAGTAAGCAAGACATGGTTTAATGAAGAGAGTAATTGCATGACAGGATTAGAAGGCTAAAAGATGTATATGTGGAATAGGAAAGATAAAATAGGAGGAGTAGCAATCTGGGTAAAAGAAAGGGGTGACATTAAGGAGGGAATTAATGTGGAAGATTCTGTATGGGTAGAGATTAGAGATTGTAAAAACAGTAAGATACTGACTGGTAGGATGCTTTAATAGGGTTCTTAGTGTGAAGGAAGAGGAAGAAGGAGGAGTACATGAAGAATTCAAAAAAGGCATGTGGTAATGGAAGAGTATTGCTGATGGGGGATTTTACATTGCCAGGGATAGATTGGATCCATGAACAGGGAAATGGATGGCAGATGAGAATTTCCTAGATTTAATCCAGGATTGCTTTTTAACCCAGTTGGTAGATAAGTACATGAGGAGGAGTGCAGTGTTAGACCTCCATTTAAGTAATGATCCCAATATGGTGGAGGTAGGGGAGAATTTCAGATCAAGTGACCATAACATTGTGTGTGCAAAAATTATGTTAAGAGTTAGAGTTCAGGATAATAAAGCAAGGCTATTACATTTCAGGAAAGCAAACCTTGAGGGTATGAGGAGAGAGCTGGGTGATATAGATTGGAAGAAGCTAACGAGGGAAATCGGCATCAGAAAAATGGGAAACCTTCAAGAAGCAAATGTGTTCAGTTCAGTTTAGTTCCCCTCTTGAATCATTCAAACACAAAATACAAGAAATGTACATCATTTTATGAGAACCGTGGAGTCTGAATAAAAGCATGACTTGTAAAATTTCAGGTCCCTATGACAATGGACTGTAATTAAAAATATGGAGAGACAGAAACAAAGAAATATTGTGAAATAAGATACCCGTAATGAAAATAATAAGGAAGTGGACAAATATAAGCTAAACAGAGAGAAGCTAAAACAGAAAGGAACGTAATTGGAGGATGTTGGTGTAGGAGGAGGAATCATCTGATTGCAATGTTTTTGCATAAGCATCACAATATCACTCATTACTCATTTATTACCAGTCATTACTACATAAACCTGTTATATACCTCTCTACTAAATTTTTGAGATTGTGTTTAAAGATATTAACTCTAACAGTTTGCCTTATGCTCACTTTAAGTGAATTCCATAACTTTGGTCCAGTATAAATATTGGTTTTGTTTGCAAAAGAAGTTCTTGTTTGTTTTAAATCGTACATATCGGCTTTTCTTGTTGGGTAACTATGAACGACTTTATTTTTGATAAAAATTTGAGCAAGTTTTTGGAGCATCTCATTTTGATTCAGCCAGAACATTAGTAATCCTTAATAAATAAAAAATGTATAGTTCTATTTTCAGAAACTTATCATAAAACTGCATATAATTCTCATAACTTTTTTGTAATACCAAAATTTGGGCCAGCTGTAATTTTGAGTTGCTCCAAACAACTATGTAGAAATTAAATCGAGCCAATATCAAGGTGGAGTATAGTCGAAGAAGAACTGATTTAGGAAAATAATGTTTTAACTTATTTATGACACCAATACTTCGAGAAATGGATTTGCATAAAGTAACTTTATGCATTTTCCACGTCAATTCTTCAATCAATAGTCAAATTTTGGTTTTTTTTTAAGTAATCCTTAATACCATCATCATCTTATGGCCATGGCCGAGACGGACTTCACAAACCCCTTCCAGGCATTCTTATCAGCCATCGTCATCGGCAGATCACTGGCCTGAATACCTGTGTCTCTGACAATAATGTCAGGATAGGACAGCTTCCTACCATGCTTCGATGTTTTTTTTTTGTTGTTTTTTTTTGTATAACTTGTCAAGGCTCGTATGAGAGCTAAACACACAACACACAGCAAGGGGGGCATGAGACGAGGGGCGTGGGAAGGACAAAACAGTGAGGAACAGAGACATTAGGAGATCTGTGGAAGGGAGAGGGATGGGGTGGGGAACATGGGGTATACAAGATGGACACTACAGGGACTTTCACGAAGGAAAGCAGGGAGTTTGAAGGAGGTGGGTTTGAGGTGGATTAACAGGGGTAGAAAAGATCGAGGATTTGGATGGGGGACGATAAGAGGTGGTGGTGAACAGCTGTTTTGAAGGCCTGCAGGGAAGAATGGGACCTTGAGCGCCCTGCGGAAATATAGTGGTTCATGGATTCGGCTTCCAAAGATGGTAGTTCACGTTCATGGTTTAGGCTTCCAAAGAATGAGGGATGAAATGTCTAATTTGTTACAGGCTGTCCAGGCCATCCCTTTTCTGATCTGGAAGTCTTTTCCTGAGTCCATTATGTATAGTTCCGACCCAGGCTTCGAGGTTTGCCACGAGGGGAAGCATTCAAGTTCCTCCCAACACCCAGTCCTGAGGCCACCAGTCACGGATAACTCCGCAGCTTAGCGGGTTGCTCATCAACCACGAATGCTGATTGATACTGCCAATCCTAGCAGGGTTTTCATGACTTCACGTGTTACCTTACTTTTGGATGACTGCACCAAGGGGGTTTCTTGCCTTCAGCGCACACTCGGATTACTGCCGAGCGATACAGTGAGTGTACGCTGTCGAACAAGAGTAAATCACGTGGGGTAGATCTTCCTGGCTAATACTTACTATGTACAGACTATGCTGGATCAATGGAGGAAAAGACACTACAAGCTGGGTACATTTATAATATAAGCAATTTATTATTACAAGGGCAAGGAATGGTATGTGGACAATAAGCAATGGTATTTAATACAAAAGAAAATATGTGTAGCAGAGAAAGCAAGGATTGGTGAGGTGTGTCAACAGAAATGCAATTATTTACAAACACAAGTAACATAGTGCAGCATGATACCGATCTAATACTTACACAATCTTAACTTATGCTAACACAACAGGTGCCATTATAAACACTCCCAAGGAAAGTTAGATAGTGAAGAGAGACAAGAAAAGTACGAGATGTTTGCGGCTTCTTAATTTCCAGGCGAGGTCTACGGACCAGCGCAAACCCAGTCGCTGAGGAGGGGAAAGGAGGAGGAAAACTGAGGGTGTCGAAGGTGCGTGGTCAGAGAAGGTTCAAAATGAGAGGGTGGTGATGTGCAAGTGATAGGCAGATGATGTGCAAGTGATGTACAGAGAGGAAACTGTAAAAGATGCAGATCAGTGGGCCCGGGTAATCACTGATGCTCCCTTTATGAATATGCGTCTACAGCAGACGAGAAGGAAAGAAAATAAGACGAACATGTGAGAAGATACTTAATAATGATTTGTGAGGAAGTCTGTAAATTATACTACTACTGTTCTAATAACTGGGCTCAGCCTGGCACCTGGTTCTCTCGCTCGTCCAGCGCTCTGCTCCGTGGACTCCGTTCCACCGCTCCGTTCCACCGCTCCGTTCCACCGCTCCGCCAAGCTCCATCTGTTGAACCATGAACCAAGAACCAACCTAGAACGCGCCGTCTGTGCATAATGCACACGTTTTATAATCACCTGGCGAGGGAGGCGTTTAGCATCGGATCCAACAGGTTGCTAGGCTTTTCCCATTACTAACATTGGCGTACAGACGATTACCACGGTGCTGACCCCACCCATGCGAGGGTACAGCTGTGAAAATGGCCCCATTAAGCTCGAGGCTGTCCCACACAGCTGAGCTCCACCATCAACGTGTCACTTGGGTGTTCGGTTGCGCTCTTCATGCGCTGCACACCAAATGGGGGCCGTAATTGAGCGGAGCATCAGGGCTACCAACACAATGTCAAATGGAGTCCAGCAAACACTTGTACTCCAAATGAGATGTCTGCACATCCAGAACCGAGCGTCGGCAATGGCATGCCGTACTTCCCTGTTCCCTGTTGGTCCACAAAGGGAGTGGCGGTCATCGGCGATGACCGTTGTTTAGGCAATGTGACGTCAGCATAGTGGTGATTTGTAGTGTGGTGGTTGAGGCGTTGTGGTTATGGTTGTTGATTATGTTGTTAAGGTGTCAATGGCGAATGTAAGCGAGCTTGGGTTATGTTTCGATAGTGCGTTGATTATTATAAAGGCGTCTTGATCGTTGTATGAATGTTGTAGCGTTGGGGTTCGAATATGGTGAAGGTTGAGGTTAAGTGGCTGTTGAATAATGGAGCACGTATGCTAATTGACTGTGTGCATGCATGCGTGAAGGATGTAGAGGTCTGTGTGTGCAAAAGCAAGATGAAAGAATGGGGGGGGG
>CM068961.1:23816496-23837481 GCA_035128595.1 Eptatretus atami | reverse complement strand
ACCTGCCTAATCCCACATAACACGTGTTGACCCATAACCGCATTACACGTAAGGGAAGGACTATCTAAAACAAATAATAATGACATAACTATCTCGGGAACTGCTATATGTTGTGTGCCATTGCCTTGGGGAGTGACTGCTTTGCAGAACCGTCACAGTATGAACTCAGGTGTTTAAAGTCACTTACAGGTTTGATGTTAATACCAGACCTAGATTGGATGGTTAGTGACAAAGTGTATTGACTGAGATAAATGTAGTGTTCTTTTCATTAAGGGTGAAGGCCTACCTAACTAGCAGCTGTTTCTAGGGAAATAAAGAGATCTTGGGCACCTTTTAGACAATCAGAAACAAGTGCGATGTCGTCAGCAAAGTCTAAATCAGTCATGAACTTTGTGGGATGCCTTCGACTCGTTCTTGGGCTAATCATTATACCTTTATCATTGCACTAGCAGAAGCCTGTGGTAAAAATACCACGATAGAAAATAAATATTTAATAAAGGAACCCTTTCATTCTTGCGCTGGTTGAAAGAGCTCAAAAATGGGAGGTTCAATAAGGAATGTATTGAGTTGTTGTATGCACCTGGCGCTTAAAGAAAAGAAGAGAGTGAGTTTAACAACTTATTGATTTATTCAAACAATTTGAAAGGGTAAATTTACCATGGATTCTCTGAAAATAATATTTGGCTTAGGATCAAAGTACAGGCTGTCCACAAAGTCTTGTTCCAGCTTTCAATTTTTATTACAATGATGTGTTTTTTTTGCATTTTGTCACATTATTCATAAAGTTCCTTGTGTTCTTCAGTACACCTCAACATCTGCACCTATAGTGGCACATAACACATCCAAGCGATAATCCACGTGTTGGCCAACATATCGCTTGTCACACTGCTGATGTAATTGGTTATCCTTGCACATAGTGTTTCAATGTCAGCAATAGAGGTTTGGAAAAAAAACATCCTTGACATACCCCCACAAGAAGAAGTCTCAGGGCTTCACATAGGGAGACTGTGGATGCCATGGGACTGCCCCACCACATCAAATCCGTCTCCCGAGTAAGTTCTCAGTTCTAAAAGTTGCACTATATATTCGTACATGAAGATGCAATCTCTTTTTTATATTATAACTAGGCATTTTTACCCCTCGCTTTGCTGGTGGTGGTCGTATGGCAGCTTAGCTGCCGGGGTAGCTATCATTTCTTGAAGCGCGACTGTGTCGCTGATGCAGTGCCCCTCTACCAGTACACACACTGGAACTGGTACTCATTTCGCCGACCTCGGAAGGATGACAGGCTGAGTCAACCCCCTGGTGTATTAATTCAGCGGCCGACGGGGCTTGAACTCAGGACCCTAGGATCCCAAGCCACCACCCTAACCACTGAGCCAACACCAGGCTCCTCGCTTTGCTGACGGGTTTAATCAAAAGACAACGTGGTGTACTTCGCAAACATTCTACTCGATTCACTCTTTCATTTGCTCGGTCATCTTCAATCTGCTTGGAAGTCAGCCAACTTCACCTTCATCAACCAACTTTGCTGCTTATATATGGCACGAGCAAAAATGACTTCCACTTCACTGTGAAGCTCAGTGTTGGTGCTTTGGTTTGAACCTCCACTTAAAATGAGTGAAACGAAACACTTTGAAAATTTTGAATTATTCCCACTGAGATTTCAACATCACCGTAATTGTTACTGAACAGTATAACATAATTATGCTGTAGATATCAGTATAATTGTAAAGTGGTGAAGGTGGATTTACTGTGATAAAAGTTCAGTCAATTGGGCTGTGGGGGAAAGTTAATTGTAATGTGGAGGGAAGTCAACTCTACTGGGTAAAATAATTTGTGTTGGCTTGTTTTAATCTCACCATGACTGGCAAAGGTTACAGTAAGACTTTGACAAGAGCTTTGGAATGACAACAAAACAAGACGAGTCTGAAGACGACAATGGTTCACGAGCGGTATTTGACGATGTAGATTGTTTCACAAGTCAAGGATGAGACAAATGTGATAATTTTTGACCAAGTTATAAAAATGTTCAACATGATGTGGTACGGGTGACGGGTTATTAGCTGCAAAATGTCGAAAACCCGTTTCGTTCAACAACTTTCAAAATTTGACCTTTGCATAACCTTTAAAGGTCACAAAACAATGTTGTGAACATTAAAATAAGGAAACAGGATACGTGCTATAGCTTATTGGAGTTAGTTCGTCGAAGAAGGTCAAAAACCCGGTTCGATTCCCACAACTTTAAAAATTTGACTTTGTGGCCTTTAAAGGTCAAAGGTCAAGGATTATGACCTTGTGCAAAACTTCCTCCGGAACATTCCAGGATCAATATAACGTCATATAGGCTATATGGCATTTCGCACTCCTCGGATTATCCATACTTTGATGAAACAGCGTAAAACAAACTTGAAGGGGGCGCCACGGGCAAGGTGTTCGAGATAGAGAAAAATGGTTTCAAGACTTTAGGTGGGGAATGACCTCAAGATTATGCATAAAAAATATTGTCATCCTGCTCTCAAAGTTTGGGCGGTCGTATGATTTTACGTCAAAATTCGCAATTTTCTAAGTTTTTGACCTTGTGACCTTGACCTTGGGATGAAAATGAAAAATCGGAGACAAGTTTTAGATAATTCATTTTGCTATTCAAATACTGAAGAACCCATTCCATTCAGTCAATTCCCTCGGAGAAGATAGATTTTTAATCCGACTACCCCCTAAAAATGGCTATTTTTGGGCGTGGCTCCGCCCACAATGGCGTAGCCACGCCCTCATCCAGGAAAATACAACTCGACATTGATATCGAACACATAACCAAGTTTCATCAAGAACCGGATCAAAGTCCACGGAGTTATGCTCTGGACAGACAGACACAGACAGACACACAGACATAACGAATATAGTGGTCACTGGCTGGCACTCGCGTACCAATAAGAAGTACACCGAAGGCTGCCGTGGCTCAGCTTTGACCACAATCTCGTGAGATGAGTAAATCAGACAGCAACAGACTGCTGTCATGACCTCGGGAATCCATAAACAACTCATGAACAAAGGAAAGCTGGTAGTTTGAGGATGATATAAAATCAGCCAATAGTTTGCTTCAGATAGGAGAGAGAGGAACGTGTAAAAGGAGATCAGGAACGGCTGTGTACTGCATTTCTTTGTGGCAGAATTCATTAAAATAACTGAATCATCTGGTAAAGAGGGAATCATGAGTCTTCTGTATGTGAACCGGGAATGGTTCAACAACTCCAATCCCTGACTTAAAAGAACCAACTTCACCCCACTGCATATTGGTCATTCTTACCTACTGATCGGTCTACTCATCAAATCTGCTGCCCTGCTGTCATCTTGGCGACGACTTCAAAGCAGGCATCTCCTCACTGACTGCATCAAGACAGCAGCCAGCCTGTTCCTTCATTCTCTCCTCACCTGCTGCCAGAATGCATTGTCCTACACAGCGTGTAGTCCCGAATTCAACGTCTCACACAACTTGCCCTGTGGACTCAGGTTCATATGCATACTTTGGTAATACAATGCTTTACCCTTTGAGGACGTTTTGCAATGCGACTGGCTGGTCGGGTTCATCCTGCACGCACCCACTGGACAAGATCCTTTTGAACATATTCACAGCTGACCCTTCACCCATTTGTAACCTGTTGGAGTTTATTTTACAAACTGGTTACCTGAGATAAGTTACTACGTCAAAAGTCTTAAGTTAATTCTTAGCTGCATTGATATGTGTGACATTTGTATCCTTACTATAATTCACGGACCAGTGTTTGTATGTTTATTTGTCGTGCTACTCCTACAATTCTGGCCCAATTACATCCAGACTTGCCACATCGGATCAGTGTGACTCCAATTAACTTATAGGGGTGTTTTTATCTTTGCCGGTGGTCTTGGGGATGTGAAGGGGATGGGGGTGGATCACATGGAGGCAAATTCTCTATGTAAATGTGTATCATGTAGAACCGCCTCCTGGTGGGGGAGGGTATTACAAGTCTCCACCATTTACAGTACAGTATTCCAGACCCCACGTTTTCCAGTGCAGTGAGGTGTTTTGAATTGTAAGCAGTAGGTATGTTTTCACTTTATGCACATAACTTAATGGGTTTTTTTTTTTTGCATATACAGAGCTGTCAGTTGCCTATACACCACCCAAATAATGGTATGCCTCAGAAGAACGTGTTGCATGCTTGGAACAAGATCAGCCGGAGAGTGGGTACTCTGCTAGTATGACAAATGGTGTCTACACCCATGTTTCATGGTCAATGGTTACATTGGCAACAATTTTAGTGCTAGAAAATGTGTAGTTCACCCTGAAACTCGTTTTGAGGGACTTGTCCAGAATCGATCTAACCACCAGCTGTGTTGCTTTATGGCACTCACTCTACATGAACATGGCAGAAATTTTCTATGGCTTTTCGGTGGTGGTGTGGATTTTTGTCACCTTGGTGGCGGACCTTGGTGGCTCCACGGTTCACCGCACACATGCCGGGGCTGATAAAGCCTTCAGCAGTGATCGTTTTCAGCATGAGGGTACCCGCGTGTTTGGAGGAGAGGCTTAGAGAAGCATTCTTGTGGAGTTGGTTATGTGGCCACCAAGATCTAGACCGTTACTGATCTGCACCAGTGATTGGATGGCGGTGGGGAGTTGCACATTGCTCCTTGCATCCGGTGACTTTGCTGTGGTCAGCAAGACTTCCCGCAGAAGGTAGTGCTATCGATCTTTGCTCGGAAAAGTAAAGATGACAAGAACGTACGCTTATGAACATTTGTGATTTGAGGGAGAAGTACTGATTGCCATCATAGTATGGAAGACTCAGAAAGGCAGTCCCCTGGTGGATATGAATAACTCCATGCTTGCTTGATCTCCATAGTTTCCTGCCTTATTGGAGGTAAAGGATGAACAATACAGCTATCTACTGAGGTTTTAGCATTTTTATACTCACAACAGGTGGGGTGGGGAAAGATGGACTACCTCACTCGGTGCTCTTTTAACTGAAAAAGCACATGATGTGTCTTCCAGGCTGTCAGTTGTGGTGGCTGTTGATTCTGATCAGTTGTAAGAAACTCTTTTGAAGAGGTATGATTTGACTGAGGATGTGTTTAGAACCAAGTTCGGGGGTGTCAAGTCGGAGATAGAGGAGAACCTTGAGAAATTTATTGTCCGATTAAAGACTCTTCTTCTTCCTTGCCGGTTTCTTGGATTAATCGACAAAAGGTTTTCGCTGGGATAGCTTCATCTGGTCATCCCTTTTATAACTCGTTCACTTGCATATTTTGTCTTACATGACTTGACTGGTTGTTAATTATTTATTTATTTTTTCCTTTATTTGTTTACAGCTCTGAGAACAAGAGAAAAACAAAACATGCACAGAAATCTGCAAACCCAGAATGGAACCAGACAGTTATCTACAAGAACCTTCCTCCTGAGGAGGTATTTTCTCTTTTGCTATTTTTAACTTGGCCTTTAAGCATCTTTTAGTCTTTTTATTACCTCCCCCACCAAAAGTGAAGGAGGTTATGTTTTCAGCCCTTTCTGTCTGTTTTTTTGTTTGTCTGTGTACAGGATATCTCAAAAAGTTGTGGACGGATCTGGATGAAATTTTGTGGACAGGTTCGGTGTGTGACAAGGATGAACTGATTCGATTTTGGTGAAGATCCGGATCCGGATCCGACTTTTAGAATTATCTAAGTGATTCTTCACCATTGAGAGATCGGGCCAAAAATGTTATATAGCACGATATCTCAAAAAGTTGTGGACGGATTCAGACGAAACTTGGTGGACAGGTTGGGTGTGCGACAAGGAAGAATTGATTCCATTTTGGTGAAGATCCGAATCCGGATCTGGATATGAAAATTATGTAATTTTTTTAAGTGATTCTTCACCATTGAGAGATCGGACCAAAAACGATATTTTGCATGATATTTCCAAAATGTATTGGGCCCGATCTGTTCTCGTGGATCAGGAATTACGTGGCAGAGGTATGCACTCTAACGATTGCCCTTCTAGTTTTACTATTGTTTCTGTATTTCATAATTTTGTAAATGAAATTGGAAGTTCGTATTTTTTGAAAGATGCCATGTGGTGTAATCGACCTGCTTTGGCACAGTTGTATATTTCATCTCTGAGATACACAGGGCTTGATGAAAGTTGTAATTTATTTGCATTAAATATGAGCAGTACAGCAACTCAATCGACACCAAATGGAGATAAAAAATAAAGGACCATGCAAAATTCGAACTTTATTTCATGGTAGTACTATTTATAGATCCTCCAGTTTCTCTAAAATATAGTCTCATTAGTAGTGTCTCCAGCTCATGGCACACTCTTGCTGACAGTTGTCTTTCTGTTTTTTAAACGCTCTGAAGAAGCATCTAAAGTCAAGACAGTCCCAGAAAGTACCTCCCAGAAAGTGTGGAGAGTTTTTGCACCTACCATCATTCCTATTAGTTAAGCCCCAGTAAATATTCTCTTACATTGAGAAGCCTTCATTGATTTTTGTTTTTCAAAACTGTGGACGATCTTCATGGATAAGGGCATTCATGCAAACACATTTTTATTGTCAATATGAATACATTAAATACTTCGATAATTTTCACTTTAACATGCAAAACAGATACTTGATCCATAACAAAATGGTCGTCTATTTATAACCTGGTGTGAGTCCAATGGTTGGTCTTAACTTGACGGCACATGATTTCTTCATGCCATGATGACAATGAGCTATATATAAACTGTGTCCACGCTACCAATAAATTATTATTTGTTTGTATTCAGTGCAAGGCTGTGAGGTAGCATCATTGGCTGAGTGGCTGCGCCGCTGATGCAATGCCCTCTGCTGGTTAGAGTAGGAATTTGGAATTCCGCCATGGTGCTGGTGATAGCTTACTTACTCTCCATGAAGGACACCATAGGATCTTTAACGTCCACCAACTAATGCTGGTAGATGAGACGCCCGTGTTTAACATTCATCTGAGGGGTGAAACACCAGGATGACAGTTTCTAGCTGAGTCGGGATTCACACCTAGGCTGGACAGCTTTGAGGCGAGTGTGCGTACTTCTCGGTCATCCTGCCAACCCACTACCAAGAAATAACCATGAGGCACACATCATTACGCTGTCTTCATATTGTACGAATTTGGAACTCTATCGCACACAACATTCAGGTCCTTTAGCTCAGATATTTCGGTAAGTATGTGTTTTATAGATAGCTTCCTTTCCCTTGTCTAATGGGTAAATCAATGTAAATGCGCTGTGATTTATTTTAATAGATAGGATTTATCAGAACACCACCAGAGAAGAAAAAGTATGCTCAGAAAAGAACACTCCCTCCCCAAGATTCTGAGACGTAAACAGGAATGACCATTACAAAAAGTATGCGCAGAAAAGAACGACAACGCCCGTGCCGGGATTTTCCCCGTGCGCCAGAAAGGGGGAGGGGGAGCACACCGGAGCGTATAAAGGAAGCTTGCAGCGAGGCAGAAAGGGACGAGACAGAGAGGAGAGACTTGAGGAGAAGTGAAGGGAAGGAAGAAGCGAGGAGGAGCATCATCTCAAGCGACCCATCTTGTTCTAGCTGGTTCGGTCATCATCTCGCTGAAGCGCTCGTCTCGGGGAAGCCTGTCTGGTCTGGTCGGCGTCCTCATCCTCCTCCGCCTCCTCTTCCGCGCGATAGCGAGCTTGGGCGATCACCTCGGTTATGTCAAATTTACTCGAACGCTGTTCAGTAGAACGAAGAAAGGGGGTTTCAATGTTATCACCATAGGGGCTTAGATTCTTCGTATGGGAAATGATAGTGTTCTTTAGAGTATAAACCTTCCTACAGGACACATGAACTATGAGTGGCTGGGCAGTGCTGAGATACTGGTCTCTGCCGTCTTCTCTCTGGCGACTGGCATCAACAATTGTAGACCTCGCCTTGGCCCCGACCTGCACGGTTTCTCCATCGGGTTGAAATTCAGAGGGAGATTCAGCAACAAACTCCGGGCACAGCGCACAGCGACTCGACATGGCGCCTGAAATAAAGAATAAGGTGTGAAGATTAGAAGATAATTTAAAGCCCTTGTAGAGCTCTGCAATCGATACAAATAGTTTTGCTCTAAACCTGTCTCAAAACATGTCTTATCATGTGCTATCCAAATCGCAATACGTTACTTCGTTGGAAAAAAAATCGAATTTCCCGCGTAGGCCTCTATTTCTGTGTGCGGAATCCCTCCGCGATGCGGTATAAAATAAATGCATGCCTAGGTGGGACGTTGTGAAATAAATAGACCGATCGATTAATTCAGCCGACGACGGCTGCGGCGAGAAATGATGAACCCAAAGAACGGAATTCCCTATCAACAACTAGTTTCGTTTTAGGATGCTATGTACCTCGGACCATATAGCCATCTACTATGTCTGCGGTTCCTGATCAGCCTTCATTTTCCTGATCGGCCACACAGAATAGTGTCAACCTCGTTCCAAGGGTACGAAAGAGCTACAATACCTTTTTCGTCTCTTCTTCTCACAAGATGACGTTTTAGGTCGTCCTCTCAGTGGCGAGGCGAAGTTTGCCTGATATCGGTCATCTTTGATTGCGATGTTTCGTTTTCGTTTTGCAAGGTTTCGGTTTCATTTCCCTCACTTCAACCATCCATAGGCGGCAGCATTGCAGTTAGGGCTTGTTTATTTCACAGTTGAGCCAGAATATGCGTCCAACATCAAAAAATATTACTCCACGAAGAAACGGACTTTCATTTCAGAAATTTGGAAAAATTACAATAGGGACGGGACGCCATATTGGATTTATGATAAGAAAAATATGGCTGGAGGTGATTACTTTTGCTTCCATTGGATTCCTTGGGTCACAAACATGGAAGTAGACACCAAAAGCAACATCCTATGTTCAATAGTTTACTAGCTATGCCGATTTCATGATTTGAGCGGCGATGTGGCGGCCATCTTGAATTTTGGAAAAACGCCCCATGGGATTCTTCGGGACTTTTTTGTGGGATATCTAACAGGTCTCCCGGGTCAGTGTGCAAAAATTCAGCTTTGACACCCAAACTTCGACCTTTTCGACTTTTACCGCTAATATTGGCAGACTATAAGGGACAATGGGGTTGAGCTCAGGGAATGTCTTGTGACCCGATGCAAGCAGCAGGATAGCCTCCTTCAGGAACGAAGGAGGAAATATGCTTCCTTGAAGCAGATCGCGGCGAGGTGAGTCGGTCGTGCCGAACGAGGTGGAGCGGATGAGTGCTGTGAACGGGTGCACGCGCAGCTTGGGGGGTATGGAGGCCCCGGGAGTGCTTGTGGTGGCGCGAATCCCCAGCGCGATTGTCCCGGTGTGTGTGGTAAAGAGTGTGTTTGAAACGTGCGCATAGTATGAGTGTCATGGAGTGCGTGAGTGAAATAGCATGCATGAGTGCGTGCGTGAAACGCGAACGTGTCCAGACGGGAGACAGGAGTAGCGAGCCAAATAGGCCGCTCGTAGTTGTTTCAAGAGCGCGCCGGGTTCACGGGACGTCGTGTACGAGGCCCGTTCGGCAGTTAGCGAACGGCCCTCACACGCGCGTCTTCGTGGAGGGATTCCGGTGCGGGAACGTCCCGCGGTTCGGGAAAGACCATCGCGCGGACGGTTAAAATGGCGGCGAGTGTTGATGGGTGAATTCGGAACACGGGGGTTCCCATGTGCGCGCGGGCATGTGTCCGGGCATCACGTGCTGCATACTGCGTGTTCTGTTCGCGGAGCGGTTTTCCGGGACGTTACGCGCGTGCCAGCCTGCGCGGCAACCCGCGCGGGCTCGGTGTGCGAGTGACGTCACCGGGAATCTCGCGGCATGAATGCCAGAGAAACAGCGCACGTCGTCCCGCGTGGGGAATTCCCCGAAAGCGAGCGCTGATTGGAATTGGCAGAGTGACGTCAAGGCTGTGCAGATCGGCCTTTGGAAGGGACGTTGGCATCGCCCAGAGGGACGAACGGGCGTGCCGAAAACCGCCACCATGGCGGTGCAGAAAAAAAAAGACTCACTTCCAGTATGCAGCCCAGTATTGGGCAAAGGAAGGACTAGTTAGTGGGAAGGGTTAGCGATAGTTAGACCGGCTTCATGGGGACATGGGTTGTTCCTCATGGAGCCGTGGAATGGGTTAGTTAGAGGGATTTTAGGTTAGATTTAGAAAATGCTTTTTCGGGAACATAGACAGACATGGAATGTGTAGTGGGGACGTAGCTTAGCTACGTAGTGTAAATGGAACGTGCATTAGAGTAATGGACGATGAGGGAGCACGAGTTAGTTGGGGAATTTAGTTAAGATAATGGCAGTGTTGGAGTGTATGCGTGAGTTCAAAGGAAAAACAAATGTGTGATGAGTGAGTATGGGTCAGCGGGCCAGAGCATGTGAATGGAGCGAATGTGGTATGCATGGTGTGATTATTGAGTGGGGGAGGAGTGATTCCCACCCAAGGGACCCCGGGGTCAGTTTAATGATAGTTAGTGGTTATTCAAATTTACAAAAGGAGGTCGTTTTGTTGTTGTGGTCGAGAGAGGCACGAACCCCATTTGGAGGGGTGCAGGAGTTAATGGACCGGCTGGGAGGTGCTGTTTGAACGGTGAGTATCGTTTAGAGGGCACCCCGGGCACTGGACTAGTCAGCCAAAGTAGGCCAAGGGTCCAAGGGACCGAGATCGTGTAGTGGGTACGGGCGACCCGTGGAAATGGGACCCGCAGCACCAAAATTCCACGTGGGCATCGGAGGGGCGGCAATGCGAGAAGGGGCAACCCCCCGCGTTCATAGGGAGCTGGTAGGCTCGGAGACAGCCTGCGGGCCCGGGGGTGCCATAGATAGAGTTCGGCAGAGGGGAAGTTCCTGCCAGTTGAGCACGCTGCCCAGCCACGAAATTGTGCAAGGAACGGAAGAAAATTAGAGGGCTAGGCCCAAATTTATAATGGACACCAACGCAGGCGATGGGAATCATGGTTGTTAGAACCCATAGTTTAAAGTGACAGGCATTTTGGAAAGCCCCTGGGGTAGTTTAAGGTTAATGAATGCTAGGATAGTTAGGAGATGTTTCCCTTCGCACCATCCATCCTTCGCTCTCAGTAGGCTGCTGGACTCACTGTGGAGAGGACTGCTGAATTATGTGGGAGGCCATTCTGAGGCTTTGTTGGGCCTTGAGACAGGACACTAGTTTCTGCCCTATTCCCCTCCAAAAATAGGAATGTAGGGTTGGGAATAGATTGACATGATAGGTTAGCCGGACAAAGACGATAAAGGGGTTAGGGAGACGAAATTATAGAAGAAAAAAAAACAAGGACAAATGTGTCCAAGAGCCGAGTTCTAAAGGTTTTGTCTTCACCAGAAGAAGAAGAAGAACAAGAACAAAAGAAGAAAAGAACAACACGGAGCTCTCTTAGAGCCAGCGTTCGCAACGTGACGTGGCTAAAAAGAAAAAAAAATAAGGGGCTAATTTTGGTCTTATTGTTTGCAAATTAAGGGAGTGGCTATGGACAGAGACAGGCAAAGGTGATAGGTTGGGGAGACAGTAGGGTAGGTCCGAGCCCGCTTTTGGAGCGGCCGGCACACCGCACTCCCTCCAGACCCGCACGGAACCATACCAGAGGCCAGCCAGCTTCACCTGCCAGCCTGCTTGTGCTGCATCGCTGGTCTGCATTGCCTTGCCATGCCTTTTTGCCTGCCTCTGCCGTAATCCCATGCCTGCTAGCCCTTATTTGCATTTGCCCCTGTCTTCATTCATCACCATGTGCGCCAGGATCATCCAGTGTTTGTCAAGGACTGCCCTGCAGGCAGCCACACCACGGGGACTGCATTGAGCAGCCCGTGCACCGTTTCTTGCATCTTCCATCCAGTTCCATCCAGTTCATTTCAGGGAGGAGCCAGGGACTGCATTGGGCAGCCGGCTACCTCCCTGTTCTTGCACAAGTGAGCCAGAGACTGCATTTGGGCAGCCTGTACCCCCTTCAAATGGCCTGTGGATGGCATGTGGCATGCTGGGTTCGGTGAGTTGACTCCAGCAGCTGAAGACTAAGAAAGAGGAAAAAAAAAAGAGGGACCTTTTGAACAGGCCCTGAAGACATCTGACCATCAGCTGCGGAGCACTCACCTCACAAACTACTGACTAACTGTGCCATGCCTTCTCTCCCACAGATGCCAGGTCCTGGCCATGGTTTGTGTAAAATATAAGTTAAGGTTGTAAAGAAGTCGAACCCCACCTACATGTTTGTTATAGCGCCGGCAATTTAGTTAAGTCGTTCGTATGAGTCTGTGTGAGTTTGTAAGTTAGCTACGCAGCGCATTAGGTCATTTATTTTTGAGACAGTATTTTAAAAAAAAAAAGAAAAAAAAAAAAAGAAATGTCGCACTCAGGATCCGAAGGTAAAACGTATAGGGGAAAACTTACACATGCTGGTCACACGAAAATTTGACGACTCGGGACGAGTCTGTAAAAAGGGGAGGGGGTTAGTGTTACGGATTTGGAAATCTATCGCACACAACATTCAGGTCCTTTAGCTCAGATATTTCGGTAAGTATGTGTTTTATAGATAGCTTCCTTTCCCTTGTCTAATGGGTAAATCAATGTAAAACGCTGTGATTTATTTTAATAGATAGGAGTTTTATTGAACACACCCGGCACCAGAGAAAGAAAAAGTATGCTCAGAAAAGAACAACACTCCCTCCCCGAGATTCTGAGACGTAAACAGGAATGACCGTTACAAAAAGTATGCTCAGAAAAGAAACGACAACGCCCGCGCCAGGATTTTCCCCGCGCGCCGGAAAGGGGGAGGGGGAGCACACCGGAGCGTATAAAGGAAGCTTGCAGCGAGGCAGAAAGGGACGAGACAGAGAGGAGGAGACTTGAGGAGAAGTGAAGGGAAGGAAGAAGCGAGGAGGAGCATCATCTCAAGCGACACCATCTTGTTCTAGCTGGGTTCGGTCATCATCTCGCTGGAGCGCTCGTCTCGTGGAAGCCCGTCTGCTCCTGGTCGGCGTCGTCCTCATCCTCCTCCGCCTCTTCTTCCGCGCGATAGCGAGCTTGGGCGATCACCTCGTCTCACCTTGCCTGGGTTCGGTTTGCACCGCACCAGTCCTTCGGAGACCGGAGCTCAGAAGGAGGGAACGTCCAGTCGCGCATTCGCGGCCAGGTAGCCAGCATCCTGGTCCTCAGCCCGACTATCCTCGGGCTGGAGGTCCAAATAAAGACCTTTCGGTCCAATTCTTGGGTGTGCGTGTGCGTGTGTGTTGTTCGTGGGCCGTCTACTAAGTAGAAAACTGTTGAAGTGCCTGTGCTGTATATATTTGCATTGCATTCTCAATAGTCGGTTTAGTTCTGCCCTTACGTGCTTCCCTCATTCCCCACCTATTGCATTATCAATAACCCCCATTTTTTCAATGTTCTCAGCTCGTTCGTGTCCATTCTTGCATTGACTGAGCGGTGCGCATGCTGGGGAGAATTAGCAAGGCCGTTGTGCCGCCGTAAGGGGACATTTGGACCGACGGTTCTTGGCAATTAAACCGCTCGGAGTCGCACACGGAACGAGCACGCTAATCGTCTCATTTCCGTACGGGTGCCGTCGAGGGTGTGAAGACTCGGTAGATCGCACGTGGTCTCTAGGTATTTTGAAGATTTGGCGAATAACCCTGTACCACGTGTGGAAATATTGACGCTTCATGGTCCAAAACAAAGGACCCGTCGACCCCGGACGATCTGAATTCCGGGCGATCCGTCGAGCCGGCTCTACTGCTCCATCTGGAGGTCGTGCTCGCGGCCGCCGTCCCGGCCCGCAACAATATTAACTTAACTAATAAGCTGCCTAGGTGTACATGTGAGACATTGTCAGTGAACATAATTGTATTATGATTGATCTCTTAAATGTTTTAGCTAGCGAGCTATCGTGTGCAGCCTGTGCTGCTGGTTGCTTCATTTTCTGGGAGTGCGGCTGTGCTGCTGATGCAGTGTCCTCTGTTCCCAGTATACTGGTACTCATTTTTCCCGGATGACAGGCTGTCAACCCACCTGGTGTTAATTCAATAGCTGACGGGCTTGAACTCAAGACCCTAAGATCTCAAGCTAGCCACTTTAACCATTAAGCCAACACCAGGCTTTTTAATGGTTTCAGCAAATTGGACTGGCAGGTGTTGCGAGGTTGATGCATCACAACTCGGCCTCACTTTCAACGTGCAGCAGTAAATGGAGGAGTTTCAGCACAGTGTTAGCACACGGTACTACCGTGCTTGTGGGGGTAAGGTATAGTTTTACTACTTCACTGATTTCATTGGAAAATAAAGTTTAGTTTGACATCATTCGAGCTGTAAATGCTCCTCTGTATGTGTATACATAATATATATATATATATATTATAAACAATATTATATTATACATCATAGGAGGTATTTCACTTTGAGATGCTTCTTCAAAAGACGTCGTAAGGCCTATCAAATATATTTTTTGTTGCTTTTATTGCTGTTTGTTTGCAAATACTATTTAAGGAGAATGAATATTTTATTTTCAGTTGAGAAAAAAATTCTCGAGTTTACAGTGTGGGACTATGATCGCACATCCTCCAATGAATTCCTCGGAGAGGTAAGTCGTGCTATAAACGACAAGTGTCGAAGCAAACTCAGATACAGTGAAAAGATGGGAGGGAATTTAATATCAGGTAGTTAGAGGTAGCTGAAGGAGGAAAAAAGCGAGTGGAATATTGATTGCTTACAACAGTGGTATGAGTCAGTCATTGAAATTTGCTGATGAGCAATGATATGTATCACAGCTAGGATTGACTTGGCAAACACCACGCACCTGGACAATACATCGCGCTGGTACCAGCTCACCGAGCAATCCAATGGAGGAAGCACTGGTAGTGGACGCTCACATGGTGCGCCACCTCCCTCTGATGACTCCCTGCCACGTCACGCTGTCAGCAAGAGCAAGACGCATCCAGGCCATGCTGACACCCTAAAAAGTGCGTCTGGCCATGGTGGCAGAGCAGGTGAGAAATACATTTCAATCACCAAATCTTGTGCTCGAAAATTTCAACTTGCATATACACTAATCCTTCCTTCCTTTTGATACAAAACCAATACCTGTACTCAAGAGTCCCAGAAGAGCAAATCAAACTCAGGGGAAAGTCATCCATCATCATTTGGAGGAGCTGGTGGCCCAGATACAAGGGCCAACGTACACATGGCCCCCACGGAGCCAGAGTAAGGAAGCATTACCCAGAACCACCTAGAGAATGCTGGTGCCGCAATGCTGCTGCTGAGGCAGCCGTACAACAACTCCAGCAGTCCACCGGCAATCGTCCCCTCCGCAGCCTGCAGGTTTGAGCTCATAACTTGGCTGGAGTTGTTTAGAACTTGTGAGGATTTAACATCCTAAACAGCAACTTGTATGTCACTCCTACTCATAATACAATAGAGTGGTGTGTACCATAATTATTCTGTGTGTATTATCATCGTGTTCAATGTGCATAACCTGGCTCACTGCCTTGTGGTGGGATATTACATCTCTTTACAAAACCTGCATCCACTCTGTCCTCCTCCATCCACCTGCTGCCCCACTGTCAATATCTTACCTTTTTATCCTCTGTCTCCTTACTCTTAAATATTATACATTTTGCATACCAATAAATCTAAAAATGGTATGCACAAGGTAGTCCATTTCTTTTTTTACCCCAAGATATCACAATGAAAATGAGATATTGTGGTGGGGTGAGGTTGGGGAGAAGGCTTGATACATCTTCACCCTTTGAACCCCAGTAGCCGTTTTACCACCGCTATTCAAACCTCAATATACCCGAGCGGCTGGATATTTCTCCAGGTTGCCCAGGGTGGGGAGAGACGAAAGTCCAAGGAGCTCAGGGTTCAAAGGGTTAAATGTGATTTTTAAAGAAAGATAACTGATTTTGAAACGTTCCCTGCTTAGTTTTCAGGTAATGGCCAAAAAAGCTTCTCTTTGACCTTTGACCCTGTGACGATTGACCAAAAATATGTGCAGGAGGAGATCTCAAATAAACTTGAAAATCACCACCAACAGGAATCTTTCAGGAAAACCTTCCATCATTTTGTTAAAGGTTTATCTCTCTCTATCGAGTGCAGCTGTAGTTGCTGGTTGCATCATTGGTTGGGATGCAGCTATGCCGCTGATGCAGTGTCCCCTTACCAGTGCACTGGTACTCATTTTGCCGACCTCGGAAGGATAACAAGGCTGAGTCAACCTCCTGGTGTATTAATTCAGCGCCCAATGGGGCTTGAACTCGGGATCCGAGGATCCCAAGCTGCTACCCTAACCACTAAGCCAACACCAGGCTTTAAAGGTTATAAATGTTGACAGATGGATCGTTGGACAGATGAAAAAAATATATTTACAGGAACGACGCCATGGAAGCGCATTATAAAACTCACAGTAGGACAGACATCAATGGAATGAATGAACATGAAAAGAAGAGAGGGAGGAGGGGAAGAAACACTGAAACTAGCAAATAAATGTTGGGTAAGGAAAGGTTAGTGGGGGTAATAAAGATCATGGGACAGAATTTATGACACAATAAATGGTAGTGCATTGCTTACTTGTAGTCCTGGAGGGAAGAGTGAGCCAAAACAGTCTCGGAAGCTGGTTTCATAGATGGGAGAAGTGAGGAATAAAAGAGCAGAGGTGTGCAATCAGCCTGGATTTTGGAAGTTTAACTCTGAGGAGGTTACTGGAAGAATGTGTGCATCCTGGAGTTGCTGGGGAGGTCAGATGACTGAAAGAGCGAAGGGAGCAATGTTGGAGAATAGACGGTAGAAGACAGAGAGATCACCAACCTCCCTGTGATGTGACAGCAAAAAGACCTTGTGCTTCGGCCTCATCACGGGAAATCCAATAATTTTGAGAGCTTCAGATTCCATAGAATCCATGAGAACAGATTTGATGCTGGGCACCATCCCATAATGTAGAGCAGTACTCCATTGAGCAATGGACAAAGGCCTTGAAGACTGTGACTCACTCTTATTTTCGAAGGAAAGACTTGAATCGACTGAGGTGCCCAGTCTGTGGCTTGCTTTGGAGGCAGCTTTGTGATGTGGTTGCTCAGGAAATGTCATGGCTGGTGGTGAAGCTTAAAAGTTCAATAGACTGAACCTTTTCCATTGGATGACCAAGGAATATAGAAGTGAGTTAATTGAAGATCCATCCGGAGCAATAGGGTGAGACTGTGAGATTTTCCAAGATTCCATGACGTTCCATTTATCAAATCAGAGTCTAATCATTTCCCATCTGCAGAGAGGGATGCAGCTGCAGTCTGCCTATCAGTTGGATGGAGGTACTGTATGACACAATGTGGAGCTATTTGAAAAAAGGAAGAGAGGGTTTTCCAGAGCATTGGAGAGGTCTTTTATATAGATGAAAAAGAAGATTGGGCCAAAAAATACTACCTTGTGGATCTCTGGCCTCCACGAGATGGGAGGAGGAGATGGTTCTATTGACAACAATACGTGACTGCGTGAGTGGAGGAAGTCAGAATATCCAGGAATGAAGGTGGCCTTATGAAGATAAGAAGAAAACAATTTAAGAGGATATCGAGTAAGAGAAAAAGTCCTTGTGAAAAGGTTTTTGCAATTCGTGTAAATAAAATATAAGTAAAATGAAACTTTTGCAATTTCGTGTAAGTAATAAGTAATATGTTGAGTGTAAGTAATATGTTGATGGGAATTTAGAAAGACCTCATGAGTTGAATTTGTAAATGTTATGTAAAGAGTCATGTAAATGACATTTCATATTCGCGAGATAAAAAAAGAAGGCAATAAGCTGGGGTTTTTTTATCATATTATAGATCCTTTATTTAACAAAAAGTTGAAACAAAGAGTAGATTTTGAAGAAGATCCACGTTGAGAGCGATCTGCTTTGAAAATTTTTGACTGAAGAACAACAGGTCAGTGAAGGTCAATAAAGAAGGAGGATATAAAACTTTAAATAATTTATTTATTCTTTTGAGACTTACAAATTTATTATTAGGGCAGACATTTGTTATTCAAGGTTAGTTTTTTTAGTTCACTCAACCGCTCACACGCCTCTCTTGCAAAATCTTAATGACCAAAGCATTTGAGCATGTCCTATTTTAAAGATAGGAATAAGTAACCTGCACTTTGTTGCAGCGAAAAGCTACAAATCCCAGAGCCATACAAAGAAACACCGGCACAGCATCGGAGGCGTGTCGTCCAGCAAAAGAGGAGGAAACGTTCATGAAGAAGTCGCAATGGAGATGAATCTCTTCCCCGTCCAATCGCAAGGGTGTGTCCATGGACCAACACGGGCTGAACGAGGAAGAGGTGTGTTTGTAATTTGATTCCATTGTTTTTAGCAATTTTTGTTGTTTTGATAAAAGTCAGTATTGCAAGTTTTGTTTAAAGCAACCCAGTTTTTTCCCTTCACGTGTGGTTTCGTTGAGATCTCATGAACAGCACATTGTGTTTACCATCTCCATTTGATTTGAGATGATGAAAACAGTTACCAAGCCCATTCAGATTTCTTAAATCCTTATTTCTGGTCACACCAGGTCGTGGTAATGTCCCGACACACGTGGTTGCTGAGAGCTCCATCTCAGGCTCGTCGGTGAGCAGCTTGGGTTCCGGCTCTGGTTACAATGTGGATAGTGAAGGTGGCTCATCTGCCAATTCACCACACTCGTCACACCTCACCGAGAACCACCACATGGGTAAGAATTCAGACAGGAATAGAGCAAAATGTCTAATTTTAACCTTTTAACTTTGGTCTTGCAAAATTAATACAACCGATGGAAAATCTTCAAAATTGTTTCTCACTATGCATTCCTAAATTGAATATATTCCTAATATCAATACATTCCGAGCAAAACGCGTGTGTGTCATATTATTGTAAGATCTGGAACTGAAAAACCACCACGTGAGTGGTTAGAAAGATGTGCAGATATATCAAAATTGCATTGAGAAATTTATGAAACATCATGCAATGCACACGTGAAAGGCCAAAATCTCAAAAAACAACTTTTGCGAGATTTATGATTTAGGACATGTGCAGCAGGGCCGGATTAAGACACCCTTGTGCACTGGGCTGGTCAGGTCAGGTGTGGGAGTGTGCGCCGGAGCAGTGCGTCGCTGCATCCACTTTCCGCCGGTATCTCAAAGGGGCTCCGGCTGGCCATCCCCCAAGCATATGCCTGGCCATCCCATCTCCGACAGATGCTGATCAACCTGCTAAAAACATGAAGACATGTGGTCGGCCCATTGGCTTCCTCCACTCACGAGGATCCCTCGCTGAGAGAATCTGGTGAGCAGGATCATCATCAGGAAAACGAGCCACATGTCCACACAGCCGCAGCTGATGCTCACGGACTGTGCAGGTAACAAACCTTATTTGAGTCTCTCTCACAACCGCTCATTGGACACAAAGTCTGACCAGCGATAGCCAGGATTCTCCGAAGAGAACTAGTACCAAAGGAATAAAGTCTCCATCTCAGATCCCTGGTCAGAGTCCAAGTCTCACATCCATAGAGCAAAACTGGAAGCACCAAGGACCTGAAGACTCGGACTTTTGTCCTCCTGCACAGGTACCGGCAGTGCCACACTCCATGATCCAGTGAATCCATAACTCCCCAGGCCCGACCAGGTGTCTGTTCACCTCTGGCTCACAGCCAGCAGAGACATGAATATCACTATCAATTGAAGTAAATCTCACCGTGACCTCAACATCCTCACCAGAAACAGGTACATCCAGGATAGCAGCATCCAAAATGTAATTGAAAACCTGGATCTTAGTTTTGATCCAAGAAGTTTGGACCCGGAAGGAAACCCGCAATCCCAGTGGCTCTGACTCCTCATTCAGCACCTCCAGGGCCCCCAAAGGATATCTAGAGTCTCCACAAAGATGACTGCATCATCTGTGAAATCAAGGTCAGAGATCTTGACATTCCCAAACGATGCACCGCAGCTTGATATTCTGACATCCTCCCCAGAATCCAGTCCATACAAGTGCTGAAAAGTGTGGGGACCAGTACACACCCTGACAAACTCCAGTAACAACTGGAAATAAGTCAGAGATGTACCACGATATCTCACAGCACTCTCGGTACCAGAGTATAGTGAATCAAACGCTTTGCAGATATCAACATAGGCTGTAAGCAGCCCCTGCCGAAACTCTCGTCTGCATTCGGTGAGGACCCGAAGAGCAAGGATACCGTCAATCATTGACTTCTTTGGTGCAAAGCCTGACTGCTTTGGATGCTGGTGCCAAGCAAGAGTGGCTAACCCTTTCAAGAATTATCCGACAAAGACCTTGCCAGCACTGAGAAGCAGCGTCACCCCCTCGGTAGTTGTTGCAGTCTTGTCCCCTCTGGAAAGGGAAGGGTGATTGCCAACAAGGCCCCTCTTCAGTCAATTGGGATTATGCCTGTGTTTCAGGCAGAGCACCGAACTGCATGCAATGACACAGGTACAGCATTTCCACCAAGGCAGCATGGATGCCACAGATCCCAGGAGCTTTACCCCATTTCATTCGGTTCACCGCAGCCTGTGTTTCCACAAACAAAGGTGGACCACAGTTGATTGGAGGTCAGCAACAGTGATTGTAAACACCTGATGTCCAACTCGACAGCTGGTGATCAGCCTGGTACAACCGCTCAAAGTAACCAGCCCAACGGGTCTTCACTTCGCTCCTCTGTCAAGAGCCCACCACCTTCTGCTCTAACTGCAGTACACGAGGGACGGGCTTGGAGGAACAATGCGCAAATTCACCTGTAAGCAGGACGAGATCACTTGATTACAGGTGATGCTCTACCCCCTCACAGATTCCTCGCACATTGGCCTCCTTGTCCACCCTTTGTGCACATTCAGTTTTACGCCTCAGCTCCCTGAACAGCTCAGTTCTGCCATTCAGCCTGGCCCTGCGACTCTGGTCAATGGTATCCAGTGTCCCTTGAGAGACAAAATTCTTCTTCGCCCAGAGGTGAGTTTCCAAGACAT
>CM068961.1:23786631-23796698 GCA_035128595.1 Eptatretus atami | reverse complement strand
CCAGCCACGAAATTGTGCAAGGGCACGGAAGAAAATTAGAGGGCTAGGCCCAAATTTATAATGGACACCAACGCAGGCGATGGGAATCATGGTTGTTAGAACCCATAGTTTAAAGTGACAGGCATTTTGGAAAGCCCCGGGGTAGTTTAAGGTTAATGAATGCTAGGATAGTTAGGAGATGTTTCCCTTCGCACCATCCATCCCTTCGCTCTCAGTAGGCTGCTGGACTCACTGTGGAGAGGACTGCTGAATTATGTGGGAGGCCATTCTAAGGCTTTGTTGGGCCTTGAGACAGGACACTAGTTTCTGCCCTATTCCCCTCCAAAAATAGGAATGTAGGGGTTGGGAATAGATTGACATGATAGGTTAGCCGGACAAAGACGATAAAGGGGGTTAGGGAGACGAAATTATAGAAGAAAAAAAAACAAGGACAAATGTGTCCAAGAGCCGAGTTCTAAAGGTTTTGTCTTCACCAGAAGAAGAAGAAGAAGAACAAGAACAAAAAGAAGAAGAACAACACGGAGCTCTCTTAGAGCCAGCGTTCGCAACGTGACGTGGCTAAAAAGAAAAAAAAATAAGGGGCTAAATTTGGTCTTATTGTTGCAAATTAAGGGAGTGGCTATGGACAGAGACAGGCAAAGGTGATAGGTTGGGGGGAGACAGTAGGGTAGGTCCGAGCCCGCTTTTGGAGCGGCCGGCACCACCGCACTCCCTCCAGACCCGCACGGAACCATACCAGAGGCCGGCCAGCTTCACCTGCCAGCCTGCTTGTGCTGCATCGCCTGGTCTGCATTGCCTTGCCATGCCTTTTTGCCTGCCTCTGCCGTAATCCCATGCCTGCTAGCCCTTATTTGCATTTGCCCCTGTCTTCATTCATCACCATGTGCGCCAGGATCATCCAGTGTTTGTCAAGGACTGCCCTGCAGGCAGCCACACCACGGGGACTGCATTGAGCAGCCCGTGCACCGTTTCTTGCATCTTCCATCCAGTTCCATCCAGTTCATTTCAGGGAGGAGCCAGGGACTGCATTGGGCAGCCGGCTACCTCCCTGTTCTTGCACAAGTGAGCCAGAGACTGCATTTGGCAGCCTGCTACCCCTTCAAATGGCCTGTGGATGGCATGTGCATGCTGGGTTCGGTGAGTTGACTCCAGCAGCTGAAGACTAAAGAAAGAGGAAAAAAAAAGAGGACCTTTTAACAGGCCCTGAAGACATCTGACCATCAGCTGCGGAGCACTCACCTCACAAACTACTGACTAACTGTGCCATGCCTTCTCTCCCACAGATGCCAGGTCCTGGCCATGGTTTGTGTAAAATATAAGTTAAGGTTGTAAAGAAGTCGAACCCCACCTACATGTTTGTTATAGCGCCGGCAATTAGTTAAGTCGTTCGTATGAGTCTGTGTGAGTTTGTAAGTTAGCTACGCAGCGCATTAGGTCATTATTTTTGAGACAAGTATTTTAAAAAAAAAAAGAAAAAAAAAAAAAGAAATGTCGCACTCAGGATCCGAGGTAAAACGTAATAGGGAAAACTTACACATGCTGGTCACACGAAAATTTGACGACTCGGGACGAGTCTGTAAAAAGGGAGGGGTAGTGTTACGGATTTGAAATCTATCGCACACAACATTCAGGTCCTTTAGCTCAGTATTTCGGTAAGTATGTGTTTATAGATAGCTTCCTTTCCCTTGTCTAATGGGTAAATCAATGTAATACGCTGTGATTTATTTTAATAGATAGGAGTTTTATTGAACACCACCCGGCACCAGAGAAAGAAAAAGTATGCTCAGAAAAGAACAACACTCCCTCCCCGAGATTCTGAGACGTAAACAGGAATGACCGTTACAAAAGTATGCTCAAAAAGAACGACAACGCCCGCGCCAGGATTTTCCCCGCGCGCCGGAAGGGGAGGGGAGCACACCGGAGCGTATAAAGGAAGCTTGCAGCGAGGCAGAAAGGACGAGACAGAGAGGAGGAGACTTGAGGAGAAGTGAAGGGAAGGAAGAAGCGAGGAGGAGCATCATCTCAAGCGACCCATCTTGTTCTAGCTGGGTTCGGTCATCATCTCATGCTGGAGCGCTCGTCTCGTGGAAGCCCGTCTGCTCCTGGTCGGCGTCGTCCTCATCCTCCTCCGCCTCTTCTTCCGCGCGATAGCGAGCTTGGGCGATCACCTCGTCTACCTTGCTGGTTCGGTTGCACCGCACCAGTCCTTCGGAGACCGAGCTCAGAAGGAGGGAACGTCCAGTCGCGCATTCGCGGCCAGTAGCCACATCCTGGTCCTCAGCCCGACTATCCTCGGGCTGGAGGTCCAAATAAAGACCTTTCGGTCCAATTCTTGGGTGTGCGTGTGCGTGTGTGTGTTCGTGGGCCCGTCTACTAAGTAGAAAACTGTTGAAGTGCCTGTGCTGTATATATTTGCATTGCATTCTCAATAGTCGTTTAGTTCTGCCCTTACGTGCTTCCCTCATTCCCCACCTATTGCATTATCAATAACCCCATTTTTTCAATGTTCTCAGCTCGTTCGTGTCCATTCTTGCATTGACTGAGCGTGTGCGCATGCTGGGGAGAATTAGCAAGGCCGTTGTGCGCGCCGTAAGGGGACATTTGGACCGACGTTCTTGGCAATTAAACCGCTCGGAGTCGCACACGAACGAGCACGCTAATCGTCTCATTTCCGTACGGGTGCCGTCGAGGGTGTGAAGACTCGGTAGATCGCACGTGGTCTCTAGGTATTTTGAGATTTGGCGAATAACCCTGTACCACGTGTGGAAATATTGACGCTTCATGGTCCAAAACAAAGGACCCGTCGACCCCGGACGATCTGAATTCGGCGATCCGTCGAGCCGGCTCTACTGCTCCATCTGGAGGTCGTGCTCGCGGCCGCCGTCCCGGCCCGCAACAATATTAACTTAACTAATAAGCTGCCTAGTGTACATGTGAGACATTGTCAGTGAACATAATTGTATTATGATTGATCTCTTAATGTTTTAGCTAGCGAGCTATCGTGTGCAGCCTGTGCTGCTGGTTCTTCATTTTCTGGGAGTGCGGCTGTGCTGCTGATGCAGTGTCCTCTGTTCCCAGTATACTGGTACTCATTTTTCCGGATGACAGGCTGTCAACCCACCTGGTGTTAATTCAATAGCTGACGGGCTTGAACTCAAGACCCTAAGATCTCAAGCTAGCACTTTAACCATTAAGCCAACACCAGGCTTTTTAATGGTTTCAGCAAATTGGACTGGCAGGTGTTGCGAGGTTGATGCATCACAACTCGGCTCACTTTCAACGTGCAGCAGTAAATGGAGGAGTTTCAGCACAGTGTTAGCACACGGTACTACCGTGCTTGTGGGGTAAGGTATAGTTTTACTACTTCACTGATTTCATGGAAAATAAAGTTTAGTTTGACATCATTCGAGCTGTAAATGCTCC
This sequence comes from Eptatretus atami, assembly GCA_035128595.1. Classification (NCBI taxonomy): domain Eukaryota; kingdom Metazoa; phylum Chordata; class Myxini; order Myxiniformes; family Myxinidae; genus Eptatretus; species Eptatretus atami. The sequence goes on along the minus strand of CM068961.1, from coordinate 23,793,275 downwards.
TCTGTATGTGTATACATATATATATATATATATATATTATAAACAATATTATATTATACATCATAGGAGGTATTCACTTTGAGATGCTCTTCAAAAGACGTCGTAAGCCTATCAAATATATTTTTTGTTGCTTTATTGCTGTTTGTTTGCAAATACTATTTAAGGAGAATGAATATTTTATTTTCAGTGAGAAAAAAGATTCTCGAGTTTACAGTGTGGGACTATGATCGCACATCCTCCAATGAATTCCTCGGAGAGGTAAGTCGTGCTATAAACGACAAGTGTCGAAGCAAACTCAGATACAGTGAAAAGATGGGAGGGAATTAATATCAGGTAGTTAGAGGTAGCTGAAGGAGGAAAAAAGCGAGTGGAATATTGATTGCTTACAACAGTGGTATGAGTCAGTCATTGAAATTGCTGATGAGCAATGATATGTATCACAGCTACGGATTGACTTGGAAACACCACGCACCTGGACAATACATCGCGCTGGTACCAGCTCACCGAGCAATCCAATGGAGGAAGCACTGGTAGTGGACGCTCACATGGTGCGCCACCTCCCTCTGATGACTCCCTGCCACGTCACGCTGTCAGCAAGAGCAAGACGCATCCAGGCCATGCTGACACCCTAAAAAGTGCGTCTGGCCATGGTGGCAGAGCAGGTGAGAAATACATTTCAATCACCAATCTTGTGCTCGAAAATTTCAAACTTGCATATACACTAATCCTTCCTTCCTTTTGATACAAAACCAATACCTGTACTCAAGAGTCCCAGAAGAGCAAATCAAACTCAGGGAAAGTCATCCATCATCATTTGGAGGAGCTGGTGGCCCAGATACAAGGGCCAACGTACACATGGCCCCCCACGGAGCCAGAGTAAGGAAGCATTACGCCAGAACCACCTAGAGAAATGCTGGTGCCGCAATGGCTGCTGCTGAGCAGCCGTACAACAACTCCAGCAGTCCACCGGCAATCGTCCCTCCGCAGCCTGCAGGTTTGAGCTCATAACTTGGCTGGAGTTTGTTTAGAACTTGTGAGGATTTACATCCTAAACAGCAACTTGTATGTCACTCCTACTCATAATACATAGAGTGGTGTGTACCATAATTATTCTGTGTGTATTATCCATCGTGTTCAATGTGCATAACCTGGCTCACTGCCTGTGGTGGGATATTACATCTCTTTACAAACCTGCATCCACTCTGTCCTCCTCCATCCCACCTGCTGCCCCACTGTCAATATCTTACCTTTTTATCCTCTGTCTCCTTACTCTTAAATGATTATACATTTTGCATACCAATAAATCTAAAAATGGTATGCACAAGGTAGTCCATTTCTTTTTTTACCCCAAGATATCACAATGAAAATGAGATATTGTGGTGGGGTGAGGTTGGGGAGAAGGCTTGATACATCTTCACCCTTTGACCCCAGTAGCCGTTTTACCACCGCTATTCAAACCTCAATATACCCGAGCGGCTGGATATTTCTCCAGGTTGCCCAGGGTGGGAGAGACGAAAGTCCAAGGAGCTCAGGGTTCAAAGGGTTAAATGTGATTTTTAAAAGAAAGATAACTGATTTTGAAACGTTCCCTGCTTAGTTTTCAGGTAATGGCCAAAAAAGCTTCTCTTTGACCTTTGACCCTGTGACGATTGACCAAAAATATGTGCAGGAGGAGATCTCAAATAAACTTGAAAATCACCACCAACAGGAATCTTTCAAGGAAAACCTTCCATCATTTTGTTAAAGGTTTATCTCTCTCTATCGAGTGCAGCTGTAGTTGCTGGTTGCATCATTGGTTGGGATGCAGCTATGCCGCTGATGCAGTGTCCCCCTTACCAGTGCACTGGTACTCATTTTGCCGACCTCGGAAGGATACAAGGCTGAGTCAACCTCCTGGTGTATTAATTCAGCGCCCAATGGGGCTTGAACTCGGGATCCGAGGATCCCAAGCTGCTACCCTAACCACTAAGCCAACACCAGGCTTTAAAGGTTATAATGTTGACAGATGGATCGTTGGACAGATGAAAAAAATATATTTACAGGAACGACGCCATGGAAGCGCATTATAAAACTCACAGTAGGACAGACATCAATGGAATGAATGAACATGAAAAGAAGAGAGGGAGGAGGGGAAGAAACACTGAAACTAGCAAATAAATGGTTGGGTAAGGAAAGGTTAGTGGGGGTAATAAAGATCATGGGACAGAATTTATGACACAATAAAGGTAGTGCATTGCTTACTTGTAGTCCTGGAGGGAAGAGTGAGCCAAAACAGTCTCGGAAGCTGGTTTCATAGATGGGAGAAGTGAGGAATAAAAGAGCAGAGGTGTGCAATCAGCCTGGATTTTGGAAGTTTAACTCTGAGGAGGTTACTGGAAAGAATGTGTGCATCCTGGAGTTGCTGGGGAGGTCAGATGACTGAAAGAGCGAAGGGAGCAATGTTGGAGAATAGACGGTAGAAGACAGAGAGATCACCAACCTCCCTGTGATGTGACAGCAAAAAGACCTTGTGCTTCGGCCTCATCACGGGAATCCAATAATTTTGAGAGCTTCAGATTCCATAGAATCCATGAGAACAGATTTGATGCTGGGCACCATCCCATAATGTAGAGCAGTACTCCATTGAGCAATGGACAAAGGCCTTGAAGACTGTGACTCACTCTATTTTCGAAGGAAAGACTTGAATCGACTGAGGTGCCCAGTCTGTGGCTTGCTTTGGAGGCAGCTTTGTGATGTGGTGCTCAGGAAATGTCATGGCTGGTGGTGAAGCTTAAAAGTTCAATAGACTGAACCTTTTCCATTGGATGACCAAGGAATATAGAAGTGAGTTATATTGAAGATCCATCCGGAGCAATAGGGTGAGACTGTGAGATTTTTCCAAGATTCCATGACGTTCCATTTATCAAATCAGAGTCTAATCATTTCCATCTGCAGAGAGGGATGCAGCTGCAGTCTGCCTATCAGTTGGATGGAGGTACTGTATGACACAATGTGGAGCTATTTGAAAAAAGGAAGAGAGGGTTTCCAGAGCATTGGAGAGGTCTTTTATATAGATGAAAAAGAAGATTGGCCAAAAAATACTACCTTGTGGATCTCTGGCCTCCACGAGATGGAGGAGGAGATGGTTCTATTGACAACAATACGTTGACTGCGTGAGTGGAGGAAAGTCAGAATATCCAGGAATGAAGGTGGCCTTATGAAGATAAGAAGAAAACAATTAAGAGGATATCGAGTAAGAGAAAAAGTCCTTGTGAAAAGGTTTTTGCAATTCGTGTAAAATAAAATATAAGTAAAATGAAACTTTTGCAATTTCGTGTAAGTAATAAGTAATATGTTGAGTGTAAGTAATATGTTGATGGGAATTTAGAAAGACCTCATGAGTTGAATTTGTAAATGTTATGTAAAGAGTCATGTAAATGACATTTCATATTCGCAGGATAAAAAAGAAGGCAATAAGCTGGGGTTTTTTTATCATATTATAGATCCTTTATTTAACAAAAGTTGAAACAAAGAGTAGATTTTGAAGAAGATCCACGTTGAGAGCGATCTGCTTTGAAAATTTTTGACTGAAGAACAACAGGTCAGTGAAGGTCAATAAAGAAGGAGGATATAAAACTTTAAATAATTTATTTATTCTTTTGAGACTTACAAATTTATTATTAGGGCAGACATTTGTTATTCAAGGTTAGTTTTTTTAGTTCACTCAACCGCTCAACACGCCTCTCTTGCCAAATCTTAATGACCCAAAGCATTTGAGCATGTCCTATTTTAAAGATAGGAATAAGTAACCTGCACTTTGTTGCAGCGAAAAGCTACAAATCCCAGAGCCATACAAAGAAACACCGCACAGCATCGGAGGCGTGTCGTCCAGCAAAAGAGGAGGAAACGTTCATGAAGGAAGTCGCAATGGAGATGAATCTCTTCCCCGTCCAATCGCAAGGGTGTGTCCAATGACCAACAGGGCTGAACGAGGAAGAGGTGTGTTTTGTAATTTGATTCCATTGTTTTTAGCAATTTTGTTGTTTTGATAAAAGTCAGTATTGCAAGTTTTGTTTAAAGCAACCCAGTTTTTTCCCTTCACGTGTGGTTTCGTTGAGATCTCATGAACAGCACATTGTGTTTACCATCTCCATTTGATTTGAGATGATGAAAACAGTTACCAAGCCCATTCAGATTTCTTAAATCCTTATTTCTGGTCACACCAGGTCGTGGTAATGTCCCGACACACGTGGTTGCTGAGAGCTCCATCTCAGCTCGTCGGTGAGCAGCTTGGGTTCCGGCTCTGGTTACAATGTGGATAGTGAAGGTGGCTCATCTGCCAATTCACCACACTCGGTCACACCTCACCGAGAACCACCACATGGGTAAGAATTCAGACAGGAATAGAGCAAAATGTCTAATTTTAACCTTTTAACTTTGGTCTTGCAAAATTAATACAACCGATGGAAAATCTTCAAAATTTTTCTCACTATGCATTCCTAAATTGAATTATATTCCTAATATCAATACATTCCGAGCAAAACGCGTGTGTGTCATATTATTGTAAGATCTGGAACTGAAAAACCACCACGTGAGTGGTTAGAAAGATGTGCAGTATATCAAAATTGCATTGAGAAATTTATGAAACATCATGCAATGCACACGTGAAAGGCCAAAATCTCAAAAAACAACTTTTGCGAGATTTATGAATTTAGGACATGTGCAGCAGGGCCGGATTAAGACACCCTTGTGCACTGGGCTGGTCAGGTCAGGTGTGGGAGTGTGCGCCGGAGCAGTGCGTCGCTGCATCCACTTTCCGCCGGTATTCAAAGGGCTCCGGCTGGCCATCCCCCAAGCATATGCCTGGCCATCCCATCTCCGACAGATGCTGATCAACCTGCTAAAAAACATGAGACATGTGGTCGCCCATTGGCTTCCTCCACTCACGAGGATCCCTCGCTGAGAGAATCTGGTGAGCAGGATCATCATCAGGAAAACGAGCCACATGTCCACACAGCCGCAGCTGATGCTCACGGACTGTGCAGGTAACAAACCTTATTTGAGTCTCTCTCACAACCGCTCATTGGACACAAAGTCTGACCAGCGATAGCCAAGGATTCTCCGAAGAGAACTAGTACAAAGGAATAAAGTCTCCATCTCAGATCCTGGTCAGAGTCCAAGTCTCACATCCATAGAGCAAAACTGGAAGCACAAAGGACCTGAAGACTCGGACTTTTTGTCCTCCTGCACAGGTACCGGCAGTGCCACACTCCATGATCCAGTGAATCCATAACTCCCAGGCCCGACCCAGGTGTCTGTTCACCTCTGGCTCACAGCCAGCAGAGACATGAATATCACTATCAATTGAAGTAAATCTCACCGTGACCTCAACATCCTCACCAGAAACAGGTACATCCAGGATAGCAGCATCCAAAATGTAATTGAAAACCTGGATCTTAGTTTTGATCCAAGAAGTTTGGACCCGGAAGGAAACCCGCAACCCAGTGGCTCTGACTCCTCATTCAGCACTCCAGGGCCCCCCAAAGGATATCTAGAGTCTCCACAAAGATGACTGCATCATCTGTGAATCAAGGTCAGAGATCTTGACATTCCCAAACGATGCACCGCAGCTTGATATCTCTGACATCCTCCCCAGAATCCAGTCCATACAAGTGCTGAAAAGTGTGGGACCAGTACACACCCTGACAAACTCCAGTAACAACTGGAAATAAGTCAGAGATGGTACCACGATATCTCACAGCACTCTCGGTACCAGAGTATAGTGAATCAAACGCTTTGCAGATATCAACATAGGCTGTAAGCAGCCCCTGCCGAAACTCTCGTCTGCATTCGGTGAGGACCCGAAGAGCAAGGATACCGTCAATCATTGACTTCTTTGGTGCAAAGCCTGAACTGCTTTGGATGCTGGTGCCAAGCAAGAGTGGCTAACCCTTTCAAGAATTATCCGAGCAAAGACCTTGCCCAGCACTGAGAGCAGCGTCACCCCCTCGGTAGTTGTTGCAGTCTTGTCCCCTCTGGAAAGGGAAGGGTGATTGCCAACAAGGCCCCTCTTCAGTCAATTGGGATTATGCCTGTGTTTCAGGCAGAGCACCGAACTGCATGCAATGACACAGGTACAGCATTTCCACCAAGGCAGCATGGATGCCACAGATCCCAGGAGCTTTACCCCATTTCATTCGGTTCACCGCAGCCTGTGTTTCCACAAACAAAGGTGGACCACAGTTGATTGGAGGTCAGCAACAGTGATTGTAAACACCTGATGTCCAACTCGACAGCTGGTGGATCAGCCTGGTACAACCGCTCAAAGTAACCAGCCCAACGGGTCTTCACTTCGGCCTCCTCTGTCAAGAGCCCACCACCTTCTGCTCTAACTGCAGTACACCGAGGGACGGCTTGGGAACACAATGCGCAAATTCACCTGTAAGCAGGACGAGATCACTTGATTACAGGTGATGCTCTACCCCCTCACAGATTCCTCGCACATTGCCTCCTTGTCCACCCTTTGTGCACATTCAGTTTTACGCCTCAGCTCCCTGAACAGCTCAGTTCTGCCATTCAGCCTGGCCCTGCGACTCTGGTCAATGGTATCCAGTGTCCCTTGAGAGACAAAATTCTTCTTCGCCCAGAGGTGAGTTCCAAGACAT
>CM068961.1:23763220-23775756 GCA_035128595.1 Eptatretus atami | reverse complement strand
TTGGGCACTAGATATGGATGGCCGTTGGCTCACAACAAGCTCCTCTGCCCTTTGACAAGTTTTGTTCTTCATCCTACTGGGTGTCCATATCATACACCCTCCTCCCCAAAAAACTTGTTGGGGGAGACGGTTTATTCGCCGACAATGGAACAGGTTAGTACAGATTTACATGGTACCTGTTGCAAGTCACAGATCTAATCTGACCTGACCTGACACCAAACACCTGAACTGACACTCAGGGTGACGGAGCGCGAACAACTCGCACAGGATGACGTAGCACGAACCAATCGCTCAGGGTGACGGAGCACGAACCACTCGCTCAGGGTGACTGAGCACGAACCACTCGCTCAGGGTTCGGAGCACGAACACTCGCTCGGGGTGACGGAGCATAAACCACTCGCTCGGGATGATGGAGAACGAACCACTCGCTCAGGGTACGGAGCACGAACCACTCGCTCAGGGTGACGGAGCACGAACCACTCGCTCAGGGTGATGGAGCACGTATCGCTCGCTCAGGGTGACGGAGCATGAACCACTTGCTCTGGGTGACGGAGCATGAACCACTCGCTCTGATTGATGTGGTGTGGCAAAAGCGTCCGCAATGACTGAACAATTTTCTCAAAATGATGTAGCGCTGTACCGCTATCGACAACAGGCGCTCGGCAATTGGCTTGAGCACTCCAATTCAATGGTTGATAAGGAACTGTTGGCCAGGCTGTCGCGGCGTACCATAAAGGATCCCTTTAACTTTAAAGCTAGTCTTCACCGGGAACGCAGCAGTTAATGAAATAAAATGAATCTTTCAATCCACCATTTTGCCTGCTCGTCTGTGCACATGTCGCGTGGTACATCGGTTCGGAGTCATAACTATGCGCAAACGTTATAACTTTTTTTTTAAACGTCTGCTTTTTAACCAGATTTGCTTTGATTCCCTGCAGAGTTCCTCGCGAAACCTCCGAAAATATAGACACAGATCTGGCAGACGCTATGGATAGGCCATCCCTCTGGGGGACAGGGCATGAGGTCGAGCAATGAATGCATTAAATGATGGAGCTCAATGAAGCAGGTTAATTTTGGCACGATCCCAATGTTTTTTTTTTCACTCGATATAATTCTCCAAACAGTAGAAAAAGATAAGTTTAATGCTTTGGAAATTTCACATTTTCTTGTGTATGTATGGAGGAGGGAACATAGCCTTGCTTGCTTAAAGTAAATAGGTATATCGGCTGAGTTATCAGACTCGTTATTTCTTTACATTATCAGATTTCGCAACAGATTTCGACACTTATTTGGTCCAGACGATATCCGATCCTCAAAATGAAATAATATCTTGATGATATACTTTAATGAGTCCATGAGAGTAGATCGTGGAAAATTTTTTCATATAATGCATGAAATCGCTCCAAGCTCATAATTTGAAAACTAAAGCACTCACAAAAGTGATACTGTATATACAGCGATTCGTATTGTTGTAGACCTGGGGTCGGGTGAGAACACCACCAGGGGGGAAAGCTATCTCGAGTTCCCACCAGACTCCCTGGGAAATTGCAGGCCATCGCATATGGATAATTCCGTGACGCGGCGGGTCGCTTACCGACCGTGAACGCCAATAACTCAACCGCGTGACCGAGGGTCCTCCTGTCTATGGGTTAACCGGGTTACCTAATTAATGCCATGATTTAATTACCGGGGAACACGCACTTGATACGCCTTGTCCGAACCGGATCACTTTACCGGACCAGATCACTTTACCGGATTGGATGCAACCGAGCGACACTGCCAAGGACGTACCGGCTAAAAGGAACGGATCATTGGGAACAAAGTTCCGGCTAAGTTAGGATACGGACCATGTTGGATCAATGAAAGAAAAGACGAAAACGAGTTGGGAACAGTTTCTACAAAGGGATTTATTAATAAGCAGGTGAGGAAAGATATATGGCTCTGTGAATATAGCTTATATTGTTGTCTGTAGCAGGAATAGGAAGAAATGTGAGAGGTGCGGCAATATACAAGCATCTTACAAAAGCAGACACAGAGCAGAGTTATCCCGATATAATTATTGTACAATCTTAACTTAAACGAGGGCAGGCGCCAGGACATACACACACACACACACACACACACACACACACACACACACACACACACACAACCCGATGAAGAGGAGTTAATGAACAGAAAATGGAGGATAGGAGATGAGGCTAACTGTCTCTCAATACCTTGCACGATTACCCGATCGCGCCACTAATACATTTTGGGGGGATGCTCCGCTGGGCGATACGTCCCTGACAGCTGGCGCGTCGTCTCTTGCTTCGTAGCACTTTGTGCACCTGGCGTCAGTCCAGAAAATGAGATGCGACCATCGGGCTTGAAGGGAGGGACTCGGGTGGAGCCAAAAGCCAATGGGTGGAGAGAGAGAGACGGAGCCAGCAGACAAATTGGTAAAGTAGGGCGGAGCCAGCAGGTGAATGGGTAGGTTGTCGATCCCAAGCCAGACTGAACGAGCTGAAAGGAACGACGGGCAGGAACGATGACGACACTGGAACGACACCCCAGGAACTACGAGAAGGAACGACACACCAGGAACGACGAGCAGGAATGACACACCAGCGGGAGACATTTGTTGCCGTCGTGGTGAGCGAAGACCGATGGTAATATGTTATTGTAAACCCATGCGCAGACCCGACCAAAGATGTGTGTTATTCATGTCTCGCTTTGCACGATGATAAAGTATCACAGCCGCGCGCGAGTCCGCCATTGAGCACGTGGCCAGCGCGCGGGTCCGCCCGCCATCGAGCATCGTGTTCGCGGTTATCAAAGGCGGTGGGATGCACTGTGCCAGCCCTGATCTGTGTCAGGGAATTGAGGGAAAAATTTGGATATAATTATGTATGTAGGGTTGAGCTGAAGAAGATGATGGATATAATTATTAAATGGAGAAATGGGTGGAAAAGTGTGCGCCGAGTGTGTATTGAAAGTTGCCTGCATTTCGGGTGCCGTTTCTTCCATCTCCTCGGTACGTGTTCCGTGCAGCGTGGGCATCGTGTTGGGTGTGATTTCTGTCCAGGGGGTGGAAATTACCGCTGTACGTGCGTTTGGCAAGCTGTGATTTCTGCAGAGAGGTGTCCGGCATAATGCCTGCTTGGCCTTCGCTGAGGACCCATCTCAGAGCGCACGTGGCTGGGATTTACCTCAGGAATAAGAGTCGAATGAAATCAGAGATATAATCAGACCTAGTTATGAAGTTTACACAACGCACTGTCCCGTTATCTCGCTAGACAAAAGGGAAGGGACTATCTGAACGCATATTAATGGAATAACTGTCGAGGGACCGCTGTATGATGGTTGCTATTGCTTTGGAGGGATGCGGTTCCCGGAACGGCAACAGTATGTGTGATGAACAAGCATTCGATCATATGTGTGAGGAAAGTGAAAAATAACTTCATTGTGAAGAAATTGTTTTGGCCTATTCCAAGTCAAGTAATGGTTGAGCAGGCCAAAAAACATGGCGGCTTCATACCCCAAGCGAGGTTACCCAGGAAACGCCTTTAGACCCCAGATGGCGAGGTGGCTGAAGATCGCCTGATGAAGGATATAATTAAATAATGCCTTTAATTATCTTCAAAAGGGGTGTTTTAATTAACCCAAACACCTAATTTTCACTCTTGCACTTCCTTGGAGTTTTCTTAGTATGCATGCAAAGTTTCACGCTGCTCGGTTTTATAGTTTTGGAGTTATGGAGGAAACACTAACACTCACACTAACACACACACACACACACACACACACACACACACACACACACACACACATTTATTAGTATAGACAAGGGATTTTCAAGTTGACAATCAAAACGTAGTTTCCTATAATCCTTGGCTGCTACGAAAGTATCGCACCTACATAAATGTATTGCACTTCAATAAAGGCTGTCAAGTATGTTTATAAGTATACATATTTACAAAGGTGTTCACCGAGCCACCATTACCTTTCCGACTGAGGATGATCAGGTCAGAATTGCAATGAATGCTTTGTTGGCACTTCAGAAGCAGCTTTCAAAATCTTCGGCTTTTTGACGCAAGACTGTTCTCCCACTCTCTGTGCACTTACGAGACCAGCAGTGGGTTATCTTTAACCCTGCTAATCCATACCAAGCTTATCTGAAGCAGCAACAACAAAGCTGACCGTTTTCTTTGTGAACAACTCGGAAGATCCTAAAACACATAACATTCTTTATTGTGATTTTTTTTCAGAGCATTTTACTTGGCAGGAATCTCACAAATGTTGGCAGCGATGTGCACGACCTGCTGGTAGAAGGCTACAAACAGAGTCCACGAAGTTCATCCAAGCCAGGGTGAGACCTTTTACTTGCGTCTTCTTCTGCACCATAAGGCCAGTGCAACAAGCTTCGAGGATATGCAGGCAGTCAATGGCCAAGTCTTGTAATACTTTCAAGCATGCATGCCAACTGTTTAATGTCCTTGAGGATGATAACTCGTGGATCCCGTGTCTTGCTGAAGCCGCAGAACTGAAGACGCCATTCAACATAAGAAGTCTATTCGTCACAGTATTGCAGTTCTGTGAGCCTGCAGAACCCTTGAACCTTTACCACCAATTTAATGATGGTATGTCTGATGACTTTCCTTATCGCCGATGACAGCAAGGGCTGGCTGGGAAGGTTCTTCAAGCTACAGCCGAAAACAACTTGCTCCGCGACCTCCACAATCGGTTGGAACAGCATGGACACACAACAGTGGATTTCGATCTTACTCAAGTAGATCACCGTCTGCGCTTTTAGCATGACCTGGCAGCAGATGAGATGAGACCCTTAAGCGGATGCCTTTTTTAATGCACGTTTACAACAGCTTAACATTGATGAGGCTGCGACATTCCAAACAATCGAAAGTAAAATCTATATTTCCTTCTAGTTTTAAAGTGAACCAAAAATCAAAGAATCAATACATCTGAACATTATTGAATCTTTCACTTTACATACTTATTTGAAATTATAATGCCAAATGAAGCTGCAGATGCAACTTCACAGTGAATTTTCCAGTACTTTATCCGGAGTCAGCACGTGTTTGTCCAAAAACAGACATGTGTCATACTTCTATGTTTTGAAATTTGAATTTTGTTTTGTCTGAAGGGATTGGAAGAGATAAGTACATTATTGTTGCTAATTTAGATGTATCCATTGTGAAAAGATGTACAGGCTTGTTGCCGTCACTGTTGAGCACCTGTTTATGTGATGTCGTGTTAAAATGTTCAGACCAAAGCCGTGCCTTCTTTGCATTTACATGCTAAAAGGTAGAACTTGCCTGCTTGAGAGTTATGAATATTTACTTGTCATGCCTGGAAGACTTTCATCCACATGTCATTGCAAAATCATAACTTGACCTTTTCAGTAAACATTGGACTTGTGATTTGACCTTGTGATCGTGCAATGGTTCTTGGTATCAAGTTATGGATAACCGATGATACCCTTTGTTTGTTCACTAGGAGAAGTTCTTTGGCTCAGGAATTAGAAACTCCTGGTCAAACTGGAAGTCAATCACGTTACAATACCGGGCAAAGGACAGAAGGTAAGCAAAGCACGTAGACTTTGTTGTCGCCAGAGTGTTGTTGCTCCTGGGATTCAAACATGGAATATTGCATCTTTGAGTGGGACCCAACAGGAGGTATTAACATCCGATCAAAGGATAATAACGAGAATATGAATCGCTTGTCAATCATGGATGTGCAATTACTAATTAGTCATGAGATTTTATATGAGGCATCTTTTTCAGTTCCACTTTTACCCAGCCCGATATTGGGTGCTCAAGGAAGCCTGGTGGCAGAAACCTGCAATGCATTGTCTTGTAATTCACTGTCAGGTAGAAAATCGTTTCAGGTGAAAAATGCCCCGAGGATGTTTGGCAGCCTTTTTCTCTGGTGTCGTGTTTAATGATTCTGTCAAGTAGTAAAGATAAATGTCCTCATTTTGTTATCACTGACAATAAGAATTATTACGATTTCATTGTCGTAATAAGCTGGTAGGATGGCCTCGAGGTACGCACACCTGCCTCTAAGTTGTCTCGCCCAGGTTTGAATCCCTACCCAGCTGTAAACAGTCACCCTAGCCTCGTGTTTCACAGACAGAGTGATTCATCAATGTGTGTAGTTGCTCAGATAGACGTTAAACTGGGTGTCCTGTCTGCCGGCATTAGCTGGTGGATGTTAAATATCCCACAGTGTTCTTCGCGAAGAAAAGGCAAGCTATCGCCGGTACCCCAAACAAATTGCAAATTCCTGCCCTCACCTACAGAGGGCACAGTGGCACAGCTGCGCCCTCAGCCAATGATGCTACCCCACATCCTTGTGCTGCACATGAAAGGAGATTGCTCTAATTACTTTTTTAAGCTATTCCACTGATGTACAGTATATAGAAATAAGTGGAAATTAGTAGCAAATCTCTGTCATGACAGTGATCTGAGGATCATTCAACTTTGACTTGGACTTTTGTATTTAACCTGTTATGAATGAAAGACTGAATACTACTAACATGAAGGTTTACCTTTGAACTGTTATAATGAAAGGAAACTCTTTAGTGAGATCCTCACCTTTCTCGATGTTTCACCTTGTTTCTTTTGCATCCTGCTCACTTCCATGTACATTTTCAAAATTTTACGCTGATCAAATAACAACATCCTTGACCTTAACAGACGATAGTGACCATACTGTGCAGTCATTTAAATCAAACATAAAATTTCAACAGGCTGGATGTCTTCATTGACCAGAAATTTAATAAACTGTTAATAGGTGTCCACAATCATCCTTTACCATGTTGTGCAACGTCGGCCAAGGCCCTCACTATTTTTTTCTTCCACCCTCACTTTTTCAACTTTGTTACCTCCGCCACCAAAGGTGGAAGGAGGTTATGTTTTCACCCCTGTCTGTCTGTTTGTGTTCAGGATATCTCAAAACATTGTGGACAGATTTGGACGAAACGTGGTGTACCGGTTGAGTGTGTGACAAGAACGAATCAATTAGATTTTGGTGGAGATACGGATTCAGATCCGGGCACTACAATTTTTTTAAGTGATTCTTTACCATTGAGAGATAGGGCCAAAGATGATATCTAACACGGTATTTCAAAAAGCATTGCAATCAAGACGAATTCAGAGCCAAATCACTGCTAAACTTCAGGTTAGTTTTCCAATTAATTTTCAAAATATAACGTTCAAATTAAATGAAGTTGTTCCTCGATCATAAACTGACGTTTGTGGACAGACAGACAGACGGACACAGACAAAATGAACCAAATGCTTAACCCTACTTTTTGCTTTGTTTGTGCAGGGTAATTATGTGTCCCTGATTTATCAGACATGTGGATTTTCATCTCCACTGTTATTGCTTACCTGTCTCACAAGGTGGTGCAGATGTCTCACATTTAGCTTTGAGCTGTCTAGTCTGCATTTTATTCCCGTCCTGACGATAAACCGATGGAAAGGTGTGTGCAGAATATCAACTGTAGGAATCACAAGGTGCACCATGAAGTTGCTTGTTTTGTCCACTGGTATTAGCGGGTGGATGTAAGAGATCCCGTGGTGGCTTTTGCGAAGAGTAGTCGAGTTAACATGCCAGCTAGTTCATGAAAGACTTTGGCTAAAAACCTTCCCTGGCAGACCCCACAAACAGTTGGGAATATTTTGAGCCATTAAAGAAGTAGGACTGTAATTGCTTGCCTCTTCCTTGTGGTACATTATCCATTGATGAATTGCTCATTTCTGAATTGGTGTATTCAATTAAATTTAAATTGCCTTGAAATATGCTCTTTGTAAATCACAATAGTGTTGCACTTATTTAAATTCTGTAATCACTGTTCCACCCGACAGAGGCATCTTTTCGTAATGGTGGTGGAGGAGGACGTCTGCGTGAGTCATTAAATTCCAACAACTCTGTGGCTTCACAGGCTTCTGACGGATCTGGCAGCTCCAAGGGGTAATTGTCCAGCAACACACTTTCTCATTTTAGCGGCCTCAACGACAGCACTATAATATTGGTTCTCGTTCAATCCCACCTACTGCTTGGCGAGATTGAGAGTCTGAGACTTACTGATTATTGGTGGACGGAGGTTATGTTTTCATCCGGCTGTCTGTCTGTTTGTCTGTCTGTTTGTCTGTCTGTGAACAAGATAGCTCAAAAAGTTATCGACTGATTTGAACGAAATTTGGTGAAGAGGTTGGGTTTCTGAAAGGATGAACTGATTTGATTTTGGTGACGAACCCGATCCGGATCCAGATACTAGAATTTTTAAAAGTGATTCTTCACCATTGAGAGATAGGGCCAAAAATGATATACAGTGGTAGCAAAATATCTCGAAGAGTTGTGAACTGATTCGGACGAAGCTTGGTGGACAGGTTCGGTGTATGATGAGGCCAAATTGATTCGATTTTTGGTGAAGATGCAAATCCGGATCCGGATCCGGACACGATTTAAATTAAAAAAAATTCCAAGTGATTCTTCACCATTGAGATATAGGGCCAAAATCAATATATAGTGTGAGATTTCAAAAAGTTATGGACGGATTCAGACGAAAGTTGGTGAATGAGTTGGGCAGGTGACAAGAACAAGCCGATTAGATTTTGGAATACTGGATCCAGATCCGGCCTATCAATGATCGGTGGGAGACAAGATGTTAACTGTTCAGCCCAGCAGAGGTATGCGCTCTACCGAGGGCCGTTCTAGTATTCACTTTGTAATGTGCTGCTGTTTGAAATAGCAGTATTTCACTTTTGTGCAAATGTTTTTTCTGCTTGGGGAATATCTTGTTCAACTTAGTTTTTCTGTTAATTTTTGTTATCGATTGAAACTTAAAAGAAAGACTTGCTTTTTACGTAATGGTGGTTACCAGACTCAGTGGTGTAATGGAAGAGAGTCCGCTTCAAGTCTGGGAGGTCGTTGGTTAAAACCCCGGCCGAGTCATACCAAAGCCTTTAAAAATGGTTCATGTTGCTTCCTCATTTGACATTAGGGATTTAAAAGGATACAGCACGGACAATCCCCACAGGTTGACATCCACAGGTAGGAGGAAATTCCTCCGAAGGAAATGCCCCATTGAGTGCGATGAGAAAGGCGGTGCCATTGTGAGGACATCCCTGGTACCCATAGTGCCCCGGGAAGTGACGGCACTTTTCCCAAGCTCAGTCGCTGTATTTGTCTCATCTAACAGTCCTGTGCTGTATCTTGTGTATTTGTCTATATGTCCATGTGTGTGTGGCAGCTCCACTGCGAGCCTTAGATACCATTGAAAAAAAAATGGTGTCTTACCATGGCCAACTTAAACATTTCCTTCATTTGTCAAATGCGGAGTGATTGTCTTGCCTCATATGAGACTCTTGGCAATCTTTCATAGTGTTGGTTGATCATCTCAGCAGGTGTATGACGCTTATATTGTGGAAACAACAGGAAATGAATGATTGAAGTACTGTAATTACTTCATATGGCTAATTAATTAATGGCAGGAAAAGTGGTTATTTTGCCCTTACTCAGGCTCCAACAAATAATAAAGCAAACAAATCATCAGTATCTGCTTCACTTTTAGGTAGACTCAAACATGTACCTCTTATTTATCATAATTGAAATCTGAAACAAATCACTGTGAAGGGATTATGTGAAAATGTCAAGGTTTTTTTTTTTTCCTGTTTGCTGCGATTTTATTTAATCGACGAGATTATTGAGTGTGGCATTTTCCAAACAATACAAGGAGTTTTGCTCAGTTAGGTAGCACTGTCAGTAATGTTTGGATTCTTGGAATACAGTGAGAGGTACGTTTAAAAAGCCCAAGGAATGAGATGCACAATATTGCAAGAAACAAACGTTTTTTAATTTTTCAATTGGGATATATTTAATAAATAAATAAATAAAATTCCTCCTCATTCAAAAGAAGGAAATACTGTATGTAGGCCGAAGGAAAATAACCTCACTCTTTTATGAGCCTCGATTTTGTTTACAAGATAAAACATTTGTTTGTAAGGGCTGGCAGAATAGCCTGGAGTTATTCACACTTGCCTCTGGGCTGTCAAGTTTGGGTTCAAATCCAAACCCAGCTATAAACTCTCATGCCAGTGTTTCGCAGGCAGGGTGATTCATCAATATGTGTGTCATGCCTCGGATCGACGTTAAACTCGTGTCCTGTCTGCCAATGTTAGTTGATGGACGTTAAAGATCCCACGGTGTCCTTTGTAAAGAGTAGGCGAGCTAACGATGGCACCCTGAACAAATTATAAATTTCTGTTCTAACCTACAGGGGGTGCTGCATGAGTGGCACAGCCACACACCCAGCAAATGATGACAAACTAGCAGCCACATGCTGCACACGAAAGAACAAATCTCAACACAACTATTTTGACTAGTTCTTCCTTTTTACTAATATTCAGGCCATTGTGCACATTATAATGACCTTGGCTGTGCAGCTGGTGATGCCTGCAAGATGGACCATTTCAGTCATGGTTGTCTCCATTATGGTTGTGTGTTAATGTGCACTTCACGATAATCTGTGGTGTGATAATTAGTAATCAAGAAGGGGCATGGTGCATATTCATTGTTTTCTTTTTTTTCCAAAACAAAACAGGATAAACTATAAGGGCGCTCTTCGACGTCGCGACATTGACAGATATACCTCCGCCCACATTTTTCCAACATATTCAGACTTGTACCAAGTTTGATTTAAATCCCTGAACCCAGATTCAAAACATTAAATACTTCTGGCTGCCAGACCATGTGTCCGATCATGTTGAAATTGAAAACATATATTCCCCCTGACAACCAGATCATAACTGACGTTTCACGTCGATTGATGAAGCGGTTCAAAAGAAGGAATTTTTTTTTTAAGTTTTTCGTTCAATCCAATATGTCTGCCAGACCATGTAATGTATTAATTATTTGTGAACACCCTGGTATCCCCAGGGCTTGGGGAACATGTAAATGAAGTTTCCCCTCGATCTGTCAAGCGTTTCTGGAGGAGAAGTTTTTAAAGGTTTATTCTTCAAAAAAAATCAAAGCTGCCAAACCATGTAACCTATGACATCATAGGGGGAGAACATTTTGTTCCTCATGGATAGGCAATCATACCTCTACAGTTTCGCCTCAATCTGTTTCGCCATTTCAGAGAAGAAGATTTTTGAAGGCTTTTATTCTAAAAACAATATGGCTGCCAAACCATGTGACTGATGATGGCATCAATTCCCCCCCCCCCCCTCCCCACAACACCCCATAGAGAATTTAGCCCAAGATGATCCTCAAATTTTCATACTGATCGGATAAAGCGTTTGACGTATGCAATTATGACGTCATAACGAAACTACCTATGACATCATGAAACTAGAAGGGCACTCGGTAGAGCGCATACCTCCGCCACGTTATGCCTGAACCACGAGAACATATCGGGCCCAATACATTTTTGAAATACCATGTTATATATTGTTTTTGGCCCTATCCATGGTGAAGAATCACTTGAAGAATTAAATAATTCTCATATCCAGATCCGTCCACAACTTTTTGAGATATCCTGCACACAAACAAACAGACAAACAAATAAAAATGGCCCATAGGGCCAGGACTTGACGAAATTCATCGCTCATGTCATTAATAATATGTGCGTAGCGTGCGCCAATACGCAGTGTACACCCATGAACATGCGTTTAATAACACACACTAATCACTATACATCTATGTTTTAAGTTCTTAAATGAATCCGATAAGATTTTGCAGAGTTATGAGAGAAAAAAACGCAGGCCCGGTGCGGCTTATATGCTGACTTCACGTGCGTATTGCGTGCGTATTACGCGACGCCTACTCATAGGTTTTTTCTAGAATTGCAATATGAGAGAATAGATCTGAACCCCGAGGTTCAGATGTGCGATGAGAGGATTGTGTAATATTAGAGCCGAGGAGATTCGTTTTAAATTCCGTTAAATTGTTCACTGTGAATGGTAATTTTTCTGAATATTTGGTTGCATTATGATTCATAAGTGATCATGACTACCATGAAAAACCGTAGATAGCACTTACCATGTTAAATTAAAATACCTGTCACCTCCGTAATCCATAACGGATGTGACCAATTTTTAATCCAGTCAAAGATACTCCCCTCCTACGTCCGTGTTTCAAATTTGAAAGGAATCCGTTAAGATTTGGCGGAGACATTAATTTTTGAAAATCGGCCATGCTAAAAGATACGGATTTTCGCGATTTTCAGGAATTTTTCCTGACCTTGACCTTTGACCTTGACATGCCAAAAGTTATAGGGTTCTATTCTGGTGGCCAATAAGTCCATTGGTGAAGTTCCATGACATTCCGACTCGAAATGCGACCTGTAGAGCAGAGACGTACACACAAACAAACAAACAAAACAAACCAACATACTTGACAAAATCGTAGATTTCGTCAAGTAACAAGAAGACATCGTGCAGAGCACGATACTTGCAAAATCCATCAAGCAAATTTGACCTCAAAAATAATTATTGGTGGTTGAATTCAATGACCAAATGTGCAACTCC
>CM068961.1:23751451-23763061 GCA_035128595.1 Eptatretus atami | reverse complement strand
AGTCAATCGGATGAAAATTGAGGAATTTAGAAATCTCACCAATGTTGTTGACCTTTGGCCTATGTTGACCTTTTGACCTCAAAAACAATAGGCTTCTTCCTTATAGCAACCTCTACCAATGTGGTGAAGATCGGTTTAAAATTGTGACCTGTAGGCGACAAACAGACAGACAGAATAACAAAATCGACTCACCAGTATTGTTGAAAAATCTTCGATTTTGCAAGTCACAAACGGACAGAGAAAGTGGTGAAATCATAACCTCCTTCACCTTTGGTGGCGGAGGTAAAAATCATACTTCTTTCCCATGGAGAGTACTTCACATTTGACGAGTTTCAATTTTATCCATGGGGCAGTTTCGGAGATTCAGAGGTCCAAAGTTTTTCCTTTTTTCCAACATGGCTGCCACACCATGTAACCTATGATGTTATAATTATTATGAAAACATTATACCTGAGTAGTTGCACCAATGGTGAAAAATTTTGTCAATCGGATAAGCGGTTGTAGAGAAAACAGAAAAAATTAGCATGGACAGACGGCAACCCAACAACATGAGGCAACTTCATCAGCGGAGGCATAAATACTTCATCCTGTGAGCCCGTCCCCCCCCCCCCCCACACACACACACACAGTGGGAGACGGTGGTGTGTGTGTGTCCAGGCCATATCTCTTCTGTTTTGTTTTTTTTACCATTTGAGCCTTTGTCATCTAATTTTCAACAACCCTTTATTACGGGAATATGGAGAAAATAATTAAAAATTAAGTCAAAATGAGAAAAGGTGAAGTCATTGTGACTATAAATAGCCCTCATTAGCCCCACTGCAGCGCGAGATGCCCCCCTTGTTGTTTTTATCACTTCCGTGTTTATTTATTTACCATTGAGCTTCAGTGTGTCTGTCCAGGCCGTAACATTTTTACTAATTGAGCTTTTGTCATCAAATCTTCAACTGACCTTTTTTTTTTATGAATTTGGAGAACACAAATTAATAAAACTAGAAGCACCCGCTCCCTACAGGAGCAGTCAAGGGGGTCATGTTATTATATTTATGCCTATTTTACTCCAAGGGGTCCCAGGATTAACACCCAAAAAATGGTTGAGATCGGTTCAGCCGTTTTTGCGGTACTTGGGAATAGACAGACAGACAGACGGACAGACGGTGAATTATAGTAAGATGTACAATTTTTTTTGACTTGTTTTTCAGACAACTTTTAGTTCGAGTACAAAGCGGACGTGGCTGAGCTTTGCAATTTTTTTTGTTCGTTTTTTTTGTATACATTGTCGAGGCTTGTATGAGAGCGAACACACAATGCACAACAAGGGGGGCAGAAGACAAGAGGGGTGGGAGGGAGAAGGACAAAACAGTGGGGAACAGAGACATGAGGAGATCTGTGGAAGGGAGAGGGATGGGGTGGGGAACACAGAGTATACAAGGATGCTTTCTAGTTATATCGTTTGAAATTTGATGACCTTGCACTATCGGTTACCAATAACTGTAAATATAAATCAGAACTACACAAAGCCTGGTGTTGGCTTAGTGGTTAGGGTGGCAGCTTGGGGTCCTAGGGTCCTGGAGTTAAAGCCCCGTTGGGCCGCTGAATTAAAATACACCAGGAGGTTGACTCAGCCTGTCATCCTTCTGAGGTCGGCAAAATGAGCACCAGTGTACTGATAAGGGGGACACTGCATCAGCGGCATAGCCACGTCCCAACCAATGATGCAACCAGCAGCCACAGGCTGCACGAGAGAGAGAGAGAGAGAGAGAGAGAGAGAGAGAGAGAGATACAATTGTATGCATCAGCAGCCTGTGTTCAAGCAAGCATTGCTCAAAATAATTTCTGAGCTGGTAGATAGTACAGCTAATTATACGAGGGTATGTACAAACCATGTTTGCCCTTTTTACTAACCCCGTAAAATTGTCACAGGGGAGAAAACTAGACAATAATTGGTTTAAATAAATGGTATTAGCCACTTTGTCACTTTCACTCACGGCCACATGGAGATGACAGGATGAATTTGTCAACGAAGAAAAATTTCCTTTCATAGAACTGGCAAGAAATGTTATTCGTATCAATTTGTCAGATTATAATGTTGACATCGACATTAACAGTGTTAACACTAACACTAACCGACTTTGTCTTAACACTAACGCTAACTGACTTATCATTCAAAAAGCAATTCCACTCAGTCTTAGCTTGGCAAAATGCAAACTACAAAATGGTGGTGGTTTGAGTAATAACGAGGTTGCTTGCTTTATAAATATGTAAAAGCTTACATTTGATGCATGAAATTTTAACCACCGCGTTTAATGAAGCCACCTGCCCTCAATTGAGCCACTTATCTCCCTTGAGCATATTGTATTCTTCTGTCCATTCATACAAAGGTGACGCCACATGCTGTTTTGTTAATTATCTTCAGGTCTTGGTTGTGTTAAAAAGGAACTCAAGCAAGATTGGACTTCATATTTCATACAGGTTGTATGAGCCATAAATTCCAATCTCATTCCCACCTGGTT
Organism: Eptatretus atami; assembly: GCA_035128595.1. Taxonomy (NCBI): domain Eukaryota; kingdom Metazoa; phylum Chordata; class Myxini; order Myxiniformes; family Myxinidae; genus Eptatretus; species Eptatretus atami. Next base: position 23,760,551 of record CM068961.1, on the reverse strand, counting down.
ATTTGGGGCCTGGTGTGGCTCCAGGTGTTTCATCCATGCGACTTAAAGGATGAAGATACTGTAGATCACAACAACAAGTTGAGTACAATGTTAGCACTCAGTTTTTGTTTTTTTTAACCTGCTCTCAAATCATCATTATCATCATGTTGTACGTACTTCGTCCATATAGGTAGACGGTCTTGACGCGCTTTTGTCTTCATAGGATAAGGGGCTAATAGTTGTGATGGACCCCAGAGCTATCACCACAGGTCAGGGTAGGAATTTGGAATTATAACATGGGTGCCAGGGAATAACTTGCCCCCTCTTCAACAAAAGACAGAGGAATCTTCAACATACACCAGCATTTATTGCTAACAGATGAGTTCCCAGCTTAACGTCCATCCGAGGAATGGCACACTCGTTGATACAATGCCCTGCCTGCGAAGCACCCACACACACTTCCTTCTCTCCAACAGTATATAATATGGTCACGAATCAAACTCAGACTCAATAGCTCAGAGGCAAGCCTCCTACCTCTGAGCCATCCTGTCATCCCTTGCACATTTCTTCTTCTGCTTATTCTTCTTCTTCTCATCCATTTATGCCAAGTGACATATGCAGCTCCTCAGGAATTCATACCATTTCTGTTGGTCTCGTGGCACGTGTTTGAGTCGAGTCCTGGTAACTCATGTCTCTCATTTATTTAATTTTTCCACAGTACGTCGCCAGGTCTCCCTTGGCCTGCCCACCCTCCGTTTTCCCTGGGGTGCCCTTCATAGTGTAATTTTTACCATGTTGTCATTCTCCCGATGTAATCTGTGACATCCATTTCCATCTTCTTAGTTTGATTTCCTCCATGATATTTCCCCTTCCTGTTATTCTCTCTACCTCTTTCTTGCTCGCCTGAACTGGCCAGAAGATTCATACGATCTTCTTCTGACAGCTGTAGATGAAAGACTCTACTTTCTGTGTGATCCCTTTGGTGACTTTCCAAGACTCGCATCCATAGAGGATCACTGATTTTATCCTTCACGATCAAAAATCCTTCACTTTGTTCTTCTGCTGTATTTCTTTCATTTCCATATTTCTTTCATCTTGATGAATGCACCTCTTGCTTTTTGTATTTGTTGTAAAACATCTGCCTCTCCCCGATCCTAAACATGTGAATTTGTCGACTTCTTTCATGTTTGAATCATTGCATGCGATTCTGTCTGCACTGTTACCTGCTGACCTCAAGGCACCGCAACGAGTGCACTGGTAACCCTGAGGGTGTCATGGTAGAAAATTAAATAAAGACACTGATATGCCTTTGGTGTTGTTTTAAGGGTGAAACCAACATTCGACAGGAGAGAGAAGGGTAATGTTATAATAAATGTTTATTAATCCCTAATGTCTAACTTAAGCACAATAATATTAATTAAATGTAACAATTAATGACTTTCCTAAGAATCCCCAAATTAAATAAGTACTAACGTTACGTATAGCAATGCAGCTATACGTTAACTCACGACTCTCGGCCTGGCAACTCAGCTTAATCAAGCAGTTCACACATTAAACCCTAGCGGGTTATATATGGGTGAAAGGTCGGTGGTGAGCTCCGTTTTGAAGGATCCAAGCCAGAGGGTGCGCAAAATGGTGAAGCTGACACATGCAGTCAGTCCGTCATGTTCAACCTGTCCGCCAAAGCTGAAGGTGAATCACGGAAGCATGGAAAAGAACCCGAGGCAGCCAGTAAAGCTTCATCATAGATGAGGAAGAAGGGAACTCCAAGCTGAACAGGATGAAGTGGTTGAAGGACCGGAGAGGTTAGACGGATGAATAAGCTCCGAGGATGCGCACCGCTCAACACACCGAGTGTCTTCTCGAATTGGCACGAAAATCAACTAAAATGGCACCAACGAGGGGAATACAAGGAGCAGTGTTGGAATCGTCGCCAAGATAACATGAGTACAATGTCCGACAGGGTGATCCCACTAATAATTGAGGGAGTTCAGCTGAGACGAATACCTCCACGAGTATGTATAAAAGGAGAAGCTGAATCTCCACCGACCAACGCACAGCAGGTTAAAGTGGATCCGTTGTGGGAAGGGGAATACCTCAACGGGTTCGCATACAGAAGACACCGATTCCTCCTTCACTGGGTATATCGGTTTTAAAATGACCTACACCCCTCCAAACAGATTGTGGCAACTCCACAGCAGTCTCATTGCCTTCTTCCTGTCCTTGTCTTCCTTTTCTCTCTCCTTCTTTTCCATGGTTGCTCGATCTGAAAAGTGGAAATATCGTATTAGAAGCTCAAAATTCATGTTTTTAGAAAAATTATCGTACATTCAAAAAGAGCCATCCTTTTATAGGCCACTGTTCTTTGCAGCCCCATTGTAAGCATGAAAGACCACACACTGTGAAGTTGAGAAAGACTGTTTCATTAATAGTCAAAGGAAATCAGTCAAAAGTCAACATCATCTGGAACATGTAAAAGGTAGATTCACTGTGAGAAAATTTATTAGCCTAATTTGTTTTCCATAACATTGAATCGTGTCAAACGGTTGTAGTTGTGGTTGTTTGTGTTGTCGTTAGCACTGTGTCTGTGCAATAGTGGTATACTGGGCGCAGGCCATTATGATGTTCTCATCCCCAAATCCAATGTTTTCATGGATGAGACTGCACAGCAGACTGAGAAAAAACTTTATGAAACGTGAACTGGAAATTGAAGGTCAAGTACTTTTCGGACTTGCCAGAATTTTCCCATTTTTGCAATTATTGATCTACAAGGGTTGAAATAATCGTACAAATATGATAATTATCCTACGGCTGGCAACCCTGTTCTGTTCTAAAACTGTCATTCCTTTTTCTCCTCGTGTTGTTGTTGTTCTTATTGATGTCGCTGTTGTTACTTAACAGTAAACTTAACAGCAAAGGTAACTTTCCCAAACACAATTAAATGAATATACTGGTCCGTAACAACATCTGTTGTATGTATTCTCATGCTTCTGTTTTAGCAGTGTTGACTTTCAGTCCCAATTGTGTGTCATGCTGAAGAAGTCACTTTACCTTGTATACCCTGTCTTGTTCTGTGACATGAGACAACTATCTGCAAAACTTAGTTCTTCAAGCTCTTCATTTTGAGTCCACTGTTCATGGTGCCAGCAAAAGCTCACCTACCCTTCGCAAAGGACACCATGGGGTCTTTAATATCTACCAATGAATGCTGCCAGACAGGATGCTGGTTTAACGTCCATCCGAGGAATGGCACACACACAATGATGAATCACCTTGCCTGTGGAAAACCAGGAAAACAGTTTATAGCTGGGTCAGGATTCAAACCCAGGCAAAACAGCTTAGAAGCGAGTGTGCATATCTCTCGACCCTCCTGTCAGCCGCAAATAATATGATGGTTTCCATTATAGTGAAAAAAAAGAAATGAATCCAATGACTTCCTTTCTACTTTAGATTTTAAAACAATTAGTCAGAATAAATTAATGTTTTAATGCAAAGGTTACAGCATTGTGAATAATTTATTTTCCTTAGTTTAAAAGACCACATCAGATCAAAAGTGAGATGATTGTTTGACCAGTTTGATGGTTTCCACATTCCATAACAGCAGGATATCTCACTTGAAAGCATGCTCACCATTGTTGAGCTGTTACCATCTATTGTTGATTTGATCATGGACAGGATTGTATCAGGTCAGGTTAGATCTGTGACCTGCTACAGGTACCATGTAAACCTGTACTAACCTGTTCCATGGTCGGGTTGTCGGTGACTAAACCGTCTCCCCCACCAGGTTTGCTGGTGAGGAGGGTGTTTGGATATGGACACCCAGCAGGATTAAAAACAAAACCTGTCAAAGGGCGGAGGAGCTCCTTGTGAGCCAACGGCCATCCATATCTAGTCCCCAACTGTGTCTGCGGATGTCCTCCTGCAGTTGGGTTACTTTTTATTAGGAGGTTGGTGGCAGGATTTGCACTCCGGCCACCGTAAAACCCCACATTCCGCAAAACGCAAAAACATCTGAAAACCCACTCCGTGGGAGTACCTCCTGTGCAGCTTCCATTCACAGGGCAGCTCACCAGATGACGGGATTGGGGAGGCTCACCAGTACCCCCAATCTTTGATGAAAGAAGGGAAACCACGGGGTAACATCCCTGGGTCAGATTGCGGGAGAGTGTGTCGGAGTGTGTCGAGTGTCGTCCACCAGACGGCGGTCTCCTTGGGTTAACCTGAGGCGTCCCTTCGGGTGGGTGCCTGGAATGTCCTATCCCTAAGAGAGGATGATCACCTGTCTCTGTTATCATCTGAGCTCAAGCGTTTGGACATCGGTATTGCAGCACTCTCTGAGGTTCGGAGACTGGATTGCGGCGAGCTAATGGTGGGTGGTTGCACCTACTATTGGTCTGGTCGCTCTGATGGTTACCATACCCAAGGAGTTGCTGTACTGCTGGTCCAATAAGCTGACTCCAATGATAATCGAGGTAACACCGGTCAACGAGCGTATTATGAGACAAGGATTCGTCACTCCTTGGGTGTCATTTCCCTGGTCTCGTCTATGCTCCGACTGAGGCGAGTGACCTCACCGTGAAGGACACATTCTATGCCACGCTCGAGTCTGTGGTTGATCAGTGCCCCAGACGAGATACACTTCTAGTCTTGGGGGATTTCAATGCATCGACTGGAACTGATAGGGATGGTTACGAGACTGTGTTGGTCCCCATGGGTCAGGAACTATGAACCAGAATAGCATAAGTTCCTTGACTTTGCAAGAAGTCATGGACTTAGGGTGGCTGGTTCATGGTTTCAGCGCCACAAGCTCATCGCTGGACTTGGTATTCCAACGCTGGTGGTGTGGCAAAGGCGATTGACATGTCCTCGTTGACGGTCGCTGGAGGATGATCCAGAACTGCAGGGTCTACCAGAGTGCTAAGTTCCCAATACTGACACCGGCTTGTTGGAGCAACTCTAAAGCTGCACCTTAAATCCTGGAGAATGGTACCATCCCAGCCTAGGCTGGATGTTGGCAAGCTCAAGGATGAGAGAGTAGCTGAGGATTTGCGAACAGGCTGAGTGGACATTTGGGGGTTCTGGGTGCTTTGGGGGTCCTGAAGAGTTGTGGAGTGCCTTCAAGACCACCATCCTTGATGTTGCGGTGGATGTCTTGAACTCACCGCAGGGCAAAGAAGAATTTTGTCTCTCAAGGGACACTGGATACCATTGACCAGAGTCACAGGGCCAGGCTGAATGGCAGAGCTGAGCTGTTCAGGGAGTGAGGCGTAAAACTGTACGTGCATAAGGGTGGACAAGGAGGCCTATGTGTGAGGGGTAGAGCATCACCAGTGGACAGGTGATTCTCGTCCCGCTTACAGGGGAATTCGCGCATTGCGTTCATCCAAGCCCATCCCTCGGAGCACTGCAGTTAGAGCAGAGAGTGGTAGGCTCTTGACAGAGGAGTCTGAAGTGAAGGCCGCTGGGCCTGTTACTTTGAGCGGTTGTACCAGGCTGATCCCCCAGCTGTCGAGTTGGACGTCAAGGGTGTTACAATCCCTGTTGCTGACCCTCCAATCAACTGTGGTCACCTTCGCTTGTGGAAACATGGGCTGCGGTGAACCGGTTGAAACGGGGTAAAGCTCCAGGGATCTGTGGCATCCATGCTGAACTTCTCAAGGCTGGTGGAAATGCTGCATTCGTGTTCGTTGCATGCAGTTTTGTGCTCTGCCTGGAACACAGGCATCATCCCAACTGATTGGAAGAGGGGCCTTGTTGTCCCTCTTCTGGAAAGGAGGGTGATCCCAAGACTGCAACAACTACCGAGGGTGACGCTGCTCTCAGTCCGGCAAGGTCTTTGTCGCGGTAATTCTTGATAGGGTTCGCCACCATCTGCTTGAGCACCAGCGTCCAGAGCAGTCAGGCTTTACACCAAAGAGGTCAACGTTTGACCGTATCCTTGCTCTTCGTGTCCTCACCGAATGCAGACGAGAGTTTCGGCAGGGCTGCTTGCAGCCTATGTTGATCTCTGTAAAGCGTTCGATTCAGTGAATCGGGATGCCTCTGGAGGATTCTTGGTCTTCGTGGGGTGCCAGCAAAACTGATCGATCTGATGTCTGAACTCTACTCTGGTACTGAGAGTGCTGTGAAGTGTGGTGGTACCATCTCTGACTTATTTCCAGTTGTTACTGAGTTCGTCAGGGGTGTGTACTGGCCCCCACACTTTTCAGCACTTGTATGGACTGGATTTTAGGGAGGATGTCGGAAAGATCAAGCTGCGGTGCATCGTTTGGGAATGTCAAGATCTCGACCTTGATTTCGCAGATGATGCAGTCATCTTTGCGAAGACTTTAGATATCCTTTTGGGGCCCTCGAGGTGCTGAATGAGGAGTCGGAGCTGCTGGGATTACGGGTTTCTTGGGTCAAAACTAAGATCCAGGCTTTCAATGGCATCTTGGATGCTGCTGTCCTGTTGTGTCTGTTTGTGGTGAGGATGTTGAGGTCGTGGAGAGATTCACTTACCTTGGCAGTGATATTCATGTCTCTGCTGGCTGTGAGTCAGAGGTCAATAGACAACTGGGTCGGGCCTGGGGAGTCATGGATTCACTGCATCATGGGGTGTGGCGTTGCCGGTACCTGTGCAGGAGGACGAAAGTCCGAGTCTTCAGGTCCTTGGTGCTTCCAGTCTTGCTCTATGGATGCGAGACTTGGACTCTGACAAGGATCTGAGACGGAGACTTAATTCTCTTGGTACCAGGTCTCTTCGGAGAATCCTTGGCTATCGCTGGTCATATTTTGTGTCCAACGAGCGGTTGCTGAGAGAGACTCGGATGAGATTTGTTACGCATGTCCGTGAGTGTCAGTTGCGACTGTTGGACATGTGGCTCGTTTTCCTGACGCTGATCCTGCTCACCAGATTCTCTCAGCAAGGGAGTCTCATGAGTGGCAGGAGGCCAATGGGCCGACACATGCCTCGTGGTTGCAGCAGGTTGATCGGCATCTCAGGGAGATGGGGATGGGCCTGGTATCTGCCTGGGGAAGGCCAGACGGAGGCCCCTGGAGTACCGCGGAAAGTGGACGCAGCGACGCGCTGTTCTGGCACATGCTCCATACCTGACCTGACAGGATTAAACCCAGTGAAACTTTCACCATTTTGATGCAGTACCAACTTGTATCTTGGAGCATGCCTTCAAATGAAGCTGCAAACTTGGCCATTCCATATCCATGTTCATGTAGTGGACAAAAAAATGGAAACACCAATGTGAAGTCACTTAACAAGGCATTGGGCCACCACATGCGGCATTGTCATCCTGGAAGCACCCCTCCTGGCAGGAAAGAAATGCTGCAACATGGGGTGAAGATGATCACTTTGTACCATTAAGTAGCGAGGGATTGACCTTGCCTTCTAAGGGAATGATGGCACCAAACCATGCCAAGAAAATGTGGCCACAACATTATAGAACCACCAGAACCCTTCACTGTTGGAACCAACATTCAGGGTTCTAGAGTTCTTTAGATTGGTGCCACACATGCACTCATCCATTTGGCAAGAAAAATGTGAAAGATGATTCATCTGATCATTTCACATTTCTCCACTGCTCAGTAGTCCATTGCCTGTGCTCTTTGCACCACTGGACTCGCAAACTTGCATTTCCAGGTGTGATAAACGGTTTGTGCATTGCGACCCGACTATGGTATCCCCTCAGTGGAGTTCTCGGCAGACCGTTTTTGATGAAACTGGCTGCTCGCACCCCAGGTTGAAGTTACAGTCAATTGATCTGCAGTTGCTCACCTGCTTTGCCTCGCACTTCAAATTAATGCATGGATATCACGATCCTAGAGTATGCCTTCCACCACTGTTGACCTTTGCTGATGTCTTTCCCTTGGAGTTTCATGCCGACATCACCTTAGAATGAGCTCCTGCCAAATACGCCCAACAATCACCCTTCTTTCAGTCACGAGTTCTCCTCTTGCAGCCATGCGAGCCATAATTACAGAACTGGGCCTGTGCAGCATTTTTATACATGACCTGGAGCATGCTGGGATGTTATTTGCTGAATTAACACACGGGCCACACCTGTGTGGAAGCCGTTGCTTTCAATATACTTGGGTGCACCCATTTTATCCAGGTGTTTCCATTTTTTTATCCATTACCTGTTGTGTGTGTGTGTGGTGTGTGTGTGTGTGTGTGTGTGTTGTGTGTGTGTGTGTGTGTGTGTGTGTGTGTGTATACAGTATAAAAAATATACAGTATATCATATATGTATACATATGTGTGTTTTTGTGGTTGTTTGATTATTTTTTTTTTGTTTGTATTTGTTTTTTTGTTTGTTTTTATGTTTTTGTTTGTTTTGTGTGTTTTTATGTTTTTGTTTGTTTTATGTTTTTGTTTGTTTTTGTGTGTTTTAGGACCAAAGTTATATGCTTTTGTTTTTTTTGTGTTGTGGTTTTGTTTTTGTTTGTTTTTGTGTTTTTGTTTGTTTTTTTGTGTGTTTTGTTTGTTTGTGTTTGTTTGTTTTTGTTTGTTTTGTTTGTTTGTTTTTGTGTTTTGTTTATGTGTTTCTTGTGTTTCTTTTTATTTGTTTTTAAGTTTGTTTGTACCTCTGCCACTGAAGGTGAATGGAGGTTATGTTTTCACCCCTGTCTGTCTGTCTGTCTGTCTTTTGTCTGTCTGTGAACAATGTATCTCAAAAAGTTATGGACAGATTCAGACGAAACTTGGTGGACAGGTGGATGTGTGACAAGGAAAAATTTATTCAATTTTTGTGAAGTTCCGAATCCGGATCCGACATGGATTTAAGTGATTCTTCACCATTGATTGATTGGCCTAAAACAATATAACGATATCTCAAGTTGTGGGCAGATTCAGACAAAACTTGATAGGCAGGTTGGGTGTGCGACAAGGATGAATGGATTAGATTTTGGTGAAGATCCGAATCCGGATCCAGGATAAGATGATTGTTTTATTCTCAAGTGGTTCTTCACCATTGAGAGATGGGACCAAAAACGATATGTAGCATGATATCTCAAAAGTTGTGGATGAGTTATGACAAAACTTGGTGGATGAGTTGGATAGGTGACAGAACAAGCCAATTAGATTTTGGTTAAGATCTGGATCCAGATCACGGTTATCAATCTCTTC
>CM068961.1:23725397-23733099 GCA_035128595.1 Eptatretus atami | reverse complement strand
CGGAGATCCATTACCAACCAATGTCTCGTATGGTGTTTTTTTTTTCTATTGGCAGACCTGTATGTAAAGGTGTATGTCATCCACTTGGCATCACAGAAGAAAGTAATGAAGAAGAAGACACGAGTGTGCCGTCATGATCGTGAACCCCTATTCAATGAGACTTTCAGGTTCACAGTGAATCCTCAGGGTCACTCTCTGCAAGTCAGTGTGTTTTTTGTTTGTTTGTTTTCTGCTCATCTTATTAATAGTGACATGGTCATTGCTGCGGCTTGCCGTCCTCTCTAACATTCAATTCCATTTTGGTTTAGCTGCCAGGGTGTACTAGTGGAACACTCAGATGAATCTTCTTATACATGTTTGCAGCATAACACTTATTTCACTTGCATTTGAGAAGTTTTTTTAAATGCAGATTTTATGGCCAAATTTTCATTAGTCTGCTCGACAGGAATAAATACAAAAATATTTTGTGGTATCCAGAGTGGTATTGTATTGGCTATCTGTTTGTGAGGATCCACTTCTTTAAACAAGAGTATGGGATCAGGAAGGAACTGAATGACAAAAGACCAAGTTCATAAGCTACCAAAAGGTATTAGGGAGGGGTGTGGGAAAGGTTGTACATCCACAAGGAGGAATAACAAATAAACGAGTAACAATTGGTTGGAGAGGAACAGAATGGGAAAGAATCGGTGTATGTTGAAGACATCATGGATGTGTAAGTGCATGAGGTAATAATGGGAGACTGGAGTGACAACAGACACAGGGAGACAATTTCACAATTGGGAGAATATGGGGTGAATGAATGCAGGTTAGCAACTCGTCTGGACTTTGGAAGGGTGAGCAGGTGAGGGTTTCTTGGGAAACATGTGCAACCTGGGATTGTTTGGGGAAGGCATAAGTCGGAGACAAGGGCAGGAAGAGTAAGGACATATGTGAGCCTGTATAAAATTAGTCACCAACTTGCCACCGGTGGGGGAGAGACAGTCACTGAGAATCCCTTCCTGTGTTGAGATTCCAATGGTGCAGAAGACCTTGTTTTGACCACCACAAGAGGAGCAGGGTGGGAAGCAGGAGCACCAGCTCAGAGTGGGGAGCCATACTCCATGGAGCTCCATATGAAAGCCTTGTATGTTGTACACAATGATTAGTTTGGTGAAGCTCAGGAATACCTTAGATCTATGGAGAACACCTAGACAGCAACTTGCCTTTGATGCTAACTTAGTGATATGATCCCCCCCCCCCCCCCCCCCCTTGAAAGGTTATGGCAGATAATGAGGCCAAGGAGTTCCACTGCACCTCTTCCAGAGGGTGTAAAAACAAGTGGATTGTTTAACTTGATTACCGATCTTTGTGGAGAGACAACATAATTGCGGTTGACTTGCAGGCATCGAACATCATGGTCCAAGTGGCTGACCAGTGGCTTATCATGTCAAAGTCTGATCTAAGGCATTCCACAGCGGCCAGGCTTTCACAAGAGTGATGTATTGCTCGAAACAGTTGCAGTCGTCAGCAAAATTGGTTTTCAGGAGAATCAGATAGATCATTGACTTTGATCAATTATAATAATGTCCAGTCAGTCCAAACATGCTGCCTTGTGGAACCACAGGATGAAGGGAAAGATCCTGTGAAAGGACACCATTTAGGGCCACTTGCTGTTTGATACATCAATCACTTTGAGATCATTTTTCTTCATCTGATTGTTAAAATCACATCTTATTAGTCTTTCCATCTTCCACATCATATAATCACGTCTAAATGTGGCAGCACCACTGATCAGAAGCATGTCCATTCAGTTTTACTGGCCCCAGGTTCAGGCTCACTGAAACAACAACCGATTTTATAATTGTGCTGCAGTTAATTCACCCCTGATGCGGTTAAAACATATGTGGCTGAACATTCAATGCCTTCCTCATCAGTCAAAAATCATACTCGAATGCCTATGGTAGATCCACAGTGTTTGCCAGTGATTATGTCATTTGGTGAATAATGCACTCTTCCACTGCAAAATCGATCTCCAAAAAGGAAGTAGTGAATGACTTTCAAAATTTACATTTCTTATTTGTGGAATTTACTGTATGTAAAACACAAGTCAACATTTGCCAACGCCAACCCAGAGTGTCTTTTTTTCTAATCGGACACATTAGATGGCTCCATTTTGAAATAAATGTATCTTTTTTAACATATGTATGGGAGGGAGGTTTCTTGAAAGGACCTTCATGAGTGGCCATATGCCTGCCACATGTAATTATATGGTGATGTCAAAGAACCATCACAGAAAATACAGCATTAACAAGCTGCTTTCATAAAAATGCCAACTATAAGAGGTATATGTTTTATAGGGCTCTTGATGTGAGGGAAGAACAGGAAAGATAGATATGTGAATAATTCCGAAGGACATGTGATAAGGGAAGTGATTATTGGGGGGGGGGGGGTTAACTTGTTGGGGATAGATTGGGCCAGGAACAGGGAAAGGGCAGAGCAATTGAGGATGTTTAGACCTTGGATTGCTTTTTAACCCAGTTTATGCAAAAGCCCACAAGGGGGAGTGCTGTGTTAGACCTCTTTTTTGAGTAACGACCCCAATATGGTGAAGGAGATGGAGATCAGAGAGCAGTTGGGGACAAGCGAGACAATATATAAGCGCTACTCTATTATTGAGATGTGAAGTTCATGATAGTGGTGTAAGGTTGTTATATTTTATGAGGGCAAACTTTGAGGTTATGAGATGTGATTTGGGAGCTTTGGATAGGAGTAAAGTTAATGAGTGAGCGGTCGACATCGGAGAAACGGGCAGCCTTCAAGAAGCAAATGTGTATAGTGCAGAGTAGGCATATTCCAGTGAGGTGTAAAACTAGAGGCAGAAAGAGGCCTGGTGTGGTTTAGTAGGGAGGTACTCGGTTTCTTCAAGGATAAGCAGAAGGCATTCATAAAGTACAAAATAACATGATCAGAGTCAGACTCGCATCGATACAGGAGGAAGCAGAGACTAGTTAAGAAAATAATTTGGCAGGTTAAAAAAGAATATCAGAAGGATATGGCCAAGAATATTGTTGTGTTCAGGGCTGATTGACATTTGCCACTGAAAGGATGGACTGAACAGCTTTTAACTCCCTTGGATTGTGTCATTTAATGGCGGCTTTGCACGCGCAGGGTCGCAGAAAGAACACGATAACCTTAGCTCTTTTAAAATGGGGTTTAATCCCAAATAAATAACCAGGGGATGGTGGAATCATGATGGAAGAGTATGATGGTGGGTTTTATTGGGGGTGGGGGGGGGGGGAGAAAGGGGGAACACGAAAAAAATAATTATACACAAGAGGAATAAAATCTAAAGGCACCACACACTGGATTCAAGCACAGACAGGGATGGGAATGAGAACCAGGTGAGGCCTGAGCTCTGCTGGTGGAGACATCAAAGCAGATCCACTGGCATGAGAGAAAAACAGGCGATGAGACAGGTGGGCAGGATGACAAATACAAACCAGGGCAAAGGCAGGAACAGGGCAAAGGCAGGCAGGACTGTTGTTCCACTCTCCGTGTCGATCTCCACGTCAGGTGAATTTCCCTCCCTTTGAGGATGCCGTTCCTCCAAAACTCTTCTCACTTTTCCAAAGCCTCACACCCAGTGGGATAACAAGAAGTTGTATGGACGAGTTCCTTAACCTTAAAACCTATCTAATCATTACCATGCATCATCCTCCTTATGGAGCTCATTTAAACAAGACAATCCTTAAGCTAATGTTTCCCTACTTAATTACATTAAGATTGGCTAACTACTCGTACCTGGACTATACCACTCGATACGTTTCTATCTGTTCTATGGTAATATCTACTGTCCCCCCTACAAATGTAACAACATTAAAAATGAAAAATCACTCATAGAGTGACACTTGGCAAAACAAAATGGCACTCGGTAGAACAAATACCTTTGCCAGGCTGAGCAGTTTACGTTTTGTATCCCACTGATAGGTCGGATCTGAATCCGGACCTTAACCAAAATCTAATTGGCTTGTTCTTGTCACCTAACTAATTCAACCACCCAGATTTTTCATAAACTGTCCACAATTTTGTGATATGTCATGCTATTCATAGTTTTTGGCCCCATCTCTCAGTGGTGAAGAATCATTTTTAAAATTCTCGTATCCAGATCCGGATTTGAATATTCACCAAAATTGAATCATTTTGTCCTTGCCACACAACCAACCTGCCCACAAAGTTTTGTGTGAATCTATCCATAACCTTTTGAAATATTGTGCTATCTATCATTTTAGCCCTATTTCTCAATAGTGAAGAATCACTTGAAAAATTCTCAAATCCGGATCCGGATTCGGATCTTCGCCAAAATGAAGCGTTCTGTCCTTGGCCGGTGACCTACATACACAAAAAAATTCAGAACGGTTGTTTGAAATCTTTGGCCAAAAATCGTCTGACAGACAGACAGATAGACAGACAAATGCTGCAGTCCAACATACTTGGTGAAAAAAATTTTTCGCCAAGTAATAATAGCAAGGCATTCTTTAAATATTAAAAAAGGGTTAAAGAAAACGGTAAGACAAGTTTGAGTCGATTGAGGAATAGCACAAGATAATTGGTGGATGATGAATGTGAGATGGCATTATATGATATAGTTTTTTTTTTGCTTTTACATTTACATAGGAACGGTCAGGGGAATGTCCAAAAGCAGAGGGTATCTATCTCGGTGTGAGCAAGGGCTTTTGGAAGAGATCCAAATTGGAGTAGAGGAAGTGAAGAAACAGCTTTTAGTACTTTAATAGATTGGGCAAAAGATTGGCAGGACATGACGTTTCACATAAAGAAATGTAAGGTGCTGGGGATGTGTAATATAATGAAAACAAGTCTGAAGACGACGATGGTTCACGAGCGGTATTTGACGATGTAGATTGTTTCAGAAGTCAAGGATGAGACAATGTGATAATGTTTGACCAAGTTATAAAACTAGTGCGGGCCCGTAGGTGCGTGCCAGTATGTGCAGCTTCGTTCCTTCGCTCTCGTAACGACGACTGGATTGGGCATTGTTTCAATTAGATCGGACAACCGTATCATAAATGGTCATAACTTGGGAAACACTGGGAAACGTACTCAGGTCCCCAGCGTCAATTGTGACGTCATATCAAACGAAGAAGAAGAAGAATTGTGATGCCCCTCTTCTCTTGCCCCCCTCTCTCTCCCCCTCCTCTCTCCCCTCCTCTCCTCCGCCCTCTTCTCGCCCTCTCTCTCGCACCTCTCTCTCGCCCCTCTCTCTCTCTCACCCCCCTCCCGTCCCCCTCTCTCGCCCCCTCCTCTCTCCCCCTCTCCTGAGTTGTGAAGCCCCTCTCTCTTCGCCCTCCTCCCTCCCTCTCTCGTCCCCTCTCTCACCCCCTCTCTTGCCCCCACCTCACCCCCCCCCTCTCCCATGAATAACGATATCAAACCTTGAAAAGGCACATACTCAGGTCCCCAGCGTCGATTGTGACGTCATACCAAACGAAGAAGAAGAAGAATTGGGACTTCAATTGTGCAAAAAAAATTAATGAACATTAATTGTGATGTCATTAGTGATGTCATAGCACCGTGTCCTGTCATTGGTTGACAGATAAATGGCCGTAACTTGGAACCGCTCGTCCGATTGATATCAAACCTTGAAAAGGCACATCCGCGGGTCCCCGGCAATATTCCTGGCAAGTTTCAATCCGATCGGACCAGTGGTCGTCGAGAAACTGCGGTCGCAGACAGACAGACAGACAGACACACACACACAGAGATTGCTGGAATTATAGATAGATGATCAACATGATGTGGTACGAGTGACAGGTTATTAGCTGCAAAATGTCGAAAACCGGTTTCGTTCAACAACTTTAAAAATTTGACCTTTGCATAACCTTTAAAGGTCACAAAACAATGTTGTGCACATTAAAATATGGAAACAGGATACGTGCTATAGCTTATTGGAGTTAGTTCATCGAAGAAGGTCGAAAACCCGGTTCGATTCCCACAACTTTGAAAATTTGACCTTTGTGAACTTTAAAGGTCAAAGGTCAAGGATTATGACCTTTGTGTGCAAAACTTCCTCTGGAACATCCAGGAACAATATAATGTCATATAGGCTATATGGCATTTCGCACTCCTCGGATTATCCATACTTTGATGAAATCAGCGTAAAAACAAACTTGAAGGGGGCGCCATGGAAAGGTGTTCGAGATAGAGCAAAAGGTTTCAAGACTTTAGGTGGGGAATGACCTCAAGATTATGCATAAAAAATATTGTCATCCTAGCTCTCAAAGTTTGGGCGGTTGTATGATTTTTATGTCAAAATTTGAAATTTTCTAAGTCCGTGACCTTGTGACCTTGACCTTGTGACCTTGACCTTGGGACAAAAATGAAAAATCGAGCTCCGTGGGGCTATGCAAGTGCCATTGGGCTAACCAAATACCAAAACCCCTGCCAGATTCGACAAACCCCCGAGGAGAAGATGCAAATTGAAATCGGCTACACCCTAAAAACACAATTCGCAATTTCTAAGTTCCTGACCTTGTGGCCTTGACCTTGGGATGAAAATGAAAAATCGAGCTCTGTGGTGCTATGCAGGTGCCTGGGCTAACCAAATTCCGAAACCCTGTCAGATTCGACAAACCCTAGGAGAAGATGCAAATGAAATCGGCTACCCCTAAAACACATGTTTTTTGGGCGTGGCTCCGCCATAATGGGCACACCACGCCCATTTTCAGGAAAACACAACTAATCATGATGTAAACCTCCCACCAAAATTTTGTCAGGATCGGATCAAAACCCACGGAGCTATGCTCGGGACAGACAGCAGACAGACAGACAGACAGACAGACAGACAGACAGACAGACAGACAGACAGACAGACAGACAGACATACAGACAGACAAGACAGACAGACAGACAAGACCACAACAATAACGAATATAGTGGTCACTTATTTTTTTTGTGAACCAATAGGGATTACATGATGTAAGGGGCAGTGTTGGAGTGTGTCACACAGAGAAGGATCTGGGGGTGGTAATATATACAGGGGGGTGGGGTAGGGTAAGCAGACAGGACAGTACTGGACAGAAATAGGTAAAACTCACAGGGTTTTAGGTTGCATTCTGAAGGAATAAATTATATATCAAAAGAGGTAGTTTTAGTGAGGCCTCATCTAGAACATTATTTACAGTTTTGGTCACCATATCTGAGGAAGGAGAAACCTGCCAGAGAGAGGGTGCAGCATCGAGCCACTAGAACTACATTGATTCCGGGCTAGCTGGACTAAACTATGAGGAACGTTTGAAGGAGACAGGGCTTCATATATAAAAAAGGAGGTGATTACAAGGGGATCTGATATAGATATTTAAGATAATGAAGGGTGTGGACAAGATAGGTGAAGTAGAGTTTTTCAGCAAAGTGGACAGTATTAGGGCCAGGGGCCATAACTTAAGGGTAAAGAAGATGAGAGTTCGGAGTGTTTTAAGGCAGGGGTCTTTCAGTTGGAGAGTGGTGTATTGCATGTATTGGTGGCAGTGGAGATGGTGGATTAGTTTAAATGAGATGTAGATCGGTACCTGCATGCATTGGAGATTGAGGAGTATGGGGATATTGAATTGTGTGCATGATAGGTAGCTTGTGTGTGGCTGGGTGATGATATTGGGGTTGGTGCAGTGCAGGCTTGATGGGCCGAATGGTCTCCTGCACCAAATCTCCT
>CM068961.1:23717897-23720397 GCA_035128595.1 Eptatretus atami | reverse complement strand
TTTTCATGTATTGTTGTCTTCATAGACATCTGTGTGTCTTACAGATCCTCTTGGTATCTAATGGTGGTAAGTTTGTTCGCAAGACCCTTATTGGTGAGGCGTACATCTGGCTCGATCAAGTTGACCTAAAGAAGAAGGCTGTGGGTTGGTACAAGCTTCTCCTGAGCCAAATGGAGAGCCAAAGGGCTGCGGTTGTACCATAATTGTAATGGACTTCCACAGCACGTACAGAAAACGGTCCGGATACATTGCTGCAATCAGCATTTTGGGAAATCTTCGTCCCTCAATATCTGAGCAGAGACCACTCCAGTGTTGGACATGCACACACAATCTCTGGTTGTTTCTGACATTTGAACTGGTTTTGAATGAAGAAAGGATCCCAAAAATCGAACCAAGCTCAAACCAGTGACTAAAACGTAATCGTGGAAACAAGATGACCATGCGTGCTTGTGCACATCTTGGTGGAATGTCATCCCAGATGGGAGTTCAACGAGCGTGCAATGTAATAAGCCTTTGTACATTTTGTCGTTTACCTGTCAGTGCTGCATGCCACGTTTTGGTTGCACGTAAGTCCTCGCTTTGTACATGCATTGGATCCCTGAGGCATTAACCTGCTGTCCTTGACTTCCCTGTACCCCTCCTGTACACTCTTCTGAGTCTTATTGTCCACATAGCTGCAATTCTCATGTTCAGTCATATCATGTTTCTCCATGAACTCAACTTGTAAAAAGGCCCGCTGCTCTGTGCAGTTTGCTCCTGCTTTGCACCTGTCAGATTTATTTTTCTTTCTTGTTCTGTGTCTTCTTTTTTCTGGTGGCTGTGCCATTTCACTGTATCCTTCATCCCATCTCACATGATCCACCGCTATTGTATGAATGCCTTTCAAAGATGACGAATGTGTTTAGTGGAGAGACAGAAACACCGGCATTATACTGTTTTTGGCAGACAAAGGAGGAGAGTGGAAATCTTTTCATAGATTCTGACAGAGTTTGTGCCTCATTCCGAAACATTCCGCATGCATCCTCTTCCAGTTTTCATTCAGCTCGAGAACAATTCACCACATTTTGTCCTCTCTCTCTCTGTCTCTGTCTCTGTCTCTGTCTCTGTCTCTGTCTCTCTCTGTCTCATGTCTCTGTCTCTTCTCTCTCTCTCTCTCTCTCTCTCTCTCTCTCTCTCTTCTCTCTCCTCTCTCTCTCTCTCTCTCATTGTCCACACTGTCCAATCATGCTTGTCCTTCCGCCCTCCAACATGATATCCACATAAGCATTTCCAAATGAGCAGCCTATCTATTACTTCATTAACAACACCTTTTGTTGAAAATCTGCCATGAACATAAACCATTGCATTATGATTATTAAACAAGATCGAGAAAATTTAATACGGTAGCACATTAAAAAAAATAAGAAGTTACAAGAAAGAGACGTACAACCCTGTTTTACATTTCAGACTTTATAATGTAGGAAATACAGGTTCACAAGTACAGTAATCAGAACAATGATTAATATATACAAATTATATATACCATCAATAAAATGGACACTCCATCGTATATACTTTACGATGCCACACTTGATTCTGCTGAAGGAGTTTTGAGGCAATGGACACAATGGGTTGTTTGCCATTGCCTATTAAATCAAAATAAGGACCAGTTACTGCACCGTAATTACTAACCCAGTCACCGCAGGAATTGAACCCACACTTGCAAGGGCATTGCAACAAAGCCTTCACCACTCGGCTACCGAGCTGCTACAAAACAGATTATTAAACAGAAATGTATGATGTACATTTATTTATAATAAAATCTATTTATTCATCCTGGAATTAATGATCGCCATGCACTTTTCCAGTAATTAAAATTAACTTGAGCTTGGCATGAAAGGATTTTAAAAAGGGACTTTGTAGTTGCAGCCCCTGATACACTTATTGTTGGCACACATACGCTGATCAGGCCTGATCGCACGGCTGCGAATTACGAGGCAGGAATTGACAATCAGACAATGGAGTGGGATAAGGAGATTAATGTTCTCCGAAATGTGAGCCAATGGAAACTCTGACAGTTTGTTTCAAAAAAAAAAAATGAAAAAATAATGTAAGGGGTGGGAATGAAGGAAGTGATGAGATAAAATTTCAGTGTGAAACACAACAATTCTTATAGGTTGCCCGTTCCTCCAGGGAAATGTGAAAAGGTGAGTGTGAGACCTTTGAATCATTCAGGTTTAAGTGGTGACGATTACCCCTTGAGAGAAGCAGCTGGAAGAAACACCGTCACCTCGCATAACCTGTTCACCTTGCCCTAAATTGGAGAGAGAAGTCACCTTGCTCACCTGCGTTAGAGGCATCCCCTTGCATTGGTTTAATTGGAAGTTAATTGTTCTTGTCTGAATTCTACTTTCAATCAATAAATTAACCTGCGCTTTGTAATTGTTGATTAAGGCATTATGAAAACATGTTTTCTTTTAAATAGTAAAGTCAAAAACTATATACAGAATATATATATACA
>CM068961.1:23683789-23705639 GCA_035128595.1 Eptatretus atami | reverse complement strand
ATAAATAATCCTCAAGTTCAGCTCTAAAATCGTGCCAATTACCGCTCCAGTCACCACTCATTGTCGTCACGTCTGGGGGTGGAATGTTGGCAGCCATGTTGGTCAAGGCCAATGCACGTGGCATTTCAGCGCAGCACGTTGCAGCGTGAGACCACAGTCTTCAGTTATTAATCACTTTTGCACGCGCGGTGGTGCTTGAAGGAGTCGGTTCCTGAATAGGATGGGTAACTTGCGTCGAACCACTTCTGCATGCACCACGTTTCAGATGCTTATAATAAAGGATGTGGAACCAGTGTTCATTCAGGTCGGCCATGTTGCACGCCCCAGCACCCAGGGGTTTGACGTGGCTCCAGAGGTACATGCACACAGCACTGCAATGCCCTAGTCATCCACTAGGCGGTGTTATGAAACGAGCTGACATCCGGAACCGGATGTGCCAAAATAACGCGTTGCATGCTGGGAATAAGATCGCCCATTGGGCGGTACTCTGCTGCTAACAGTTTAAATTGACCAATTATCTATCTATAATTCCAGCAATCTGTGTGTGTTTGTGTGTGTGTGTTGTGTGTGTGTGTGTGTGTGTGTGTGTGTGTGTGTCTCTCTGTGTCTGTTGTGTGTGTGTGGTGTGTGGTGTGTGTGTGTGTGTTGTGTGTGTGTGTGTGGTGTTGTGTCTCTGTGTGTGTGTGTCTGTGACCGCTGTTTCTCGACAACACTGGTCCGATCTAATTGAAACTTGCCAGATATATTGCTAGGGACCGGAGGATGTGCCTTTTCAAGGTTTGATATTAATCGGACAAGTGCCTCCCAAGTTATGGCCATTTATTTACCAACCAATGACAAGACACGTTGTTGCGTGGGCGTGGCCGATGGGAAGGGAAGCTTAGCTGCGTTCCCCATTACGGGTTACAACGTACGGACTTCCGGATAATGATGACTTCGTGTATTCTAATAATTTCTCGATTTCTTATGCGCATTTATAGATAAACATAATGCCCCAAGTTATGATCGTTTTCATATTAGACGGTGCAAAATTTCGGTAACATCAGAGTGAGCTGGTATGCTCCGAACCAGGAAGTAATTTTTTTTTCTCTCTTCTCTTTCTTTTTTTTGTTTTTCTTGCCACGACATTGCGAAAAGGTAAAATACGTTGGCGCTAATTGAATATTTGGGCATTAAAACTAAATTGCGAATAATCGTAACTGCGAATAATATGCGAACTTCCGGGCCACGCACGTACGGGCACACGAGAGCGAAGAAACGGCCTGTGTGGTTGTTGTTTCTTACTCGCGGTTTGAATATTTATTTATTAAATTTCTTTATTTTTTATTTTTTACGGGCACGTACTAGTCTATTTTAATTCCAGCAATCTCTGTGTGTGTCTGTGTCTGCGACCGCTGTTTCTCGCCAACACTGGTCCATCTAATTGAAACTTGCCAGGTATATTGCTGGGGACCTGAGGATGTGCCTTTTCAAGGTTTGATATTAATCGGACAAGCGGTCCCAAGTTATGGCCATTTATTTACCAAACCAATGACAAGACACGGTGCTATGACGTCACGATTGATGTCACAAGTCTTTTTTTTTTTCTTCTTCTTTTTTTTTTTTTTTTTTTTTTTTGCACGTACCTCCACACACGTACGGGCACGCACGTGTGGTTGTTGTTTCTGACACGCGGTTTGAAAGTTTTCTTTTTTGCACGGACGGGCCCGCACTAGTTCAGAAATTAACCCATCCGCAATTCGTTGAGAATTAATGTCTGCCAGGAATAGTTCCTCGTTAATGTATTTTAACTTATATGAGGTAATCCGAGTCGGCGATGGCGGTGATCTGAGGAACTTGTTTTTGTCTGCAGACCAAAAAGAAAAAGAGAGAAAGAGAAAAAAAAGAGAGAGAGAGAAGCGACAGAGAGAAGCGACATCGGCCATCATTTTCACTTTCCTGTCTGCGCGGGAAATTAAGGTAATAATATAATACATTGCGCAGTCTTCATTCTGCATGTCTGATTTCATCGCTTTTCCTTATCGTTCTGTGACGACGTGAAATCACATAGGCGGTGTATAGGCAGTCCGTGTGTGAAATATTTTCAGGCATAATTTCATGAGTTTTTTTTTTACTTACTTACTTCGTCATTCCACCCTATACAGAGGGTTTTAATTGTTCTCGGCACGAGGTACTCGCGGTACTTTCGTTTGGATTTTTAAAAGATTTTTTGCCGGTCTTCGCCTCAGAAACTCCCGCTTCAGATGCGGTGTTTGTGTCCTCAAGTTGAAATTTTTTTTTTTTCCAGTCGTCGACGATCGTAAACGGATGAGTTCAACTTGATGGATTTGTTGAGAAGCGGTGTGATGTGAGTAGTGGAATACCACAACGCAGTGTACTGGGTGGGTCCAGTCGTTTTCGTGTTGTTAATAAATGACCTTTAATACAGAGGTGAACTAACTAACCCATTGCAAACTCTTTGCTGATGACACGAAGTCGAAGGTGCATAGTCATTCCCATGTATATATTATAATAACCAATATTTTCAGGATGACGTGAGAGACGAGACACAAACGTAAACGCTTTTAGCAGATGAGAACTGAAAAAATAATTTTGCGTACTCTATTTGTAGACGGCCAGCTTAACTTGAATCGACATATTCTGAAGCTTGTAAATATAGAAAATAAAATTATCAAGATAACTTTTACATTTATGGATCGGGGTGGGGGGGTCTTTATGTCTGGTGTTGGCTTCATGGTTAGAGTGGTGGGCTTGGGATCTGAGGATCCTGAGTTCAAATCCTGCTACCTGTTGAATTAATACCAGGTGGGGTTGACTCTGCCTGCCATCCTGATGGCAGTGTGACCGCTCCTCATTTTCATAAATGCCAAGGTGAACCAATTAAAAAAGCCAAGAATTCACAAGGTTTTGGAAAAGCGATGATAATAGAAAACCAAGACGCCAAGGTGAACAAAAGCCAAGATCTTGTGAAAAAAGCCAAGGAGTGGTCACATTGATCCTGAGGTTGGCAAAATGAGTGCCAGCTTGCTGGTATCCTGTGTCGGAGTGGCGATCCTCAGGATTGTGCCCAATAGCCCAGGAGACTGCTTCGGCAGCACCGACGCTCTGCACAGAGTATGGTCCCAATTGATGGGTAGGGGTCTTTGTGACTGTGCAAGTGCTTAATTTGACTGAGATTGGAGTGTGCAATTTGTGTGTGGTCTCCATTGTATGAGAAGGATGAGAACGGCACTCAGTGTTGAACAGTTTACGTTTTGTATCCCACCGATAGGTCGGATCTGGATCCGGACCTGAACTGAAATCTGATCGCCTTGTTCTTCACACCTACCCAACTCATTCACCAAGTTTCATCTGAATCCGTCCACAACCTTTTTGAGATATCGTATTGCGTACATCATTTTTGGCCCTATCTCTCGATGGTCAAGAATAAATGAAATAAATTCGAGTGTCCGGATCTACGTCTTCACCAAAATCGAATCCATTCGTCCTCGTCACACACCCAACATGTCCACCAAATTTCGTCCGAATCCATCCATAACTTTTTTGAGATAGTGTGCTTGCAGACAAACGGGTGTGAAAACATAAACTCCATCCACCTTTGCTGGCAGAGGTAACAAGAGCGATAATTGCTCTGCAATACATATCCCTTGGCGATGTGATATTTTCTAAGTCCAAAAGGGGCATAACTATGAAAAATTTACAAAACGCCCTTAAACTCAAACCTGTTCTGTAACTTATCATAATATCATAATAAAGCCACCAAGTTTCAGTGGAATATGTTAAAGGGGATGGAAAAAAAGTCTGAAAAACAAAAGGTGGGACGGAAGGACAGAGAGCAAACCGTTCGTCCCCTCCGGTGAAACCGTTAAGGGACTAATAAGGATGAATGTGGTGGAGGGCAATAAATTTGTTAATGGGCTAAGGGTTGGTGGAGTCATATTGCGAATGGTTGCATGTATTACGACTTCCCACTTTAGTACATGTCGGAGCTTAAGGGATCTCGTCCATTTGTGCAAAATTATTAAGTGTGGATGATGTAAAGTGTGGATACCTGGTTAACTACCAGGGGTACGACAGAATATGAGCCATGAATAGATGGAGAGTATTGTAGGGTGAGGAAGAGTCATTGTCAGTGGAAGGATGGTTGTGGAATACTTCAGTGTTCAGTAATGGCACTGGTGCTACGTAATTTCTATTAATAATTTGGATAGCAGGGTAAAGAGCAGATTTTTAAAATTCACAGACAGCAAGCTTGGAGTGAAGGGATGGATGATCAAATATGGGGATGATCAGACACAACAAAGTTTGCACACACAATGAATCGGCATATAATTTGTAGATGCAATTCGATGTCAGGAAATTTTAAGGCATCGCACAGGGTCCGCAACAATGGATGGAAAGACTTTATGCAAGGGGTAGTTTTGGATCATGATACGGAGGAGAAAGATTGAGGCGTGGTTGTCGATCTAGAGCTTAAGCAGTCAGTCCATCGACTGCATTGCCAGGCAGCAATCAGCAAAGCTAATATGAGGGGGAAAAAAATTGAATTAGTTCTATCGGTTGTATTTGCAGGAGCATATTTATTAATTGATGGAGGTAGTGTTACTCGATGTTAGACAGGAATTAAGTGAAAGCCTCATCTCAATTATTGTGTTCCATTTTTGTCGCCAAGTTTGAGAAGATTCAGCGGAGAGCTATTAAATTGATTTCAGGGCAAGATTGCCGAAACTTTGAGGAGTGGCTGAGGGAGAATGGTCATTTTACTTTGGAAAGGAGGTGATTTTCAGATCTCAGAAATATTTACGATAGTCATCATTTCGTATCGTCACACCACTGTCTGCCATTGGTGAGCACACTCTAACGCGACATCATTAGCCCCTGCCAAATCCTTTGGCGTGCATTTCCTATGCAGCATACCACAGCTCAAGAGATGTTCCATGGTCTCGGGGCCAAGGCTGCAGTCGCAGTCTGCTGCGTCTTCAGTGTATCCTCATCTTGACATGTTTGATTTACATCTTCCCATGCCAACCGTAGTCTGTTCAGGCTGTGCCAGGTTATCCCATGGCAAGTCTGCACCTGATGGGAGGTGCTCTGATGGCTTGAGGGTCATGTGTTCATTTTCTGAAGGTTGTTCCAGTCTCTCTTCCCACAGTTTCAGCCTTCTCGATGATGAGTTACATTTACATTAATGAAGGGCAAGGATAAAATAGATGCAGGTAAGCATTTCACAGTAAGGACAGTGATAGGACCCAAGGGCA
This sequence comes from Eptatretus atami, assembly GCA_035128595.1. Classification (NCBI taxonomy): domain Eukaryota; kingdom Metazoa; phylum Chordata; class Myxini; order Myxiniformes; family Myxinidae; genus Eptatretus; species Eptatretus atami. The sequence continues at coordinate 23,700,381 of CM068961.1, read as the reverse complement.
TAGCTTCAAAATTATAGGAGAGCCAAGACAGTAGCTAGGTGTATTTCACACATAGTTATTAATGTATCGGGAATATTCTTCCTAGAAAAGTGATACCAGCAGCAACAGTCGATATTATTGCATAGACAGCAGTCTTCCGAATGGAGCGCCATCACTCACGATGGCTACCACTATATGCTTGGTCCTAGATAGCCCAATGATGGTCAAACTAAAGTTTTTCCTCACAGGTCTGCATCGAGCAGTTGCTGCGGCCCTGTGAAAGGACTACCCAATACCACACCATTTATCAAGCCAAGTCAGAGCTACAAAGCATCGCAAAATGCAAAGCCCGTCCACGTCTGCTTTGTACTAAAAAAAAAAACAGAATTTATTAATTATTGTTCTCCATATTCTCAAAATATGTTTTTGTAGAAAAAGTTACGACAAAAACTCAAATGGTAAGCTAAAAAGCATCTCAAAATGCAAGCAGAAAAAATAAAGAAGCACAGAGGCGATTACACATCCTGGCCATTTCGCACTGCAGACGGGCTGACGAGGTCGATTTTTACTCATGGTGACTTTTCCCTTGGACATTTTGACCCAATTATTAGTCTTCTCCATATTCTCATGGACACGACAGCCTGGACACGATATGATGCATGCATGCACGCACGCACAAGGAAACCGAAGCCCGAAGCTAAAGAAGAGCTCTCATACGAGCCTTACGAGCTCGTATGTTAGCTCTCATACGAGCCTCGACAAGGTATACAAAAAAAAAAAGAGAATCCAAAATATGAGTATACATATAATATATAATATATATATATATATATTATATATATATATACAGTGGGGAGAACAAGTATTTGATACACTGCGATTTTGCAGGTTTTCCCACTTACAAAGCAGGGAGAGGTCTGTAATTTTTATCAAGGTACACTTCAACTGTGAAAGACGGGATCTAAAACAAAAAACCTGAAAATCACATTGGATGATTTTTAAATAATTAATTTGCATTTATTGCATGAAATAAGTATTTGATACATCAGAAAAACAGAACTTAATATTTGGTACAGAAACCTTGTTTGCAATTACAGAGATCAGCGTTTCCTAAAGTTCTGAAACCAGGTTTGCACAGACTGCAGCAGGGATTTTGGCCCACTCCTCCATACAGATCTTCTCCAAATCCTTCAGGTTTCGGGGCTGTCGCTGGGAACACAGACTTTCAGCTCCCTCCAAAGATTTTCTATTGGGTCAGGCTGGAGACTGGCTAGGCCACTCCAGGACCTTGAGATGCTTCTTACGGAGCCACTCCTTAGTTGCCCTGGCTGTGTGTTTCGGGTCGTTTCATGCTGGAAGACCCAGCCACACCCCATCTTCAATGCTCTTGTTGAGCGAAGGAGGTTGTTGGCCAAGATCTCGCGATACATGGCCCCATCCATCCTCCCCTCAATACCGGTGCACTCGTCCTGTCCCTTTGCAGAAAAGCATCCCCAAAGAATGATGTTTCCACCTCCATGCTTCACGGTTGGGATGGTGTTCTTGGGGTTGTACTCATACTCTTCTTCTCCAAACACGGCGAGTGGAGTTTAAACCAAAAAGCCCTATTTTGGTCTCATCAGACCACATGACCTTCTCCCATTCCTCCTCTGGATCATCCAGATGGTCATGGCAAACTTCCGACGGGCCTGGACATGCGCTGGCTTGAGCAGAGAGGACCTTGCGTGTGCTGCAGGATTTTAATCCATGACGGCGTAGTGTGTTACTTATGGTTTTATTTGATACTGTGGTCCCAGCTCTCTTCAGGTCATTGACCAGGTCCTGCCGTGTAGTTCTGGGCTGATCCCTCACCTTTCTCATGATCATTGAGGCTCATGAGGTGAGATCTTGCATGGAGCCCCAGACCGAGGGAGATTGACTGTTATCTTGAACTTCTTCCATTTTCTAATAATTGTGCCAACAGTTGTTGCTTTCTCACCAAGCTGCTTGCCTATTGTCCTGTAGCCCATCCCAGCCTTGTGCAAGTCTACAATTTTGTCCCTGATGTCCTTAGACAGCTCCTGGTCTTGCCCATTGTGGAGAGGTTGGAGTCTGATTGATTGAGTGTGGACAGCTGTCTTTTATGCAGATAACGAGTTCAAACAGGTGCAGTTAATACAGGAAATGAGTGGAGAATGGAGGGCTTCTAAAGACAAAACTAACAGGTCGTGAAAGCTGGAATTCTTACTGGTTGGGTTGGTGATCAAATACTTATTTCATGCAATAAAATGCAAATTAATTATTTAAAAATCATACAATGTGTATTTTCAGGATTTTTGTTTTAGATTCCGTCTTTCACAGTTGAAGTGGACCTATGATAAAAATTACAGACCTCGACGTGCTTGTAAGTGGGAAAACCTGCAAAATCGGCAGTGTATCAAATACTTGTTCTCCCCATATATATATATATATATATATATATATATATATATATATATACACACATCACGAGCGGGGCGTGCTTACACATTGTCTTGGGTTGCTTACCTGCATTTGATTTTTCATTTGTTTATATTTTCATTTATTGATGCTCTCAGACACTTCTGTGATTTTTCCTGGTGTATCGGCTTCGATGTCCGTTGGCACACAAAATTACCGTGTTTCCCCATTGTCTGGTCACTCACCTGCATTTTTTTCATTTTTTTTTCATTTATTTATATTTTCATTTACGGATTATTTCCAACGATTCTGTAATTTTTTTTCCGGTGTACTGGTTTCGATGTCCATCGACATGCAAAATTTCAGCTTTCTACGTCACCCCGAAGGTTCCGATCTTTAATATAATTTTGTGAGTCAGTCAGTGGTTAGAAATATATATATATATAAATATTCATAAACGAAGAAAAAAACCTAGAGATAATGATCACTGAAAACAATCTCAAAAAAGAAACGATAGCAAAAAAGATAACTACGATTAAGTCAACTGGAGAAAACAAAAGCACATGTTGGAAAATAACCAAAAAAGATTATACTGCAAACTCAGGAAACAAAAGCAAAATGTATTTAATCCCACACCCCCTGCCCCCATGAGAAACATAAAAACTTGAAGGTTTCTGGAAAGATATTTATTGATAAAGACCTGAAATAACACTACAAGGAGGTGGATTGGATCTGCAACTTGGAAAAGAAAAAGCAACACTTAAAGGAAATGCCCCCATGATATTTGATGATTTATTTTTCAAACAACTTGCAAAAATCCCAAACTTTAAAAGCCCAGGCCCAGATAGAATTCCAAACAATCACTCCACTCGAGCATTCAACAAACTTGTCCAGTAATAAAAAGTAATGCATGAGTGGCTCACAAAAGGTAACATTTATCATCCCAAAATCTGAAGAAACCCAACTACCTCACCAGTATAAGCCAATAACATGTCTACCAATCCTCACAAGTGTAAACCAATATAAAGTAATAAATAAAGCAATATATACCAACAACATGTCTACTAATAGCTGGTGATGCACCACCATCTAATTCAACAAGGAGGCCTAGAGGCAGAACAGAGGATGCTATGGAACAATAGACCACTGACTACTAAATATACAAGGCCATACTCAAAAACTGTAAAACCAGAACAACGAAATTGTCCACAGCCTGGATAGACTACAAAAAAGGTTTTGATGGTGTTCCACATTCATCTATGATAAAATGTATGCAATTGTACAAGATCAAGCCCAAAATAGTCACACTAATTCAGAAAGCAATGGAACTCTGGCATACCACAGTGATATTACAGTACTCGCAAGGAAAGATCGAAATACCAGCAGTGAAGATGTGTTGCGGGATATTCCAGAGCAACAGCGTTCCCATGCTCCTGTTTTGCCTCCCCTCGACCCACTGAGCAACCTTATTAATAAGCACGGACACAGATACACCCTGACATCCAATAAGAGAGCGTCCAGAGAGACAAGAAAGGTGACTGTACATGGATGATTTAAAACTGTTCACATCGAATGACAAAAAATTGGCAGAACAGCCAAAAATAGTAAAACGGTACTCGTCATGCAATATAGCCTCGATAAGTGCACATTTGTACAAGGTAGACTAACAAAAACGGACAACAAAAATCGACCAAATTACATTACAGGAACAAGACAACGAAGCATCATACAAATTCCTTGGAGTAGAAGGGGGCCGCCAACAATATGTCACAAAGAAATGCGCAAAACAATTCTCAAAGAATACCGACGTAGAATGAGGTTGATCCTGAAAACATACCTCTCCCAAGAAACAAAATCAAAACCCTAAACCAACTTGCAGTCCCAGTATTCCAACACAGCAGCAGAATAAAAATTGGCCACAATTGGAAATCAACAAACTACATATCAAAACAAGGATGCTCCACACTATCCACAAAATTTTCCACAAAAACCAATGCATCCTGAAAAAAGTACCTGTTGCGACAAGGAGGGAGCGGCTTGATGGAGCTCAACCAAGTGCAGAGAATGACAGACAACTGTAGGACTGGCTGAATACGTGAAATGTTCAACAGACTACAGAATCCATTTTGTATGCAAACACGAAGAGAGAAAACCAGAGAGGGTATTCCTCACCCGCCTTGCAAAAAATTTCCAAAAACAGGTGCGAATGGAAGATTAGATGTCACGCATGATACCGAAACACCAATGAATACAACCTCAACTATTGCAAAAAGGACAAAATAAATATATAAAGTGAAATCTAAGCAAAAAAACATTGATAAATAGTAGAACGATATAAGAGCAGGGAGAGATTTTTTAAAAATGGAAAAGTTGGACAGATTAGTCAGGTCAGTTTTGGGAGCATGCGCTGGAGCAGAGCGTCACGACGTCCACTTTCTGCCAGTACTCCAGGGGCCTCCATCTGGCCATCCCCCAGCCAGATGCCTGCCCCATCTCCATCTCCTTGAGATGATTAACCTGCTGCATCCATGAGGCACGTGGTCGGCCCATTGGCGTCCTCCACTCACTGGTGGACAACACCTCAGCACCATCCTGACACACACTACCACAATCCAACCCGGGAAGGTTACTCCATGTTTTTCCTCCTATCATCAAAGAGTGGGGGTCTCGAATGCTTTGCCCCAATCCCGTCATCCAGTGAGCTGCCCTGTGAAGGACAACTGCAAAGGAGGTACTCCCGCAGAGTGGGTTTTCAGTTTTCTTTGCATTTTTGGTATGTTTTGTGGAGTGAAGGGTTTTACGGTGGCCAGAGTGCAAATTCTGCCACCAACCTCCTAAAAAATGTAACTCAACTGCAGGAGGACGTCCGCAGACACAGTTGGACGCTAGAAATGGATGGCTGTTGGCTCACAAGGAGCTCCTCCATCCTTTCACAGGTTTTGTTTTTAATCCTGCTGGGTGTCCATATCATATACCCTCCTCACCAGGAAACCTGGTGGGGGAGACGGTTTAGTCGCCGACAACCCGACAGATTGGGCAGAGACAAAAATGGCTCATTGGAATGGCTAAGAAGAGCTCAGCTCAACTCGGATGGAGAACAAATCATTATTAATGCCGAAGAACAAGGACACTACACCAATGGCCTTAAGAAAATGGTGGGACTGAGCCAATTGGACAAGTATAGGTTTTGCAAGGTAGAAACAAAGAGTACCTCCTATCGGGAAGTAAAATACTTATTTCAAAACAACTGTGCACACAAACGCACAACAAAGTATGTAGAATAATCCACTGACACATCTGCAAAAACTTCAATATCTCAGTTTCAGAAAACTCATGAAAACATGAACCAAAAGTGATCGTTGAAAACAAGGAAGTATGACCTGATGAATCAACCTATTGAGCGTGAACACAGAAAACAAAGCCTTGCAACTGGATATAGTACTGAGGTACAAAAAAGAAATGACAGCCTTGCTAATTGAGGTGTCGGTACCCAGATATTTTAGCCTAAACAACACAGAAATTACGAAAATGACCAAATACCAGGATCTCAAAAATGAAGTGAAAAGATCTTGGAAGCTGAAGAGCACCGAAATTGTACCAGTGATAATTGGAGCAACGGGAAAGTCAAAGAAGAACCTCACGGAGATCCTGGAAACCATCCCAGGGAATATTACTACAAACGAACTACACTTGGAAGCTGTCTGGGGCTCAGTGACGATCCTGAAAAGAGCCATTCCAACAAAACTTTGAAAACTTAATAGTTTTGTCCATGAATCGTGATCCCTTACTCAAACGGAAGTGGATACTTCGAGACCTGGGAGAACTCCATTCCATCTCCTCAAACCCACCCACGTGTGGAGATAGCAGACAACAAAATCAACTTTCACACACATATATGCACACACACACACACACACACACACACACACACACACACACACACACACACACACACACACACACACACACACACACACACACACACACACACACACACACACACACACACACACACGTGGATACTTCGAGACGTGGGAGGGCTCCGTTCCACCTTCAGAAAGATAACAACCAACAGCACAAACACAATAGCAAAATCCCGTCTCACGCTGCGCAACAAGATAGACGTGTTTGCTGCCATGAGAACACAATTCATCGTGACTTTTTGCTTCCTGACTTATCAACCATTGCTATTGACCACTAATCCATGCTTTCATGAAGTGCTTTGTAAATTTTGTGCTTTGCACTTACACAGACCATGATTGCCATTCCATTGAAGCGCCATTGCAGCCTACGCGTCTCCTTACGACGGGTTATGTCTCACACTGGCCCCTTTCGACGTTCAATGTCAGAGTTTGAGGAGACTGCAGAGACTCCAGACCAGCGGCATCTCGCTGAGGTGATTGCCTTTTACCTGAATGACTATTTATGAGCCTTAACACAATATCTTTTTGTTTTCTCAGGGTCAAGACATAATTTTAAAAATAAATGCCTGACATATACAAGTTTCAATGTTACTTGTACATCATTTTTGGGCCCATCTCTCAATGGTAGTAACCTGAGTAACCCTCTATTGCAGCTATGTCCTTCCTCAGATGTGGTGACCAAAACTGTACACAGTATTCGAGATGAGGCCTCACTAAATTCCTGTACAGTGTCGACACTACCTCTTTTGATTTGTCATTTATCCCCCTACGAATAAAACCTAAAACCCTGTCAGCTTTTCTTGTAGCTGCCTGGCACTGTGCTGTCTGCTTCACCCCCATATCTATTACAACCCCCAGATCCTTTTCCTGTGTCACACTGTGATCGATCACGTGACAACGTCACTTGTTTAAAATGGCTGCTCATTCTGAGTGCACACAAATTAGAGAGCTGTGATTGAAGTTTTTAAAAAATTACTTCAGAGGGAGTACATTCTGTTTAACATTCATGTGCAACTGTATAATATGTACCTTCCTTCACTCCACTGTTGATGTGAGCGGTACCAGCCCGAGATCAAATGATCAAATGATTTGAAAATTGTTTCCAACTTCGTTTCTTTCCCTTCCAGCTGCATTTTTTTTTTCTCATTTCACTCTAACCTGTCCACTCAGGACATCTTCATCAGCTGTGTCAAGGCAGTGTTTCCTAAAACCACACTGAACAAGGCTATTCGAGTGACAAACTCAACGCTGGCTGTCGGAGAGTGGATAAAAACGCTGAACCACAATGTTACTATCGTGGGCTTTGGAAAGGCAGTGCTTGGCATGGCAGCTTGTGTGGAGGCACTTCTGGGAGATCATCTCATTCGTGGCATTGTTAGCGTACCCAAGGGACTACCAAAGTTTTTGCTTGAGAATCGATGCAGGTGAGATGTTATGGACTTTGGAAAGCGTTGTGAACCTAATAGCCTGTTGGGGGTAACACCTGCTTTTGGCCTCCAACTGTTGCAGGTTATTGCTTTATGAGTAATCTGTGTTTGGGAGGGGTTTGCATTGAGAAAGTAATATGGTAAAGTAGTTGGGAAAGTTGGTAAGTGGTGTTGAAAAGGGAAATTATAATGGAAGAGAAGAGAGAAAGTAGGAATTAATGTGGTTTTGAGGTTGATCACAACAAAATTTGGTTGGTCAAGCTTTTGACCAGACTGTACTACTGCTGTTTGTTCAGGAATGCTCCTGAAAGCGACAAGCCGGATTGAGGTGAGAGAAGGGGCAAAGGATAACCTACCAGATGATGCATCACTGGCTGCAGCGAAGTCCATCCATGACATGGTGGAACCCTGGGTGAAGAGGATCTCCTGATTGTCCTTATTTCAGGTGGGAAGTAAACATACTTGTGTCATTCTAGAAAGTTCCAAGTTGATTTTTTTTTTTTTGATCGAAACAGCATCTGTAGGAACATCAGTTTGTGAGTCTTTAGCTTTTTCTGAAATGGCTTATAAAACTGTTATAAACTACAATGGCACTCAGTAAAGCACATACCTCCACCAGGCCGTACAGTTTACGTTTTGTATCCCACTGATGGGCTGGATTTGCATCTGGACCTTAACCTGCATCTGGATAGGCTGGACTTAAGGAAAATCTAAGCAGTTTGTTCTTGTAACACACCTAACTCTTTCACCAAGTTTCGTCCGAATACATCCATAACGTTTTAAGATATTGTGATATATATCGTTTTTGGCCCCATCTCTCAATGGTGAATGAGGAATCACTTTTAAAAAATCTAGTATCTGGGACTGGATCTTCACCAAAATCTAATCAATTCGTCCTTGTCACGCACCCATCCTGTCCACTAAGTTTCATCCGAATCCATCCATAACCTTTTGAGATATCCTGCTCAAAGACAGACAGACAAAACAGACAAACAAAAAGGGGTGAAAACACAACCTCCGTCCACCTTTGGTGATGGAGGTAATTAAGATCATAAAAAGCATTTGCTGTTGTGGAAAAGGTGCCAAATTACAGGATGCCATTTTGGAAAAATCGGATTTTAAAAGCATTTTGGAGGATGCTAAAGAAGAACAATGGTAATGCAACTGATAAAATTAACATCATTTTTAATAACAATGACACAACAAAAATCTTATTCACAATTACCGACGAGTTATGGATTGAACGGATGTGCCATTATTCCACCAACAGGTGCATGTCAACTTTTCAAATAAAATAATTGATTGTTATTTCGGAAAATATCCGTTATTTATTTGCTGATAAAATGCTAATACCTATTTCCTGCCCAGTACACTGTCCCAGTTATGCAGTTGAATTAAGAGGTAAGTTGTGCAGCCTGGCGGAGTTGTGCCGTCCCTCGAACGGACATTAAACATGGGCGTCCCATCTGCCGGCATTATTACCTTCGCAAACTTTGTTGCGAAGGTTATGTTTTGATCGCTGTGTATTTATTTATTTGTGAAATATATGGTGTTGTTTGTTTGTTTGTTTGTTTGTTATTCGCATAACTCCAAAAGTATTGAACTGAATCGCAGCAAATTTGGTGGGATGATTGGTTATTATCCGAGGACCATTTGATTAGATTTTGGAGCGATCGGGTCAAAGGTCAAGGTCAAGGTCATGAAAAGGTCAAAATCGTCTTTTTACCATGCGCGGTCAATTTGTATTCAATTTGCATGCAACTAATGCCAAAATGTTCAGAATTCAATGCCCCATCTTGTGATATGTGACATGACACAATGACGTAATAACCCTTATTAGCGGTTGGGAGTCAAAGGTCAGGGGGGTCACGACATTGCAAAATGTGCGGTTTTAGTCATAACACGGTCAATTCTTATCCGATTTGCATGAAACCAACACCAAAATGTTGACTGTTCTGTCCCACAACTCTAATACCAATTACAAAATTAAGAGTACAAAGGTCAAGGTCGAGGTCATGAAAAGGTCAAAATCGTCATTTTGCCATAGTGCGGTCGATTTTTATCCAATTTGCATGCAACCAATGCCAAAATGTTGTGAAATTCAATGCCCAATCTTGTGATATACGATATGACACAATGACGTCATTTACCTTTGTTAGCGGTTTGGGTCAAAGGTCAGGGGGTCAACGACCTTTATTATCATAACGCGGTCAATTCTTATACAATTTGCATGTAAGTAGATTCAAAATGTTTAGAATTCAATTCCCTATCCTGTGATGTGTAATATTTGATTTCTTATAATGTGACCAGTTGTCATCAGATTGACTTGACACCGACACCCAAAAAGGTCAGGGAGTTCATTACAGAAATTGTACAATGTATGTGAATCAGTGTCAAACAGCAGGAAATGTAATGTTTTTAAGCCATCATAACACATATGAGATGGCAGATGTGGTATGGGATTAAATACCCTCACAATCAACGGTTTCTGGGGGGGGAGGGGCAAAATGTAGCGTTGGCGAAGGTATGCGCTCTACTGAGTGCCCGTTCTAGTTTTGTGTAAGTTAGGCCTAGGTCACATTGCTCTACGGCGAGGATACGGCGGCCGTACGCCCTCTGAATTGACAGAAACGTGCGGCGGCCGCAGAGAAACTGAGGTGGCCTCAGGGAGGCCCTACACCGTTTGGCTATATTTTACAGGCGTAGGGGCGCCGTGGAATTATAGCGCGGAGTTATAACTTTTTTTCATTTCTACGTTCGCCGTAGCAATTCGACAACCAAGCGTGACGTAGATGTGTTCCACGTCGACCGTACGTAGGGCGTACGGTGGGCTTGCGTTATTCGTGCGGCTGCCGTAAGCTCTTCTCAATGAAAAATAAATTTTCCCAACCCCCAAAAAATTACGGCGGCCCCACTATTTCCACCGGTCGCCGTACAGTGGCCTTGCGGTCTGTGTGACTACCTGCGGGCAACGCAGGGTCGACGCATGGTTCCCTACGCCCGCCGTGCACCTACGTACAGCCTCCGTTGGCAGTCTGCGTCGACCGTGCGTCCAACGTGCGCTACCGCTAGAGATCGGAGTATAGGGTTTGCCTATACAGTGGTGCCCCCAGAATCCCAATTTATTCGTTCCAGGAGCTGTTCGGATTGCAAAAAGTTCGGATTCCAAAAATATTTCCCAAAAGAAAAATCGAGTGAATTAATCCGTTCGTGGACCAAAGAAACCCACTTTCAAGACACTTTAAACTGAAATTCCCCATGTTTAAGTATAATAAGATGAGTAAATGACCTTCGGTGGCAGTGTATGTATGTAAACTGGTACAATCACCACATCAAAGGTCCACACAGGCTCGAGCTCCGTCCTGGGGTTCCGATCGCTCTCGCACTCTGCGAGAGCGCTGCCCCCAGGGCAGCTCATCAAACATGATGCCCGCAGAACTCAATCACTTTTCATCAAACGCATCGGGCTGACGTAATCATGGATATTCCAAATTACAACTGGTTTTGCTGTGAAATTCAATCCTTGCCTGACAGTCCGTCACACCACGTGATCGGATTGCTTTTTTTGTTATTAATTAAAACACAAGATGATTAAAAAAACAAACATCACAAATGAAGGTGAAAACAGAGGTAAGGCCTAAGTCACATTTGGCTCGGCGGCCGGAGGGTCTACAAAATGTACGGGCACTAGCAATTATAAAGCGGCCGCAGTAATTCCACGGTCACACAATGTAGCAGTCACATATGTTTTTATTTTTCGGGTAGACGCACGGGGTATTTATAAATTGTGGAGACCGAAAACGTGGGGGTGCCGTACGTCTTTGATTTGATGTCGCACGGTGACCTTAGGCGTCCTGCGGCGCCATAGAATTTTCAAGGCAGACACAAGGTGCCCGCAAGGCGACCGCAGGGGGACCCAAGCCGAACGTGCGGCCAGACGGACGGTAACGAATGGTTAATTTTTTTTTTTTTTTTTTACCAGTTCTTTTGTTTCGGCTTGTCGAATTCTACGCGAACGTAAGAAATGAAAAAAGTTATAACTCCGCGTTATAATTCCACGGCGACCTTACGACCTGTAAAATATAGCCATACGGCGTAGGGCCACCCTGAGCCACCTCAGTTTCTCTGCGGCCGCCGCACGTTTCTGTCAATTCAGAGGGCGGTACGGCCGCCGTATCCTCGCCGTAGAGCAAATGTGACTGAGGCCTAAAGTATCGATCGACACACGAGAGATGCTTTCACGAGGAACTTCCACCGATGAACTGAACAAAGCGCGAAGATGGGCTCGAACAGGTGGGGAGACACTGAACAAACATGAACGCTACGTTGTGTTCGGTTTTTTAAATGTATTAGGTTTTTAGGGCAAATTTTCTCGAAAAAATTATTCGGATTCCAATTTGTTCAAACAATGGGGCGCTCGGATTCTGGGGGCACCACGGTATATTATAGTTATAATATATTCAGTTATATATACTGGTATATTTTTATTTCAGTAAAAAAAAAAACTGGTATATATACCCACTCTTACCGTCCTCTGGCCGCACGTTCGCCTTAGGGCCCCCCTGCGATCGCCTTGCGGGCACCTTGCGTCTGCTTGAAAATTCTATGGCCGCCGCAGCGACGCCCTAAGGTCACCTGTCGACATCAAATCAAAGACCGTACGGCACCCCCACGTTCTCGGTCTCCACGATTTCTAAATACGCCGTGCGGCTCCCCCGAAAAAAAAAAACATATGTGACTGCTACATTGTGTGACCGTGGAAATACTGCGGCCGCTGTATAATTGCTAGTGGCCGCAGATTTTGGAGACCCCACGGCCGCCGTGGCAAATGTGACCTAGGCCTTAGAGATCCCACAGTGTCCTTCATGAAGAGTAAACGAGCTATCGCCAGCACCCAGGCCAAATTTCCTGCTGTAACCTACAAGGGGGCACCGCATCAGTGGCACTGCTGTGCCCCCAGAAAATGATGCTGCCTGAAGCCATGCATTGCATACGAACGAAGGATAACTCGACCCGTTGAAGGAGCAGCCATCGCACAGGAGACCTGCGTCACTGCTGTCATTATATGTCACTGCTGGGTTCTCGCATCCATGAAAAGAAGCTGACATCAACCAACAATGGCAGAAACTGAGTTTTATGTCGGCAAAAGAAAATATGCATGAGATGTTAAGGCTGTTTGTTGAAAACATTTGATTTTTTAAAGATAGACTACAAATTAGTAATAATTTCGCACTTCAATTATTAGCTAATGAAAAACAAATCCAACAATTAAGTACTAGATTCGTTTTATGATTCTGCCAAACGCTGTGGTTTACTTGCAGGCGGAGGATCCTGTCTGCTGCCTAGTCCGGCTCCACCAATCACCTTGTCTGAAAAGCGTCACATGACAAAACTGATGGCATCTCGCGGAGCTACAATTGCTGAACTCAATATGCTCCGTCGAGAGCTCTCTTGTCTCAAGGGAGGTGGCCTGGCACAGCTGGCCTTTCCGGCACAGGTACAGAACCTTTGATGCTGAGATACATTGCAGGCTATTTTGTGATACCATTGTCACGAAGGGTGCCATGCACAGCTTTGATGAAAGTTAAAAAAATTTAAATGCATCTTCTAGTTGTACAAATAATATAAAAACACGTTCATCGATGTCAGCCTGACGTACAGTAAACTGTTCAGCCCGACGGAAGTATGCACTCCTCCTGAGTGCCTCTCTTGTTTGTAATATTATAATTTGTGGTTTTCCTTTGTTACAGCGTGGCGACATCGCGCTGTTATATAATTGGCTATTCTGTCCTGTGTCTTTTCTGTGCACACTTTTATTTTGTGTTTGTGATGTTGGCGGAGATTTGGGGTGTATTGTGGGCGGGATTGCGGCGTGAATGGGTGCGGGGATTGCGGGTGGTGATTGTGGGGGAGATTGCGGTTGTATTGTGGGCGGAGATTGACAGGGTGTATTGTGGGCGGAGTTGCGGTTGATGTGCTGGGTGGAGATTTTGCGGGTGTATTTGTGGGCGGGAGTTGCCGGGTGATTTGGCGGGCGGAGCTTGCCGGCGTGAATTGGTGGGCGGAGATTGCTTGGGTGTATTTGTGGCGGAGATTGCCTGGGGTGTATTGTGGGCGGAGATTTGCACGGGTGTTATTGTGGGTGGAGTTGCCGGTTGTGATTTGCGGGCGGAGATTGCTGGGTGTTTTGTGGGCGGAGTTGCGGCTTGTGAATGTGAGGCGGAGATCTGCTGGGTGTATTGGCGTTGGGGGGTTGGCGGAGATTGCCGGGTGAATGGGGCGGAGATTGCGGTGATGTTGTGGCGGAGTTCCGGGGTGTATTGTGGAGTGCGGGATTTGGCGCGGAGATCGTGATTGTGGGGCGGGTTTAATGCGGGAGAGCGACGTTTTTTGTGTGAAGTTTTCTGTGTGACGCGGAAGTTGATTTTCTGAGCAGGAAGTGTAATCTTCCTGTTCCGTTAGTTGTTGACGCGCAGCGTTGTAACTTGCTCTTTTCTTCATTTTATTATTTTTTTATTTTTTTTGGCACGTACGGTTTTTTATTAGCGCGGCGACACTCGCGCTGTTATATATTGGCTATTTCTGTTCTGTGTCTTCTGTCACGTCTTCTGTCACACTTATGGCCGCTATGTCCCTTTGATTGAGGGCTATAATCGAAATTGCACGTCACAACTCTTCCATCATGCATGCTAATTCACCGTGTTCTACATTTCTAAATTTTATAACTGCGATGTTTATCTTCTTCCTAGATTTTACTGCCCCCAGCCGCGCGATATCGAAGTATTCGCTTCTTGTTATAATAATTTTGCTGTGTCATTTAATTTCTGTTGTTGAATGCAAAGAATACTTTTTCCTTTTCCTTTTTAAAATTTCTAATCAGTGTGGTATTACTTGTTTGCTTCCATGGTGCATTTGGGCTTTAGGTTAAAGCATTTGCGAGTTTAAACAACTTGTTCTGTTATGGCGTCGGATTCACGTTTATAGGTACTGCCCCCAACCCCCACCCACCTAACCCTTACACTCTCTACCCCCACCCCCATGCCCCCCCCCCCCGCCACCGAGCACTGCAATTAAATTTTTTCTTGTATGGCAAGATGAACCATCTTATACAATATATGTACTGTAGAATTGACATTCAACACTATTTGTATGCATTTGGGTTTTTTTGTGTTTACAGAAAAAACATTTTTTTATAAACATTTAATTGTTTTATTCACTTAACGTTGTGCTGTTAGAAAATAATCACACTTTGAACTCTCGCTTACGTCCTGCAGGTGCTTTCTCTCATCATCTCCGATGCTATTGGTGACCCTTTGGAAGTCATTGCCAGCGGGCCTACTGTGCCCAACCCAACAGGTCCAACTGAATGTTTGGACGTGCTTGAAAAGTTCGGTATCTCCAACCTGGTGCCTTCTTCTGTTACAAACTACCTGCAAAGAAAACTTGCAGCTGAAGCACGCAGCCATCGCAGTGCACCACAGAGCTTTGCTCACGTCCATAACGTTATTGTTGGCAATAACAAGCTCGCCCTGGAAGCGGCTGAACAATGTGCGACCTCCTTAGGCTATTCTACTCTTGTGCTTTCCACTAGCATAATGGGGGACGTTCGTGCAGTAGCTCACTTCTACAGAAAGCTGACCACAGTGGCTTGTCGACTCCTGACTGTGTGCACCTCAGGATCTCCACCAGAAGATTTGGTTGGAACTCTCCAGGATGTTGAAAGTGCTGCTATTACCGTTGGGTTAAGGACCTTCCCTTCGAAGAGGCTGATTGCACTGGCACAAACTGCAGCAGCACATGGCTGTGGTCTTTGCCTCCTGGCTGGTGGTGAAACCACGGTCGAAGTTCGAGGGCGTGGCAAAGGAGGGCGAAATCAGGAGCTGGCCATGCGAGTGGCTTGTGAAATGGATGCATGCCTTGGCACAGATGAACTAAGCTTGGTATACTACCTTTACCCTTTGCAAAACCCTGGTTAAGTTAATGAAAGATTATAATTAAGAGGGAGAGGAGAGGGAAGGGTGAGAGGTGAGGGAGAGGATCGTGCACAAGGGAGAGGAGGGAGGTGGGTGGATGAGGGCTGGGAGAGGATGTGGAGTAACTTACTTCAACCTTGACTTGATTGACCCTGAGAGGGGGGAGAACCTTCCTTGATTGAATTACATTGAACACACTTCACAAATTAAAAATTACTTAAAACCAAACACTACAAATAAATAATTGGATTCCATTGTTGGTCCACATATTTAATTAATTACGTATAAAGTTTACCTCAGTATTGTTTCATTATATAGTTGGAAAAGAGTTCACTCGCCCTAAATAAACTCTTTATATATATATATATATATATATATATATATATATAACATGAAAAATATAATTAGACCACAGTTCGAACCTTAACTTCAGTTTTCTTCTTTGCAGAGAACCCTACCTCACACTTAGCTACTACCCTCCCCTCCTTTCACTACTTTCCCTACGCTCTTCCACTTCCCCTCCCTCCTCTCACTACTCTCACTACCTTCACTCTTCTAATTCCCCTCCCCTCTCTCCTCTACGCCATCTACCTCCTCTTACAACTCCACCTACCCTCGCTCTTCTACCAATCCCTCCCACCTCTACTCCCCTTCTTTCCTTCTATCCTTTCTCCCCTCCCAACAGTCCAAACAGATTCATATACATAGGGCTATTAGAATGCATTTTTGTGTAAAAATGCCAATATTTGTCTGATTTTCTCACGTTTTGCTGAAAATGAAACTTGAACCATCTTAACGACTACAAAAAATGAAGTCAGATGGTGAATTAGAGTGAAGATATAGCTGTGAGGGAGTCTGAATGGACTTTATAT
>CM068961.1:23664181-23677028 GCA_035128595.1 Eptatretus atami | reverse complement strand
GTTAAATCGTGCACAGGAACTTTTTTACATCGTGTGTGTTGTATATGTGATATATAAATATGTACTCGACCAGTCTAACGTTTTAGAGCACCCCATTTTCCAGTTTTTACTGAAATTTAAGCAGTTTAATGTTTCAATGTACTCTGAAATTAAAGCAGAGAACAAATCAAACAATTGCAGATAAAAAAGAAATCATGGAATCGTTTTGTTGAACAAAATTAATCTAAATTTTGACTCATCAAAGTAGCCACCTTTTGCAGATATAACAGCCGAACATAATCGTGCTATTCTTTCTACAATGGAAATCAAATATTGTTTGGAAAGTTCTTCCCAATACTGTCTGTAGGCAGTTCCCACAAATGTGTTGCACTTGTAGTTGCTTTGCTTTCACCCTTCTGTTCAGTTCATCCCAAACCAGCTCGATGGGGTTTAAGTCTCGAGACTGTGCTGGCCATTCCATGATTTGAAGTCTACCTTCTTGTTCTTTCTTCTGAGGTAGTTCTGACATAGCCTGGAGGTATATTTTTGGTCATTATCTTGCTGTAAGATGAACCCTGACGAACTAGGTGTAGACCATAGGGGTTGCATAGCGCTGCAAAATGCTGTGGTAGCCCTTTTGGTTCAGGGTGCCAGTCACTCTGTGCAAATCGCCGACTCTGGATCCAGCAAAAGAGCCCCAGATCAACACACTTCCTCCTCCGTGTTTGACAGTTGGTGTCACACAGTGAGGAACCATCCTTTTGCCTATTCGACGGCGTACAAAAACCCTGCATGATGAACCGAAGATTTCAAATTTTGATTCATCGGTCCATAAAACCTTCTTCCAGTCTTCAGTAGTCCACTGGCGGTGCTTCATGGCTCAGGCAAGCCTCTTTTTCTTATTTTGCCATCTTAGCAATGGCTTTCTTACTGCCACTCGACTTGTCAAACCTGCAGCTTGAAGTCTTCTCTTCACAGTTGAAACTGAGACTTCCTTACTTCAACCAGTGTTAAGCTGTGCTTGAAGTTGCTGTCCTGTGAGCCGCCTATCATGCAAGCTGTTGACTTTCAGAAACTTGTCTTCTGATTGTGCTGTGGCTTTCGGTCAACTAGACATCTTCCTATCAGAGTTTCCTCCAGTTTCCAAGAGCCTTTTGATGGTGTCAAAAACTGTACTCACTGACACCTTGGCTTTCTTTGCAATTTCTTCAAAGGAAAGACCTACACTTTTAAGGGTTATCATGGTCTGCCTGTCTTCCTTTGTTAATTGTCTTTTTCTCATCATTTGATAGCAATATACTACTTCCTGCAGTGCATATATTTCCAAATAATGCTTCAGAGGGTGTAGCAACACAGTCTGTTCCAACACTGCTTTTATACAGACAGAGGGTTTGTAACTAATCAACAAAAGTTGGGACACCTGTAGGCATTGTTTGCATCAACTTTCAAGGCTTAATTTACTTCCCATTGCTGCAGAACAGCTGCAGTTGCGAACCCATTACTTGTTCCCTGAAAAGGGCCTTTTTTAATAACTCCGAAATTTACATTATTTTTCAGTTTTTGGTAACCTAAACATTTTTTTAACCTCTGGCAGTTTACCGCTTAGCTTTGTACCATTTCAGGTTATTCACTGGACTTGCATTGCTTAAATTTCAGTACAAACTCGAAAATGGGGGTGTTCTAAAACTTTTTGACCGAAAGTGTGTGTGTGTGTGTGTGTGTGTGTGTGTGTGTGTGTGTGTGTGTGTTGTGTGTATATGTATATGTATATATATATTGTTACGGTTGTGGAAATTAGCATCCACCATAAAGAGTCCTCAGGTGAGATATCTCGGTAAGTCCATGGTGTAGTTAGCCCAAACCCGTTGTATAGAGGAATTTATGTGATCCATTCGGGCTGCGATCCTTCAGTTAGCCATTTTTCTTTCTCTATTGTTATTTTCGACCATTAAGCCACCAACAACGCAAACAGCCACTACCTTTACCTTTACAACTCCATCCCCCGCAACCTCGCTTCACCGCCATTCCCAAACGACACCATAACCATCAAACCACCAGGAAAACCCTCACCACCTTCGCCTTTCTCCTTCACAACCAACAACCGCACCACCTTGTGAACACTGAACGTTGGGCTGTCTAGGGCCCGTTCGGCGATTGGTGCCAAACGCACCGAGCCGCGAGCGAATGGCGGCCTTTCGAGGGAAAATTCGGATCCAAAATGCTTCACGCCCACTTCCCCTCCGTCCAATGGGCGAACACGAAGCGGCTTGGCCCCGCCTCCAAGCGCGTGTATGTGAAGTCCGTTTATGCAAATATGCGGATCAAGGGAGGTTCACCCCCTTTTTGCCCGACCAATGGCTGAACAGAGGGTGCGTGGCCGCCTCCAATCGCATTTTGATCCGCATATTTGCATATCGGCTCCTCCTGAGTCCTATAAAGATACGAGCGCAAGGCGACTCGCGCGCGTGAGTTGGGAAGAAGAGCGGGCAGAACTGAGTGGAACTAGAGAGGGAGAGAGTGGAACTGGTGGAGCTGAGTGGAACGGGAGGGCGTGAGTTGAGAGGGTGAGTCGAGCTTGGAGAAAGTTGCGGGAGGAGTTGCAGGGAAGACGGCGGACGGCGACGAGGTCGCGGTCTGGGGGTCGCTCGACTCGTCGCGAGATCCAGGCCAGCCAGCCATACCCCTCTCCCTGAGCATCAACGATTCCCCCCCCCATTCGCGCTGAGATAGTGCCGAGGGGGGCCCCCGTCCCCCCCCACCCTAAACGTGGTGCCAACGGGACCGCTCGCGCGGAGCACGCCGGAGAGACTCGCCGACCACGCCAGGGCACGGAGTCGGGGCGAGCGGCGCGAACATTGCGGCTGCCCGCCAATCGCGTCACGAGGACCGGGTAAGACCCCCCGTCTCGTGGACCTGGCCGATCCTTCAGGATCCACGTATATTTGGTCTACGGACCTGTCTGCCTCCTCGCCTATGAGGGGGCTTGCTTTTTCCTTTGCTTTTTGTGTAAATGCTTGTGGTGCGCCGTCTGTTAAGTGAAACTGCGTAAGTGTTGCCGTGTGTCGTCTTAGTCGGTAGTATCTCTCTTTCACTGTTTCTTTTCTGTGCTTGAATGCGTGCCTTTTATTATTATTGCTGACTAAATATACGTGCTGGCTTTGTGTCCGTGTGTCGCACAATAAAATGCTTGCTTGTTGAACTGTTCCCGCTCTGCTTCGTCTCCTTTCTTTTTATTGACTCTCCATCCTGCATCGCGTAAGAGATTGGTAGTGGGTGTAAGTTCCGGAACTAATCTGAACCGTCGAGGTCGACGATAACTCCGCTCGGTTATCTCTGCAGTACGGAACGAACCGCTTAAGCGGGTTCGTGTCCGAAGTCGACCTGCGGCGAGGTACGATCGCCCGATTAACCATCCGCGTAGGTACTTAGGTAGGTCGAGTTTGGCGAACAACCCTATCCTACCGGCGGGTGGCCGATTGGCAGGATTGTGGTGAGTCGAAAGACCCACCCGTGACTAGCTCCCGGCGTTGTTCCGAGAGGGTCACGACTGAATTGTCCGTCGGTGGGCGACGTGCCGCGATTCGAGTTACGTGGCCGATCGCACGCCGGCGGGCGCAAATTCGCAACAAATATATATATATATAGAAATACATAACTAAATATACAGAGATAAATATACATAACTAAATGTATGTATTTAAATAGACAGCATTATATCTATACAAGCCAGTAGGCGGCCATGGGTCGCCGAGCATCGATGACCTTTGACCCCTGATCTGAGTTAATCTAGTACTAAGTACTTACGAAATTGCAATCGAATCGGTTAACCCGTGTATGAGCAAGGGGGCTTTGAATGGTAATTTGGCCGAACAATGCACTCATTGACCTTTGACCCTGACTTAGCCGAGTAGGTCAATATGTCCTGAAGCAAAGTTTAGTACCCATTGAGTACCTTGTACTATGAACTTCATCGATCGGTAACCGTGTAGGAGCAAGGGGATTGAATGGTTCATTTTGACCGAAAATGCACTCATTGGCTTTGATCCTTGACCTAGCCAATAGGTCATATGTCCTGAAGCAAAAGTTGTAGTACTCATTGAGTACTATGTACCTATGAACTTTCATTCGTATCGGTTAATCCATGTAGGAGCAAGGGTGCCTTGAATGGTAATTTCGCCCAAAATGCACTATTGACCTTTGACCCCTGCCTACTCGAGATAGGTCATTATGCAAATGAGCAAAGTTGTAGTACTCATTATGGTCTATAAGCATGTAAAGATTCATTCGATTCAGTTCACGTCTTGGAGCTAGTGTACTTTGAATTTTCAGCAGAAATGCTCAATGCCCTCGGACACCCAAGTTGAGAGGGTTACCATTTGGAAACTATAAGATATAGAAAAAAATGGATGTCATATCCAGATAGAGAATCACCTTAAGATTATGCATACCAAATCTCATCGAGTTCCATCACTGATAACTACTCGGTACAATTTGAATGAAAGTACCGAAAATGTGAGTTTGATATCGGAATCCCCAAGTCGAGGGGTGCTGTGGGTGAACAAAGAATAAATCGAAAATCCGTTTGTGCACAATGCATTCCAGATATTAGTGTGAATTTTCATGACCATCTGACCATAACCTAGGAGAGTAGCATTTGGCGTGAAGGCACCTCCAGCTCTCGCATATTATCGATTCTTGCCCTTTGACCCTGACCTAAGCAATATCGGTCAATATGTCCTGAGGCAAAGTTGTAGTACTCATTGCGTGCTATGAACCTGCAAAGTTTCATTCGGATCGATGCACTTACCTGGTCGCTAGGGGGCCTTCAATTTCGCCAATTTTCGGGCATACCCCATTGTAGGGGGCGCTGCGGGTAAACTATTCCATATATCACAAAAACCGGAATATATTGGTAGAGCTCACCTGTAGATGATGCATGCCAAATTTCATAAGCCTACGTGGGATAATGGCTTTCGGAATTGATTTTCGCGTGAACGGTACCGTATTTGAAGGTTTTTTCGGCTGTTGCTAGGGAACCAAAGCGTCCCTAGCAACCATCAACAATTTCCAAAGCACTAGGTCATAAGATGTACTACCACCCGAGTTGGTCAAAAACGCCCACGTTTACTACCAATTATGCTGATGACAAACGAACAACACCAAACAAACAGACAGAATTACTGACAATAAGGGTCACCTGATTTCGGCGACCCAATATAATATATATATATATATATATATATATATATATATATATATATATATAATATATATAATATATATATCAATATATGTATATATATATATATATCGCGTCTGTCTGTCTGTTCGGCGAGGGGCTTCTCAGTTCAGTGTGGGGCTTCCACCATTCAGGAGGGGCTTCAAAATCAAATCGCCACCATTTGTTTTTTTGCTCTAGGGAGCCTCTTTGTAAGCTCGCACTTCTTACACTGTCACGCTTTATCTCACTCTAATTCAATATCTGATTTCATTTTTTGTAGTCGCTAAGATGGTGCAAGTTTTAGATGCAAAAAAACAGGAAGAAAATTTGCATTTTAGACAAAAATGCATTTTAAGTGAAATCAAGGCCTGTAATATAAAGTCCATTCAACTCCCTCACAGCTATATCTTCACTCTAATCACCATCTGACTTCATTTTTTGTAGTCGTTAAGATGGTCAAGTTTCATTTTCAGCAAAACGTTGAGAAAATCAGACAAATATTGGCATTTTTACAACAAAAATGCATTCTAATAGCCCTATGTATATGAATCTGTTGGACTGTTGGAGAGGAGAAAGGATAGAAGGAAGAAGGGGAGTAGAGGTGGGAGGATGTAAGAAGAGCGAGGGTAGGTGGAGTTGTAAGAGGAGGTAGATGGCGTAGAGGAGAGAGGGGAGGGGAATTAGAAGAGTGAAGGTAGTGAGAGTAGTGAGAGGAGGGAGGGAAGTGGAAGAGCATGGGTTGGGGAGTCATGAGAGGAGGAGGGAAGTGGAAGAGCGAAGGTAGGGAAAGTAGTGAAAGGAGGAGGGGTAGTAGCTAAGTGTGAGGTAGGGTTCTCTGCAAAGAAAACTGAAGTTAAGGTTCGAACTGTGTCTAATTATATTTTTTTCATGTTCCTGGAGTATATATAAATATATATATATATATATTATATATATATATATATATATATATAAAGAGTATTTAGGCGAGTGAACTCTTTCCCAACTATATAATGAAACAATAACTGAGGTAAACTTTATACGTAATTAATTAAATATGTGGACCAACAATGGAATCCAATTATTTATTGTAGTGTTTGGTTTTAAGTAATTTTTAATTTGTGAAGTGTGTCAATGTAATTCAATCAAGGAAGGTTCTCCCCCTCTCAGGGTCAATCAAGTCAAGGTTGAAGTAAGTTACTCCACATCCTCTCCCAGCCCTCATCCACCCACCTCCCTCTCTCCGCTTGTGCACGATCCTCTCCCTCACCTCTCCCACCCTTCCCTCTCCTCTCCCTTAATTATAATCTTTCATTAACTTAACCAGGGTTTGCAAGAGGTTAAAGGTAGTTATACAAGCTTAGTTCATCTGTGCAAGGCATGCATCCATTCTCACAAGCCACTCGCATGCCAGCTCCTGATTTCGCCCTCCTTTGCCACGCCCTCGACAACTTCGACCCGTGGTTCACCACCAGCCAGGAGGCAAAGACCACAGCCATGTGCTGCTGCAGTTTGTGCCAGTGCAATCAGCCTCTTCGAAGGGAAGGTCCTTAACCCAACGGTAATAGCAGCACTTTCAACATCCTGGAGAGTTCCAACCAATTCTTCTGGTGGAGATCCTGAGGTGCACCACAGTCAGGAGTCGACAAAGCCACTGTGGTCAGCTTTCTGTAGAAGTGAGCTACTGCACGAACGTCCCCCATTATGCTAGTGGAAAGCACAAGAGTTAGAATAGCCTAAGGAGGTCGCACATTGTCAGCCGCTTCCAGGGCGAGCTTGTTATTGCCAAACAATACGTTATGGACGTGAGCAAAGCTCTGTGGTGCACTGCGATGGCTGCGTGCTTCAGCTGCAAGTTTTTCTTTGCAGGTAGTTTGTAACAGAAGAAGGCACCAGGTTTGGAGATACGACTTTTCAAAGCAACGCCAAACATTCAGTTGGACCTGTTGGGTTGGGCACAGTAGGCCCCTTGGCAATGACTTCCAAAGGGTCACCAATAGCATCGGAGATGATGAGAGAAAGCACCTGCAGGACGTAAGCGAGAGTTCAAAGTGGTGATTATTTTCTACAGCACAACGTTAAGTGAATAAAACAATTAAATGTTTATAAAAAAATGTTTTTCTGTAAACACAAAAAAACCAAATGCATACAAATAGTGTTGAATGTCAATTCTACCAGTACATATATTGTATAAGATGGTTCATCTTGCCATACAAGAAAAAAATTTAATTGCAGTGCTCGGTGGCGGGGGGGGGGGGGGCATGGGGGGGAGGAGAGAGTGTAAGGGGGTTAGGTGGGTGAGGGTTGGGGGCGTACCTAATAAACGTGAACTCCGGGCCAACAGAACAAGTGTTTAAACTCGCAAATGCTTTAACCTAAAGCCCAAATGCACCATGAACAAACAAGTAATACCACACTGATTAGAAATTTATAAAAGGAAAAGGAAAAGTATTCTTTGCATTCAACAACAGAAATTAATGACACAGCAAAATTATTATAACAAGAAGCGAATACTTCGATATCGCGCGCTGGGGCAGTAAAAGTCTAGGTTAAGAATGATGAAACAATTTTGCAGTTATAAAATTTAAATGTAGACACGGTAATTAGCATGCATGATGGAAAAGTTGTGACGTGGACAAATTTTTCTATTATAGCCCTCAGATCAAAGGGACATACGCGGCCATGAAGTGTGACAGAAGACGTGACAGAAGACAGAAGGAGAATAGCCAATTATATAACAGCGCGATGTCGCCGCGCGCTATAAAAAAAACGTACTTGCCAAAAAAAAATAAAAAATAAAATGAAGAACGAGAGTTACAACGCTGCGCTGTCAACAACTAACGGAACAGAAGATTATCATTCCTGCTCAGAAAATCAACTATCCGGCGTCACACAGAAAAACGATTCAGCACAAAAAACGTCGCTCTTTCCGCATTAACCCGCCCACAATCCCCGGCAATCTCCGCCCACAATACAACCCGGCAATCTCCGCCCACAATACACCCGGCAATCTCCGCCCACAATTCACCCGGCAATCTCCGCCCACAATACACCGCAATCTCACCCCACAATACACCCCGGCATACTCCCGCCCACAATCACCCGGCAATCTCCGCCACTAATACACCCGCAATCTCCGCCCACCATTCACACCGGCATCTCCGCCCACATACACCCCGGCAATCTCCGCCCACAATCCAACCCGCAATCTCCACCCACAATCACCGGCACAATCTCCACCCACAATCCACCCGGCAATCTCCCCCACAAGTACACCCGGCAATCTCCGCCCACAATACACCCGGCAATCTCCGCCCACAATACACCCGGCAATCTCCCCCACACCATTCACCCGGCAATCTCCGCCCACAATACACCCGGCAATCTCGCGCCCACATCACACACAACAATAGTGTTGGACAGAAGACAGGACTGAATAGCCAATTATATAACAGCTGCGATGTTCGCCACCGTGTAACAAGGAAAACCACAAATTATAATATTACAACAAGAAGGAGGCACTCAGGAGAGTGCATACTTCCGTCGGGCTGAACAGTTTACTGTACGTCAGGCTGACATATCGATGACGTGTTTTTATATTATTTGTACAACTAGAAGATGCATTTAATTTTTTAACTTTCATCAAAGCTGTGCATGGCACCCTTCGTGACAATGTATCACAAAATAGCCTGCAATGTATCTCAGCATAAAGGTTCTGTACCTGTGCCGGAAAGGCCAGCTGTGGCCAGCACCTCCCTTGAGAACAAGAGGAGCTCTCGACGGAGCATATTGAGTTCAGCAATTGTTAGCTCCGCGAGTGCCATCAGTTTGTCATGTGACGCTTTCAGAAAGGTGATTGTGGAGCCGGACTAGCAGCAGACAGGATCCTCGCCTGCAAGTAAACCACAGCGTTTGGCAGAATCATAAAACGACTCTAGTACTTAATTGTTGGATTTGTTTTTCATTAGCTAATAATTGAAGTGCCGAAATTATACTAATTTGTAGTCTATCTTAAAAAATCAAATGTTTTCAACAAACAGCCTTAACATCTCATGCATATTCTTTTGCCGACATAAAACTCAGTTTCTGCCATTGGTTTGTATGATGTCAGCAAAAAATCCACAAAATGATGCTGACATGTACACGAGACTGACATGTTCCCCAGGTGTCCGTGAGTATCCGGAATTTGCACGTTCATACTGTGCACTGCACGCACAAATTGCCATGCATGTGTACTGAGTCACGTGACAGAGCTACACGTGGTACTGAGCAAATTGCAATGCAGCACGATTCAGTGAACCCTTGCAGCTGTGAAAAACATTTTTAGTGACGTTGAAACGTCATAAACGTAATGCCATGCCTTTCCGAAAATGAACAAATGAACTTCTACTCGCTATTGGCATACTTGAGACAGGAATGCCACAAAACGTTGTGGCTTGGCATTTTGGTGTTCATCTGAACACCATGCAGTCAGTCTGGAGACGTTATTAACAAACTGGCAACATCAGAGACCATCCTTGTTTTGGGTGACCACGTGTGTCAGTCGGCAGGATAACCATATCTGGTTGGTACACCCTAGGAATCGGTTCCAGAAAGCAATTTTGACAGCTTGCAGCATCCTAGGCTTGCGACCAATCAGCACCAGAACTTTCATGAATCTGTTTCGCGAGCATAACATTCAACCACAATGACCAACAGTACATCCGATTTTGTTGCCACGGCATTGACATGCACACCTGGCTTGGTGTAAACAACCTCTGAAGTTCAGGAGACAAGATTGGGCTGCTATCCTCTTTACTGATGAGTCGACGTTCCATCATAACAATAGTGATGCCCATTGTCGCGTTTATCGATGGGAAGGGGAATGTTATGCTGACGCATGTGTTGTGCAACATTCGTCGTTGGAAGCGTGATGGTATAGGGATGCATCAACGCACATCACAGAACCCAGCTGGAGGTCATTAATAGCAATTTGACACGTATTCGGTGCCGTGATGAAGTTCTCCGTCCTCACGTCCTCCTGTTCCTGTAGGTTCATGGCCGTCACATCACACTTAAACAGGACAACGCACACCCTCACGTCGCATGAATGGTCACTGACTTCATCACACAACAGAACATTCCCACGTTTCCCTGGCCAGCTGTTTCGCTTGGTCTTTCTCCCATAGAATTAGAAGATGTGTGGGATGAAATGGAATGACGATCGCGCCATCTTCAAAACCAGCTGGCGACGTTGGCCCAACTGTTCTTCAACCATTTTGTGTCCTCAATGAGGTGCCGTTGCCAAGTATGTTTCAAAGCAAGAAGTGATCACACAAGATACTGGGCTGTTAACAGATTTTTTTTTTACCGCAACCCTCTTCGAGCCTCTGGAGACATGTTTTGCACACATATGTTGACATTCTCATGTTGATTTCATGTTTATCAAACGCTAAATATTGATATGACCAAACCATGTGATGTGTTTGTTTTCATTTCTCACTTCACCATTGATGTAAATGATGCACAGGCACTTTTTTCCGCTATTATATATAGACATTTCAGCTTTTCATGTTTAATTAATTTGTAAAAATTTCTAAAAACATGTTTTCACTTTGTCATTATGTGGTATTTTGTGTAGATCGGTGCCAAAAAAATTTCATTTAATGCATTTTAAATTAAGGCTGTAACACAATGTGACAAAAGTCAAAGGGTGTGAATACTTCCTGAAGACACTCTACCTTGTGTTATAAAATGGAGATAGTTGAGCAAGAGCCAGTATGTAATGAAGGAAAGTTAAAATATCAGGTGTGTTTACTCTTCTCCAGTAATTCGGGTTCTTGTGCGAAATACCATACAGCTTGTGTCTAAGATTCCACCAAGTTGTCCTGCATTGATCAATAATAGGCATTTGTAAAGGAGTTGAGACACTAAAAGGCATGTTTTGTGTTGCAGGATGATTTTAACTTGACATTTTTGGCTGCTGGCACCGATGGCCAGGATGGGCCAACAGAAGCAGCCGGAGCAGTAATTCATCCCGGCAGTCTCGGCCAGGCTCGAGCATTGGGGTTGGACCCTTTCGTCTTTCTGAGCCGCAGTGACTCATTTGGCTTTTTTTCTGCCATGGGTGGTCAAAGTCTGGTACTAACGGGGTTCACAGGCACCAACGTAATGGACCTGCATTTGCTGATGGTGTACCCACGCAGCCAAGATGCCTCAGCCTTTTAGCAGTGATGACCCAAAAGGTGCATGGTTACAAATTATCATTTCACGGATGAAATGCAACAAATTCAAAATAAGTCAAACTGATTTGGTTGGTTAGTACTAAACCTTAGGCCAAGAGCAAAGTGCTGGCTTAATTTGTCTAATTAATTCTCAATCTCACTTGAAGCTGTTGCGTTGGTGCTTTGCAGGCAGGGCATTTTATCAATCAGTACATTATCCCTCAGATGGACATTAAGCTGAGGACCCATCTGTGAGTATTATTTTGCTGGAGGAAATTAAAGTGGACCACAGGCCCTTCCATGACCCCCCTTCCTTTGCCTGCTCTGTAGAGGCAAAGACTAGACAGTCATTGCTAGCATCCATGCCAAATTATAAATTCCTGCCTGAATGTGCAGGCACAGCCACACTTCATTAATGACAACCATTGGGCTGGATTTGTAATCGAATCTCAGTGTAATGTGCATTCACCAACATCAACAAAGGTACAGTGCCTTTAGAAAGTATTCACACTCGACTTTTTCACATTTTGTTGTGTTGCAGCCTGAATTTAAAATGGATTGAATTTAAATTTTTTGTCACCGATTTACAGAAAAATACCTCATTAATGACAGTGAAAACATGTTTTTAGAAATTTTAACAAATTAATTGAAAATTACACACAGAAGTATCTTATTTACATAAGTATTTAGCCCTGAGTCAATATTTTGAAGAAGCACCTTTGGCAGGGATTACAGCTTCGGGTCTTCTTGGGTTAGGTCTGTATCAGGTTTGCACATCTGGATTTGGGGATTTTCTCCCATTCTTCCTTGCACATTTGCTCAAGCTCTGTCAAGTTGGATGGGGAGTGTTGGTGAACAGCAATCTTCAAGTCTTTCCACAGATTCTCAATGGGATTTGAGTCTGCGTTGTATTATAAATACAGTCAGGGCTGTATTATATCTAAAATAAGGGCCACTCAAGTACTTTCATGTTCTTGTTATGAAGCCATTCCAGTGTTGCTTTGGCTCTATGCTTGGGGTCATTGTCCTGTTGGAATGTAAATCTTCGCCGCAGTCTAATGTCTTTTGCACTCTGAAGCAGGTTCTCCTCAAGAATTTGCCTGTATTTGGCTCCATTAATTGTTCTCTCAAGCCTTACAAGTCTCCCAGTCCCTGGCACTGAAAAGCATCCCCATAGCATGATGCTGCCACCACCATGCTTCATAGTGGGGATGGCGTTAGATGGGTGATGAGCTGTGCTGGGTTTCTGCCAGATATAGCACTTTGCATTCAGGCCAAAAAGTTTAATTTTCATCTCATCAGCCCACAGAATCTTTTGCCTCGTGCTCTCTTTCACGTGGCTTTTTACAAACTCCAGGCGTGCTGTCATGTGCCTTTTTCTCAGGGGTGGCATCTGTCTGATCACTCTCCCATAAAGCCTAGATTTGTGAAGTGCTGCAGAGATTGTTGTCCTTCTGGCAGGTTC
>CM068961.1:23625137-23636841 GCA_035128595.1 Eptatretus atami | reverse complement strand
CCGGACGGGCAATCCAGTCGTAGCTTTCCGGATCAATGCCAAAATCCAGCTACGGGTGTGTTTTTAAGCACACCACAACCTTGTCAATGCTCTGCCCGTGCTACAGGGTCCGATCGCCGAATGGTCGATTTACCTAATTATATTTTTGTGCGGCCAGAACTACCGAGAGGTTGTACCTCAACGGAACTTGCTCGGAAACGAGCCGCTTAGGCAGCTCGCTCCGTTTTCGATTGCCGAGCGGTGTATTATCGCCAAGCCCCGTTGGATCCGATTATCTTATCGGCTATTAAAAACCAGCATTATTCGAACGCAATTACAGCAGCTCAATGGAGGAAGGGACGCAACGAGCAGGTGAATATTCAAACGATGACATTATTTTACACGTATGCAGTGAATGAAGCAATGGGATAAGGGACAAGACACAGAGCAAAAAGACCTACAGCAGTTTGTCTATCTATTACGTACACTTATAACAATTCTCTACTCAGAGGACAAGCGCCACAACTTCTATGCAAAAATAAAACCCCAGGAAAGGAAAGGGTAGAACAGGACCCGTAGGCCTTTAATGTTTCGCGGAGCTGTAAAGACCGAAAGAGCTCCGCGAGACCGCGCAGGTTACCTGCCACCCTCGTGGTGACTCGCTGGACGACCCCGATGTCTCGCCGTCAACACGGCAGCTGTGATGATGGCGACTCGGTTGGTCCGGGCCTGGTCGATCGGCCTAGCCTGACGACGCCTCGAGGAGAGCGGACGGCCTTGCTCTTTTAGAGTGATGCTCTCTTAAGAGTTCGCTTCACTCCTCAGCGTCGCTCGGACCGTCCGCGGGCCCGATCACCTCGGACCGTTATGCCGCTGGTTGGCGACTTCTCGCGGCTGCCTCACGACCAACAGCCCTGCACTGGACTCGAACCTCTCCCGGACTCCAAGCTCCGCTGCGCTCCGACGAGCACAAGCCTGCACTGGACTCGAACTTGAACTGGCACTCTCCACCCCGACTCCGACGAACTGCGCTCACTTCGAACCCAGACTCCAGCTCGACTCAACTCCTCTCCTCAACTCAACTTGCCGGCTTGGCGTCCAGCGCGCCCTTTTATGGGGTACGGGGGTGCGTTTTGGTCTTTTACCATATGACCTTTCACCCCCCCCCCCCGCTGGCTCCGCCCTTTTGTCATTTTGATCGATCTTGCCGTCAAATGCGGAGGAAAAGCGGACGTGTTGAAATCACCAGCCCTCACCCCAACGGGGATCCCTGCGTCTGTCGGCGGAGATGCTGCTCGTCTGTGGAATGCCGTTGCTGGTGAAAAGATGGCGGGATCTGGAGATGGTAGGGGATGTTGCGTCCGAAGGTGGTGAGGAGATGTGGCGGTTGTGTTAAGGTGGTGATGAGATGTTGGCGGTTGTTGGTTAAGGTGGTGAGGAGATGTGGCGGTTGTTGAGAAGGTGGTGAGGAGATGTTGTTGTTTGTTGGTTAAGGGTTGAGAGATGTTGTGGTTGTGCGTTAAGGTGTGAGGAGATGTTGGCGGTTGTTGAGAAGGTGGTGAGGAGATGTTGTTGGTTGTTGGTTAGGTGGTGAGGAGATGTTGGCGGTTGTTGAGAAGGTGGTGAGGAGATGTTGTTTAAAATAACGAGAGAACAGAATAACAACTACCTCAAAGATGCACAGCCCGGCTCACGAATAAATCCGTTAGACATCGGTGGGGAAATCTATCTGGACACACACTATTCGAAATAACTGATCTTCGGGAACTGTATGGTGTTCTGTGAATTTCCACAACTGTAACAATATATATATATTATAGATATAGATATTATATATATATATATATATATATAATATATTATATATATATACTGTATCTATTATAATTTCCAGCAATCTCTGTGTCTGTGTCTGTGTCTGATGTCTGTCTGGTCTGTGTGTGTGTGACCGCTGTTTCTCGACAAGCACTGGTCCATCTGATTGAAAAACTTCCAGGATATTGCTGGGGACTCTGAGGATGTGCCTTTTCAGAGTTTGATATTTAATCGGACAAGGTGGTTCCCAAGTCTATGGCCATTTATTTACCAAACCATGACGACACGTTTGTTTGCGTGGCTGTGGCCGATGGGGAAGGAACTCAGCCGCTCCCCATTACAGGTTACAAAGTTACGGGCTTCCGGAGAGTGATGACTTCGTGTATTCTATAAATTTCTCGATTTCTTATGCGCTATGTTATAGATAAAACACTATGCCCAAGTTATTGATCGTTTTTCATATTAGGACGTGCATAATTTCGGTAACATCAGAGTTGAGCTTGGTGTGTCCGAACCAGGAAGTAAATTTTTTTTTCCTCTCTTCTCTTTCTCTTTTTTTGTTTTTCCTTGCGAACGACATTACGAAGGCAAAAACTTGGCGCTAATTGAATAATTGGCATTAAAACCTAAATTGCGAATAATCGCTAACTGCAGATATGCGAACTTTCCGGGCAAACCACTGTACGGGCACTGCGGAGAGCGAAGAACGGCTTTGGTGGTTGTCTTCTTGCCTCGCCGGTCTTGAATAATTTATTTAGTTTTTATTTTTTTTTTTACCGGGCACGTACTAGTATTGATATATAGGGCTAAAAATCTAACACATATCTCAATATAGTTATGGCTGGATTCGGACAAAACTGTGGTGGATGCATGTTGTTAGGTTGACAAGAACAAGCTGTATGTAAATTTTGGTTATGGTCTAGGAAACCAATCAGGCCTATCCATCCATCATTGGGACCATACTACTGTAATAGAGCGTGGTGCTCTCCGAAGCAGGCAGTCTCCTGGGCTGTTGGGCGCAATCCTGGACACGTCACCACTCCGACGTAGTGATAGCTCGAATGGCTCATTGAGATACAAAATGTAATTATTTCAGCCTGGCGGCAGGTGTGGCGCTCAACCTCGTGCTGTTCGGTTTTGAAATGGTTGCTGTCGTTGAAAAGAGGTTTAATTTTATTGTTGCAAATATGATGTAATGTTGGATTATTTTTTTGATTTTTTTTAATGTTATGTTCACAAGCTGTTGGAATATTCTATGCTTCAGCTGCTTTAAATGTCCAATATCTTTATTTTCATTAATCCTTCGTTGAATCTCGCACAGAAATGGCCACCATCAGGAAGGAAGCTTGTAATGGTATCGGGGGATGGAGCCTGTTGGAAAAGACGTGTCTGCTTATAGTCTTCAGCGAAAGATCACAGTTTCCCTGAGTGTACGTACGACTGGTGTTTGAAAACTACGTGCTGACATCGAGTGTGGATGGCCAAACAGGTGTGTTGCTGGCACCCTTCTTAAGGACTCCAAAATATGGCGTGGTGCACAGTGTAGCGATTTGTACGTTGTATAGCGATGGCAGTATGAAGGAGTGCACATGGTGCGGACACACGTGTATATATTGATGCACAGTGTGATGTCATGATTCTGTAACACGCATAGCTCACTTGCTTGTACTCCATTGCTGTATTAAAAAAACGAACTTAAATTCACTCGATCCCCTCGGTGGAGGAGGGTGAGAGGGATTCCAGCAATTTCAAAACGTTATCTGAAGTGATTGCAAAAAGATGTCTGCAAAGAGCTTTCAATGGATTGACAGAGGACAGGATGCTGTTTTCCATACATGCTGTTAATCGCTGGAACTGAGTGTTTATTAATTATTAAAGAGTGGTCTATCAGTATATCAATGAAGAGCCAATAGGGTGGTATTTACAACCTATTTCTCTATAAGCTCGATTGTTACCCTGCCGCACGGAGGACTCAGCAGTTGATTCGTTCATGTCGCGTCGGTTCGTCCGTTGTAAAGGTCAGTTTATGATCGAGGAATGACTTTATTTCTAATTGAAATGTGTAATCGAAAAGACGCACATACCTGACCATTTTACACGACTTTGTCTCTGAATTAGCTCCTGATTGGCACATTCGCATGAAAGGTGCCAACAAATTTTTTTCTTGCTCTGCCTGCTGGCAGTCAAGCAAATTTAAAATTCATTGCAAACCAGGAAACTTACATCTTTTTAAAATTCGTTATTTTATTTTAAATTTGAGAGATATATACTCGAACACTGCATCTGGTAACTGTTCGATGAACTCTCTAGTTGTTTCATAAGAGTGTATACAAACATCAATGTTTCCCAAAATTGCATGCGTAATCGCTTTCATTGCTGCCTTTAAATGATGTAAACGACAGTCTACAGGCGCTGGTTTTTGTGATGTCATGAACTCATCGCACGATCGGTGAATCTGCTCATTATATATGTCCCTTTGAGATATTTTGTTCAGCCGTTCGGAATTTTTAGCGTCCAATACTATTGCTGTTTTATACCGTGACACGTGCTCTGACGTTTCGAAGATGCAGGCAGAAAGAGTTGCACATGATGAACACCGTTGATTTGATAACTGACCAATCATGACAATGAAATAGCAAAAACTTTGTATTCATGGTTGTTGATGTAATGTGCTTCCGTAATTAAAATGTAATTTTGGATCAATTATGCTTGCTTGGGCCAATACTGTGTTAGAACACCAGCCTGGTGTGTACGGTTACAGCGTCTGCTCTGAGTCTGGAGGTCAGTTGGTCGAACTTCCGGTCGAGTCGTATCAAAGACTTTAAAATGCGTACGTGCTGCTTCCTTGCTCTGACGTTCCAGCATTTAAAAAATGATGGAAGCATGGGAAAGAACATCACCAGGTAATTATAAGCACAGGCTTTGATGGGCCTATTGGCCTCCCTTTTTTTTTTCTTTTTTTTTTTTCCCCTTTTTTTTTTTTTTTTTTTTTTTTTTTCCTTTCCTTTTTTTTTTTTTTTTTTTTTTTTTTTTTTTTCCATGCATCTAAGTTATTTTAAGTGATTCTTCACATGCTGAAATGGGCCAACAATAACGATATAAGTATGCAAACGTGTGGCAGGATTATGATGATAACTTGGGTGGATGAGTGGTTAGGTGACAGAACAAAGCTGCTTTATTTTGGTTCAAGCCGCTTCTGCATCCATACCTTATTCAGTGGGAATACAAAATGTAAACTACTCGGCCTGCCGAAATACTTGTGCTCTTTCAGAGTGCCGTTCTCGTTATTATGTAGCTTTAATCTGGAATTTGGAATTCCAGATAAGTATTGTCATCGTGCACCAGCAGTATGGTCTGTCTTGTCTGTCCTGTCTCCGTCCGTCTCCTATTTAGACTCTCAAAGCTAAACGGCTGGCCGATCCTGCTGGAAATTTGGTAGCAACGATCCGCTCCTGACTAACGGGGATTGCAAAGCTCGTTCCGGTCACGTGACCTCAACTAGGTCCAAATGCGCCAACGATAGTAATTTCTTCAAAAATATTTTTTCGCTAGACCCACCAATCAGGATGCTTCCAATTTTGGGGTAACAACATAGGACGGCGGCATGATGTTAAATTGCGGAGGGTCATGCTAATCACATGACCGGAAGTGTCAACATGCCGGGACTTAATAACATTTTTGGGAAAATTGCGTAAATGACTTCAAAGCTTCCTCTTCCAGAACCCACAAGTCAGAAATGCGACCACTTTGGGTTACAACATTAGGCCAGGGCCCAGATAAGCTACAGGTTAAGAGGTTCCTTTTTTATAACTATTATTTTAGTTAATAGGACTCATTTGCTAATAAATTAAGAAGAAAACAAGGGTCTTGGTTTTCATCTGGCAAAGAACGTGATGATTGGTTTTTGTTAAAATTTATTTATTACTATTTTTTTACGTATTGTCTTTGATCTTGCATTCCATTTTAAACTTTATGGTTGATTGATGCTGGGATTTCAGGTTCACACCCAATCTAATCTATCTATGTATACTACAAAAGGAGCGAGGGAGGGGTGAGGAAAGGAGGGGAAATTAATTGTGAGGGGAGGTTCCGTCCAGACTGACCACTATCTGGATAGCGCTGCGGAGAAACCCCCACCCCATTCCCAGGCATTACCCACTGTCCAGCTACGTCAAGGTAAGGTGGTGTGAGGAGAAGGGTTCCCTCCGAAATATCCACCATCCCGGACACGTATGTAAATAACCGCCATCTGGATATAACCACTTTCCGGATACCGTGCGGAGATGGACAACCGTTCAGATACATTGAGAGAGAAGGCGAGTCTATGGGGAGGGGGGGGGGGGCTGGTTCTGAACCCCCCCCCCCCATAAATCCTAAATTGGTGTTTGCTTTCTCTCTGAATTACACACCAAATTTCAATTGAAACTTTGACACAACCCTTCATCACCCTTGATGGGACCAAAGTTTGTTCATGGCATTAAAAAAAAAATTCAGTCTGAGGTGGGGGAAATTGAATGACTTGCTCCTGATCCAGGTGAGCTGCAGACAGGCTGTTCCGATGTATTTATTACTTACGAAATCTAAAGATTTCGTATATATTGATCACTCCGGACCTGGTGTTTGTAGGCACGATAACTCGGAACGGAAGAAAGCTACCAATGTCAAATTACAACCACGTGATTCAGGAGGGTGATGGGCTAGCGCTGATTAGATTTTGTTCAAAATCGGGTCAAAGGTCAAGTCACAGTGAGGTCAAATATTCGATTTTTGATGTTTGTACAGATAAAACTCGAACGAAAGAAGCTACCAATGTCAAATTGCACCACGTGATATCAGGGAGGGTGATGGCTAGCGCTTTGATTAGATTTTGGTCAAAATCGTCAAAGGGCAAGGTCACCAGTGCAGCGTCAAACATCCAAAACATACGATTTTTTGATGGTTTTTGTACAGAATCATCGAAGAAAACTTCTGGTTTGCATCGCTACCTTCTCTAGAGACAAGCTTTATTAGACAAGTCAGAGTCAAGTTGACGATTTCATAAGCTACCAGTCTATGAATGCTGTTACTTTACGAAATCTAAAGATTTTCGTAAGTATATTGATGACTTCCGTTTCTGTTTGTTTGTTGTTTGGTTGATTGTTTGTAGGCACGATAAACTCTGACGAACGGAAGAAGCTACCAATGTCAAATTACACCACGTGATTCAGGACGGGGTATGGCTAGTGCTGATTAGATTTTGTCAAAATCGGTCAAAGGTCAATGGTCCACAGTGAGTCAAACATCCAAAAAATTGATAAACTCGAGAACGGAAAGAAGCTTACCAATGTCAAATTACACCACGTGATCAGGAGGGTGTTGGATAGCGCTGATTAGATTTTGGTTAAAAATCGGTCAAAGGTCAAGGTCCAGTTGAGGTCAAACATTCGATTATGGATGGTTGGTACAGAATCATTTCGTTAGGAAACTTCTGGTTTGCGTCGCTACCTTCTCTAGAGACAGCTTTATAAGACAAGTCAGAGGTGAAGTGACGATTCGTAAGACCAGTCTATGAACTGCTTGTTGTTAACTTACGAAATCTTTAGATTTCGTAAAGTATATTGATGACTTCCGTTTCTGTTTGTTTGTGTGTTTGTCTATCTTACGCAAATCTAAAGATTTCTAGTATATTGATGACTACCGTTTCTGTTTGTTTGTTTGTTTGTATGTTGTTTGTTTGTAGGACGAAACTCGAACGCGAAAGAAAGCTAACCAATGTCAAATTACATCAAGTGATTCAGGCAGAGTTGATTGGCTAGTGCTGATTATAAGATTTGGTCAAAATCGCGTCAAATAGGTCAAGTCACAGTGAGGTCAAAATATTCGATTTTGATGCTTTGCGTACATATAACTAGAGAACGAAGAAGCTACCAATTGTCAAATTTACACACGTGATTCAGGCAGGGTTCATGCTAGTGCTGAATTAGATTCTTGGTCAAAATCGGTCAACGGTCAAGGTCACGGTGAGGTCAAACATTTCGATTTTGATGGTTTGGTACAGAATCATCGTAGCAAAACTTCTGGCTTGCGTCGCTACCTCTCTAGAGACAAGATTTATTAGACAAGTCAGAGGCTCAAGTGACGATTTCGTAAGTACCAGTCTATGGACTGCTGTTACTTACGAAATCTAAAGATTTCCGTAAGTATATTGATGCCTTCCGTTTCTGTTTGTTGTTGTTTGTTTGTTTTGTAGGCACGATAACTCGAGAACGGAAGAAGCTACCAATGTCAAATTACATCACGTGATTCAGGAGGGTGATGGCTAGCCGCTGATTAGATTTATGGTCAAAATCGGTCAAAGGTCAGGTCACAGTGAGTCAAACATAAATTCCGTAAATTAACATTGGAAGAGAAATGTGAGTATTTTTGCTATCGCTCGACGTTACGGAGTTCGTTTTAACTTCGAATTTTTAATTTGTCTTCGGTTTTGCGATCGCTTCGGATGCTTTAAAACTCGCGTTGTCGCAAATTTCTGGTAAAAATCGGATGTTTGGAGACGTTTTAAGATTGAATAAAAAAAATATTTCCACTCGAAGCCGTCAAGGGTCGCTCCCATATGCAGTGCCCTCGAGCAAAGGAACCCCCGGATTTTCCAACCGGGGGGGGGGTCCGTTCCCCCATGATGCAGTGCGCTCGAGCAGACGCGTCGTTGAGTCACGTTAAGGTTTTCCGTGTGCGCCGGTGACGCGTTTTTCAATAAAAAGATGGTGTTTTAAAAGTCAATTTTTCTATCCCAATAAAGCGTACGTCGCATGCCTTGACTCGCTGAGCCGTCGGATTATGTAAAGATTGTTTGGTGATGGCCGAATTATTAACGGTTTTGTGACTTTGATAAAATAATATTAATTAATTGCGTGGAGAAATGCCGATTTTTGCTTTGCCGACGTTGCGAGTTTCATTTTAACTTCGATTTTAATTTTGTCTTCGGTTTTTTGCGATCGCCTTAGGACGCTTAAAACTCGGTTGTCGAAATTCTGGTAAAAATCGGATGTTTTATGAAGATTTATGTCGGGTGTCCGTATCTGAGGTATTATTTGCACTGAAGATTATCTAATAGGGGGATTGTAAGACACAGCATTAACGCGCTCGGTTTGCGTCGCTAACCTTCTCTCGAACAGGCTTTATTAAACAAGGTCAGAGGTCAAGTTGACGATTTCGTAAAAGTTTTTTAAACCAGTCTATGGACTGCTTGTTTGCTATGTTTGTTTGTTTGTAGGGCACGATAACTCAAGAACGGAAAAGCTAACCAATGTCAAATATACATCACGTGATTCAGGAAGGGTGATGGCTAGTGCTGATTAGATTTTGGTCAAAAATCGTCAAAGGTCACGGTCACATGAGGTCAAATATTCGATTTTTGATGGTTTGTACAGATAACTCGAGAAC
Organism: Eptatretus atami; assembly: GCA_035128595.1. Classification (NCBI taxonomy): domain Eukaryota; kingdom Metazoa; phylum Chordata; class Myxini; order Myxiniformes; family Myxinidae; genus Eptatretus; species Eptatretus atami. The sequence goes on along the minus strand of CM068961.1, from coordinate 23,627,625 downwards.
GGAAGAGCTACCAATGTCAAATACACACGTGATTCAGGAGGGTTGATGGCTAGTGCTGATTATATTTGGTCCAAAATTCGCGTCAACGGTCAAGGCATGGTGAGTAAAACATTCGATTTTTTGATGCGTTGCGTACAGAATCATCGTAGAAACTTTCTGGTTTTGCGTCGCTACCTTCTTCTACAGACAGCTTTTTTTAGACCAAGTCAATGAGGTCAAGTTGACGATTTCGTAAAGTACCAGTCTATGGACTGCTTGTTTGCTTTGTTTGTAGGCACGATACGCGACAGGAAGAAGCTACCAATTTCAAAATTACACCACCTGATTCAGGAGGGTGATTGCTAGCGCTGATTAGATTTTTGGTCAAAATCGGTCAAAGGGGCAAGGTCACAGTGAGGGGTCAAACATCCAAAACATTCGATTTTTGATGGTTTGTAACAGATCATTGTAGAAACTTCTGGTTTGCATCGCTACCTCTCTAGAGAACACTTTATTAGACAAGGTCACGAGTCCAAGTTGACTATTCGTAAGTACCAGTCTATGACTGCTTGTTTGTTTGTTTGTTTGTTTGTAAGGGCACGATAACTCAAGAACGGAAGAAAGCTACCAATGTCAAATTACACCACGTGATTCAGGAGGGTTGATTGGCTACGTGCTGATTTAGATTTTGGTCAAAATCGGTCAAGGTCAAAAGGTCACAGTGAGGTCAAATATTCGATTTTGATGGTTTGGTACAGATAACTCGAGAAGGGGAAGAGCTACCAATGTCAAATTACACCACCTATTCAGGAGGGTGATTGCTAGCGCTGATTAGATTTTTGGTCAAAATCGGTTCAAAGGTCAAGGTCACAGTGAGGTCAACATCCCCAAAAAATGTTAATTCGGAGAACGGAGAAGCTACATGCAAATTACACCATGTGATTCAGGAGGGTGGTGGCTAGCGCTGATTAGATTTGGTCAAAATCGGTCAAAGGGCAAGGTTCACAGTGAGGTCAAAACATCCAAAACTTTCGATTTTTGATGGTTTGGTACAGATTCATGCTAGAACTTTCTGTTTGCGTCGCTACCTTCTCTAGAGACAGCTTTTATTAGACAAGGTCAGAGGGTCAAGTTGGACGATTTCGTAAGTACCAGTCTATGACTGCTGTTTGTTTGTTTGTTGTAAGCACGGATAACTCGAGACACGGAAGAAAACGTACCAATGTCAAATTGCACACGTGATTCGTGGAGGGTGTTGATGGCTAGTGCTGATTAGATTGTTGGTCCAAATCGGTCAAAAGGTCAAGGTCACAGTGAGTCAAACATTAATTCCGTAAATTCACGTGGCAGAATGGAGTATTTTTTGCTTCGCTCGACCGTTACGAGTCGTGTTAACTTCGATTTTTAATTTTGTCTTCGGTTTTTGACGATCGCTTAGGAACGCTTAAAACCCGCGTTGGCTCGAAATTCTGGTAAAAATCGGATGGTTTTGGAGACGTTTTTTAAGATTGCTATAAAAAATATTTCACTCGACGCGTCACGGCGTCGTCCATGCATGCAGTGCGCTCGAAGCAGACGCGTCGCTAGTGAGTACGTTAAGGCTATAATTCGTGGAGAAATGGAGATTTTTGTTCGGTCGATGTTACGGATTTTGATGTTGATACAACAAATCATCGTATAAACTTCGGTTGCGTCGCTGCCTTCTCTAGAGACAGCTTTTTTAGACAAGGGCTCAGAGGTCAAGTTGACGATTCTTAAGTACCAGTCTATGACTGCTTGTTATTTATTGTGATTATCTATGCCAAGTGACCACAGAACGTGGGGGCCTTCGCAGGCGAGTGGGCTCTGAACATTGTTCAAACCGACGATATCATTGACTGCCAGCTTACTTGAAGTGGCTTAAGCACTCCAGCGAAACGGTTGACTGATGAACAGCTTGGCTTGCACCGATTAGCAATCACCGAACCACGTATTAAACGCCACAACTCCCTGAGACGCCCGAAATATCAAATATGTTCGAATTGGACAAATTTAACACACTTTTATGTGTTAGAACTGCTGCTATGCTCTTCTCTGGAGCTTAAACTAAGCTGGAATTACAAAATTAATATTCTAGAGTATATGGCATGTGCTTGAAATGAAACAAAGCCACGAACGCTGGCATCTCCAGGCGTTTATTAGGCATTGCAATGTACCCAGTGATCGAGCTATAATCAGGCATTCGATAATGCAGTGGAGCGAAGTGAAAAATATTTCTCGTTAAGAAATCGTTGTGCCATGTTACAAGTGGAGGCATGGTTGAGCAGGCATGCCTGGTGTTGGCTTAAGTGGTTCAGTGGCGGCTTAGGATCTTGGTTTTGAGTTGGCCCCATTGGCTGCTGAGTTGACACCTGGTGGTGTTGGACTCAGCCTGTAATCCCATGCTTGAGATCGGCAAAATGAGTACCAGTTATTACTAGTATAGAGTGCACAGGGATCAGCGCAATAGTTATGCCCCAACAAAATAATA
>CM068961.1:23610752-23624559 GCA_035128595.1 Eptatretus atami | reverse complement strand
TCGAGACGCAGACCGGAGCTTGGACTCCGGGAGAGGTTTGAGTCGTGCGGGGTTGTTGCGCGGGGGATCGCGCAGCGCAGAGCTTGGAGTGGGAGACGTGAGTCCACCTGGTGCAGGTGTGGTTCGGGTGGGGCGCGGGAGAAGTCGCAGAGCGGAAACCAATGGTCGGAGTGTGATGTGGGCGGGACGGTGAGCGCGCTGAGGGTTGAGGGTTTAGTGAGAGGGCATCAATGTAAAGAGCAAGGCGTTCGCTCTTGAGGGTTCGTCGGCTTAGGCCGTGCCTAGGGCACGTTGGGCATGGGACAAGAGCTGCTCGCACCAGCTGCGTGTGACGACGAGGACTCGAGGTGCTCCAGTGCGGGTCGCCAGAGGGTTGGCGGGTACACTGCGGGGTTGCGGAGTCCTGGGTTCACGTCTGCGGAATTAAAGGCTAAGGCTGTGTCTCCTCTCTTTTCTTTTGGTTTTTGCCTGGAAGTCTGTGACTTGTTATAAGATGATATTGTTATAGTGTGTACTATAATGACAGCGGTGTAGGTTTTTCTTGTCTGTGTGGTCTTCCCATTGTTTATTGATCTGCATATGTTGCATTTATTAAATAATGTTTGTCTGAATATAATCACATGCTCGGTTGCGGTCCTTCCTTCATTGAGTTGCCGTATTGCGTTCGGAATAATAGTGGCTTTTCATAGCGATAAGAGATATGAGTTGACGGGGCTTTGGGTATAACCGTCGGCATGCAATACGGGGAGCTGCGTAAGCGGCTCGCTGTCGTTTACGGTCTGTCGAGGTGTAATGCGGCATTTCTGTCTGGAGAATAATTAGATAATGACACTTCGGAGCGATCAACATGTCGGGCGACGGAAGAGTTGGCTGATTGTACGGTGTGGTTAAGAAACACACGTGCTGGATTTGGCGTTGATCGAAAGTGCGAGTGGGTTGGCATGGTGGCTGGCGGTGGCGCGATTAGCTAAAAGGGTGTCGCATGCGACACGGGTGGAAAGAACACAAAGTTGGTCGGGAGTGGATTCAATCCATTTCGAACTAAATTACGGAACGGACAGGGTATTGCGAGGCGAAACTCGGTTATAAATTCCGAGGTGGAAATTTATTTATACGATTAGCAAAATAGGAGTAAGGCGAGCGGGGGGGAGGAATATGTTTTAAATGTAAATCAGGCGCGGCTCTTTTTATAAGATTATATAACCCAATAATGTGGTCAGTGGTGGGCTTGAGCATGATTTGCCTGAAAACAAACTGCAAGTCGACATAAGCGCGCGGACGCAGGGAAAGAGAAGACAGACGGACAGGAGAGAGAGGGACATACAGAAAGAAATCGGAGGTTGCATGCATTATTAACAAAACGCAAACGCAGCACAACAGCACACCAAGGAACGGCAGGGTTCCCAGCCAGGTTCAAAACCACGTAGTAGGATGGCATGGGGTGGGCAGGAATATACGCGAACATTGGTAAGCCTTAGGCATTGGGGGGTGTTTGGAAGGTGAAGCGTTAATGAGATAAAGAGGAGAGATACGTGGAGCAAAGGAAGGAAGAATTGTTGGAAAGGTCAAGACAGTTCTCACACATCCCGGGAGAATGAGCAGAAAGTGAGGGAGTACTATGAGATTGGAACAGAGAGAGACTGAACAAAAATAGTGGAGGAGCAATTAGTATCCAGGATAGGCAAGAAGCAACTTGACGAAAGAGAGAGATGGAAAAAGCAAGCTAAGAAAGGAAAAATTTGAATTGACAACTTGCGAAAAAGATAAGATCAAGAACAAGCGGACGAGCAACAGCCCTGCACTGGACTCGAACTGGAACTGGCACTCTCCACCCCGACTCCGAACGAACTGCGCTCGACTTCGAACCCAGACTCCAGCTCGACTCAACTCCTCTCCTCAACTCAACTGCCGGCTTGGCGTCCCAGCGCGCCCTTTTATGGGGTACGGCGGCGGTGGTTTTGGTCTTTTACCTATGACCTTTCACCCCCCCCGCTGGCTCCCCCTTTTCGCCCCTTTTGTCATTTTGATCCGATCTTGCCGTCAAATGCGGAGAAAAGCGGACGTGGTTGAAATCACCAGCCCTCACCCCAACGAGGGAGTCCCTGCGTCTGTCGGCGGAGATGCTGCTCGTCTGTGGAATGCCGTTGCTGGTGAAAAGATGGCGGATCTGTGAGATGGTGAGGGTGTTGGCGGTTGTCGCAAGGTGGTGAGGAGATGTTGGCGTTGTTGGTTAAGGTGGTGAGGAGATGTTGGCGGTTGTGAGAAGGTGGTGAGAGATGTTGTTGTTGTTGATAAGGTTGGTGAGGAGATGTTGGCGGTTGTTGAGAAGGTGGTGAGGAGATGTTGTTGGTTGTTGGTTAAGGTGGTGAGGAGATGTTGGCGGTTGTTGAGAGGTGGTGAGGAGATGTTTTTTTAAAAATAACGAGAGAACAGAATAACACTACCTCAAGATGCACAGCCCGGCTCACGAATAAATCCCGTTAGACATCGGTGGGGAAATCTATCTGGACACACACTTATCGACATAACTGATCTTCGGGAACCTGTATGGTGTTCTGTGAATTTCCACAACTGTAACAATATATATATATATATATATATATATATATATATATATATATATTATATACTGTATCTATTTATAATTCCAGCATCTCTGTGTCTGTGTCTGTGTCTGTGTCTGTCTGTCTGTTTGTGGTGTGACGCTGTTTCTCGACAAGCACTGGTCCGATCTGATTGAAACTTGCCAGGTATATTGCTGGGGACCTGAGGATGTGCCTTTTCAAGGTTTGATATTAATCGGACAAGTGGTTCCCAAGTTATGGCCATTTATTTACCAAACCAATGACGACACGTTGTTGCGTGGCGTGGCCGATGGGAAGGGAAGCTCAGCCGCGTTCCCATTACAGGTTACAACGTACGGGCTTCCGGAGAGTGATGACTTCGTGTATTCTAATATTTCTCGATTTCTTATGCGCATTTATAGATAAACACTATGCCCCAAGTTATGATCGTTTTCATATTAGACTGTGCATACATTTCGGTAACATCAGAGTGAGCTGGTGTGCTCCGAACCAGGAAGTAAATTTTTTTTTTCCTCTCTTCTCTTCTCTTTTTGTTTTTCCTTGCGACGACATTACGAAAGGCAAATATCGTTGCGCTAATTGAATAATTGGCCATTAAAACTAAATTGCGAATAATCGTAACTGCGATATGCGAACTTCCGGGCAACGCACGTACGGGCACGCGAGAGCGAAGAAACGGCTTGTGTGGTTGTTTCTTGCTCGCGGTTTGAATATTATTTAGTTTTTATTTTTTTAATTTTTACGGGCACGTACTAGTATTGAATAATAGGGCTAAAATCTAACACGATATCTCAATAAGTTATGGCTGGATTCGGACAAAACTTGGTGGATGAGTTGGTTAGGTGACAAGAACAAGCTGATTAAATTTTGGTTATGGTCAGGAACCAGATCAGGCCTATCCATCCATCCATTGGGACCATACTCTGTATAGAGCGTTGGTGCTGCCGAAGCAGCAGTCTCCTGGGCTGTTGGGCGCAATCCTGGACACGTCACCACTCCGACGTAGGATACTCGAATGGCTCATTGAGATACAAAATGTAATTATTCAGCCTGGCGGAGGTGTGCGCTCAACCTCGTGCTGTTCTGGTTTGAAATGGTGCTGTCGTGAAAAGGTTTAATTTTTATGGCAAATATGATGTAATGTTTGGATTATTTTTTTTGATTTTTCTTAATTGTTATTGTTCACAAGCTGTTGGAATATTCTATGCTTCACTGGCTTTAAATGTCCAATATCTTTATTTTCATTAATCCTTCGTTGAATCTCGCACAGAAATGGCAGCCATCAGGAAGAAGCTTGTAATCGTAGGTGATGGAGCCTGTGGAAAGACGTGTCTGCTTATAGTCTTCAGCAAAGATCAGTTTCCCGAGGTGTACGTACCGACTGTGTTTGAAAACTACGTCGCTGACATCGAGGTGGATGGCAAACAGGTGTGTTGCGGCCACCCTCTTAAGGACTCCAAATATGGCGTGGTGCACAGTGTAGCGATTTGTACTTTGTATAGCGATGGCAGATGAAGGAGTGCACAGGTGGGACACACGTGTATCATATTTGCAAGTGTGATGTCATGATTGTAACACGCATACTCACTTTGCTTGTACTCCATGCTGTATTAAAAAACGAACTTAAAATTCACTCGATCCCCTCGGTGGAGGAGGGTGAGAGGGATTCCAGCATTTCCAAAACGTTATCTGAAGTGATTGCAAAAAGATTTCTGCAAAGAGCTTTCAATGGATTGACAAGAGGACAGGATGCTGTTTTCCATACATGCTGAATCGCTGGAACTGAGTGTTTATTAATTATTAAAGAGTGGTCTATCAGGTATTATCAATGAAGAGCCAAAGGGTGGTATTTACAAACCTTATTCTCATAAGCTCGATTGTTACCCTGCGCACGTGAGGTTCAGCAGTTGATTCGTTCATGTCCGTCCGTTCGTCCGTCTGTAAAGGTCAGTTTATGATCGAGGAATGACTTTATTTCAATTGAATGTGAATCGGAAAGACGACAAACCTGCCATTTTACACGACTTTGTCTCTGAATTAGTCCTGATTGCACATTCGCAGAAAGGTGCAACAAATTTTTTTTCTTGCTCTGCCTGCCTGGCAGTCAAGCAAAATTTAAAATCATTGCAAACAGGAAACTTACATCTTTTAAAATCGTTATTTTATTTAAATTGAAGTATATACTCGAACACTGCATCTGGTAACGTGTTCGATGAACTCTCTAGTTGTCATAAGAGTTTGTGTATACAACATCAATTGTTTTCCCAAAATTGATGCGTATCGTCTTGCTGCCTTTAAATGATGTAACGACAGTCTACAGGCGCTTGTTTTTGTGATGTCATGAACTCATCGGTGAATCTGCTCGTTATATATTCCCTTTGAGATATTTTGTTCAGCCGTCTGGAATTTTTAGCGTCCAATACTATTGCTGTTTTATACGTGACACGTGCTCTGACGTTCGACAGATGCAGGCAGAAAGAGTTGCACATGATGAACACCGTTGATTTGATAACTGACCAATCATGGACAATGAAATGAGGCAAAAACTTTGTATTCATTGGTTGTTGATGTTAATGTGCTTCCGTAATTAAAATGTAATTTTGGATCAATTATGCTTGCTTGGGGCAATACTGTGTTAGAACACCAGCCTTGGTGGTGTAACGGTTACAGCGTCTGCTCTGAGTCTGGGAGGTCAGTGGTTCGAACTCCGGTCGAGTCGTATCAAAGACTTTAAAATGGTACGTGCTGCTTCCTTGCTTGACGTTCAGCATTTAAAAATGATGGAGCATGGGAAAAGAACCATCACCAGGTAATTATAGCACAGGCTTTGATGGGCCTATTGGCCTCCTCCTGCATCTAAGTTATTTTTTAAGTGATTCTTCACCATTGAGAGATGGGGCCAAAAACGATATGATGTATCAAAACGTTGTGGACAGATTATGATGAAACTAGGTGGATGAGTTGGTTAGGTGACAAGAACAAGCTGCTTATATTTTGGTTCAGCCGGTTCTGCATCCATACCTTATCAGTGGGATACAAAATGTAAACTACTCGGCCTGCCGGAAATATGTGCTCTTCAGAGTGCCGTTCTCGTTATTATTAGCTTTAATCTGGAATTGGAATTCCAGATAAAGTATTGTCATCGTGCACCATGCATGTATGTCTGTCTGTCTGTCTCCGTCCGTCTCCTATTTAGACTTCTCAAGCTAAACGGCTGGGCCGATCCTGCTGAAATTTGGTAGCAACGTTCCGCTCCTGACTAACGGGGATTGCAAAGCTCGTTCCGGTCACGTGACCTCAACTAGGTCCAAATGGCCAACGTAGTAAATTTCTTCAAAAATATTCTTCACTAGACCCACCAATCAGGATGCTTCCAAATTTGGGTAACAACATTAGGACGGGGTCATGATGTTAAATTGCGGAGGTCATGCTAATCACATGACCGGAAGTGTCAACATGCCGGACTTAATAAATTTTTGGGAAAATTGCGTAAATGACTTCAAAAGTCTTCCTCTCCAGACCCACAAGTCAGAATGCGACCAACTTTGGGTTACAACATTAGGCCAGGGCCCAGATAAGCTACAGGTTAAGAGGTCCTTTTTTTATAACTATTATTTTATTAATAGGACTCATTTGCTAATAAATTAGAGAAACAGGGTCTTGGTTTTACATCTGCAAAGAACGTGATGAGTTTGTTTTTAAAATTTATTATTACTATTTTTTTTACGTATTGTCTTTGATCTTGCATTCCATTTTAAACCTATGGTTGATGATGCTGGGATTCAGGTTCACACCCACATCTATCTATCTATGTATACTACAAAAGGAGCGAGGAGGGGTGGAGGAAGGGAGGGGAAATAATTGTGAGGGGAGGTTCCGTCCAGACATGACCACTATCTGGATAGGTGCGGAGATAACCACCATCCAGGCATACCCACTGTCCAGCTACGTCAAGGTAAGGTGGTGTGAGGAGAGGGTCCCTCCGGAAATATCCACCATCCGGACACGTATGGAGATAACCGCCATCTGGATATAACCACTTTCCGGATACGTGCGGAGATGACAACCGTTCAGATACATTGAGAGAGAAGGGAGTCTATGGGGAGGGGTGGGGGGCTGGTTCTGACCCCCCCCCCATAAATCTAAAATTGCTGTTGGCTTTCTTCTCTGAATTACACACAGAATTTCAATGAAACTTGACCACAACCTTCATCACCCTTGATGGACCAAAGTTTGTTCATGGCATTAAAAAAAAATTCAGTCTGAGGGTGGGGGGAATTGAGTGACTTGCTCCTGATCCAGGTGAGCTTCAGGACAGGCGTTCCGATGTATTTATTACTTACGAAATCTAAAGATTTCGTAAGTATATTGATCACTTCCGGACCTGGTGTTTGTAGGCACGATAACTCGAACGGAAGAAGCTACCAATGTCAAATTACACCACGTGATTCAGGAGGGTGATGGCTAGCGCTGATTAGATTTTGTCAAAATCGGTCAAAGGTCAAGGTCACAGTGAGGTCAAATATTCGATTTTTGATGTTTGGTACAGATAACTCGAACGAAGAAGCTACCAATGTCAAATTGCACCACGTGATTCAGGAGGGTGATGGCTAGCGCTGATTAGATTTTGGTCAAAATCGGTCAAAGGGCAAGGTCACAGTGAGGTCAAACATCCAAAACATCGATTTTTGATGGTTTTTGTACAGAATCATCGAAGAAACTTCTGGTTTGCATCGCTACCTTCTCTAGAGACAGCTTTATTAGACAAGGTCAGAGGTCAAGTTGACGATTTCATAAGTACCAGTCTATGAATGCTTGTTACTTACGAAATCTAAAGATTTCGTAAGTATATTGATGACTTCCGTTTCTGTTTGTTTGTTGTTTGTTGATTGTTTGTAGGCACGATAACTCGAGAACGGAAGAAGCTACCAATGTCAAATTACACCACGTGATTCAGGACGGGGTATGGCTAGTGCTGATTAGATTTTGGTCAAAATCGGTCAAAGGTCAAGGTCACAGTGAGGTCAAACATCCAAAAAATGATAACTCGAGAACGGAAGAAGCTACCAATGTCAAATTACACCACGTGATTCAGGAGGGTGTGGATAGCGCTGATTAGATTTTGGTTAAAATCGGTCAAAGGTCAAGGTCACAGTGAGGTCAAACATTCGATTTATGATGGTTTGGTACAGAATCATCGTAGAAACTTCTGGTTTGCGTCGCTACCTTCTCTAGAGACAGCTTTATAAGACAAGTCAGAGGTGAAGTTGACGATTTCGTAAGTACCAGTCTATGACTGCTTGTTTGTTACTTACGAAATCTTTAGATTTCGTAAGTATATTGATGACTTCCGTTTCTGTTTGTTTGTGTGTTTGTTACTTACGAAATCTAAAGATTTCGTAAGTATATTGATGACTACCGTTTCTGTTTGTTTGTTTGTTTGTATGTTTGTTTGTTTGTAGGCACGATAACTCGAACGGAAGAAGCTACCAATGTCAAATTACATCAAGTGATTCAGGAGGTGATGGCTAGTGCTGATTAGATTTTGGTCAAAATCGGTCAAAGGTCAAGGTCACAGTGAGGTCAAATATTCGATTTTGATGCTTTGGTACAATAACTAGAGAACGGAAGAAGCTACCATGTCAAATTACACCACGTGATTCAGGAGGGTTATGGCTAGTGCTGATTAGATTTTGGTCAAATCGGTCAACGGTCAAGGTCACGGTGAGGTCAAACATTCGATTTTTGATGGTTTGGTACAGAATCATCGTAGAAACTTCTGGCTTGCGTCGCTACCTTCTCTAGAGACAGATTTTATTAGACAAGGTCAGAGGTCAAGTTGACGATTTCGTAAGTACCAGTCTATGACTGCTGTTACTTACGAAATCTAAAGATTTCGTAAGTATATTGATGCCTTCCGTTTCTGTTTGTTGTTGTTTGTTTGTTTTGTAGGCACGATAACTCGAGAACGGAAGAAGCTACCAATGTCAAATTACATCACGTGATTCAGGAGGGTGATGGCTAGCGCTGATTAGATTTTGGTCAAAATCGGTCAAAGGTCAAGGTCACAGTGAGGTCAAACATAATTCCGTAAATTAACATGGAGAAATGTGAGTATTTTTGCTTCGCTCGACGTTACGAGTTCGTTTTAACTTCGATTTTAATTTTGTCTTCGGTTTTGCGATCGCTTCGGATGCTTAAAACTCGGTTGTCGCAAATTCTGGTAAAAATCGGATGTTTTGGAGACGTTTTAAGATTGAATAAAAATATTTCACTCGAAGCGTCAAGGGTCGTCCCATGATGCAGTGCCCTCGAGCAGACGTCACGGGTCGTCCATGATGCAGTGCGCTCGAGCAGACGCGTCGTTGAGTCACGTTAAGGTTTTCCGTGTGCGCGGTGACGGTTTTTTCAATAAAAGATGGTGTTTAAAAGTCATTTTTTATCCCAATAAAGGTTACGTCGCATGCCTGACTCGCTGAGCCGTCGGATTATGTAAAGATTGTTTGGTGATGGCCGAATATTACGGTTTTGTGACTTTGATAAAATAATATTAATAATTGCGTGGAGAAATGCCGATTTTTGCTTTGCTCGACGTTGCGAGTTCATTTTAACTTCGATTTTAATTTTGTCTTCGGTTTTTGCGATCGCTTAGGACGCTTAAAACTCGGTTGTCGAAATTCTGGTAAAAATCGGATGTTTTATGAGATTTATGTCGGGTGTCGTATCTGAGGTATTATGCACTGAAGATTATGCTAATGAGGGGGATTGTAAGACACAGCATTACGCGCTCGTTTGCGTCGCTACCTTCTCTCGAGACAGCTTTTATTAACAAGGTCAGAGGTCAAGTTGACGATTTCGTAAGTACCAGTCTATGACTGCTTGTTTGTATGTTTGTTTGTTTGTAGGCACGATAACTCAAGAACGGAAGAAGCTACCAATGTCAAATTACATCACGTGATTCGGAGGTGATGGCTAGTGCTGATTAGATTTTGGTCAAAATCGGTCAAAGGTCAGGTCACAGTGAGGTCAAATATTCGATTTTTGATGGTTTGGTACAGATAACTCGAGAACGGAAGAGCTACCAATGTCAAATTACACCACGTGATTCAGGAGGGTGATGGCTAGTGCTGATTATATTTGGTCAAAATCGGTCAACGGTCAAGGTCATGGTGAGGTAAAACATTCGATTTTTGATGGTTTGGTACAGAATCATCGTAGAAACTTCTGGTTTGCGTCGCTACCTTCTTAGAGACAGCTTTTTTTAGACAAGGTCAGAGGTCAAGTTGACGATTTCGTAAGTACCAGTCTATGACTGCTTGTTGTTTGTTTGTAGGCACGATAACGCAGAAGGAAGAAGCTACCAATGTTCAAAATTACACCACCTGATTCAGGAGGGTGATTGCTAGCGCTGATTAGATTTTGGTCAAAATCGGTCAAAGGGCAAGGTCACAGTGAGGTCAAACATCCAAAACATTCGATTTTTGATGGTTTGGTACAGATCATTGTAGAAACTTCTGGTTTGCATCGCTACCTTCTCTAGAGACAGCTTTATTAGACAAGGTCAGAGTCAAGTTGACTATTTCGTAAGTACCAGTCTATGACTGCTTGTTTGTTTGTTTGTTTGTTTGTAGGCACGATAACTCAGAACGGAAGAAGCTACCAATGTCAAATTACACCACGTGATTCAGGAGGGTGATGGCTAGTGCTGATTAGATTTTGGTCAAAATCGGTCAAAGGTCAAGGTCACAGTGAGGTCAAATATTCGATTTTGATGGTTTGGTACAGATAACTCGAGAAGGGAAGAGCTACCAATGTCAAATTACACCACCTGATTCAGGAGGGTGATTGCTAGCGCTGATTAGATTTTGGTCAAAATCGGTCAAAGGTCAAGGTCACAGTGAGGTCAACATCCAAAATGTTAATTCGAGAACGGAGAAGCTACCAATGTCAAATTACACCATGTGATTCAGGAGGGTGGTGGCTAGCGCTGATTAGATTTTGGTCAAAATCGGTCAAAGGGCAAGGTCACAGTGAGGTCAAACATCCAAAACTTTCGATTTTTGATGGTTTGGTACAGATTCATTGTAGGAACTTCTGGTTTGCGTCGCTACCTTCTCTAGAGACAGCTTTTATTAGACAAGGTCAGAGGGTCAAGTTGACGATTTCGTAAGTACCAGTCTATGACTGCTTGTTTGTTTGTTTGTTTGTAAGCACGATAACTCGAGAACGAAGAAACTACCAATGTCAAATTGCACCACGTGATTCGGAGGGGTGATGGCTAGTGCTGATTAGATTTTGGTCCAAATCGGTCAAAGGTCAAGGTCACAGTGAGGTCAAACATAATTCCGTAAATTCACGTGGAGAATGGAGTATTTTTGCTTCGCTCGACGTTACGAGTTCGTTTTAACTTCGATTTTAATTTTGTCTTCGGTTTTTGCGATCGCTTAGGACGCTTAAAACCCGGTTGTCGAAATTCTGGTAAAATCGGATGTTTTGGAGACGTTTTAAGATTGTATAAAAATATTTCACTCGACGCGTCACGGGTCGTCCATGATGCAGTGCGCTCGAGCAGACGCGTCGTTGAGTACGTTAAGGTATAATTGCGTGGAGAAATGGAGATTTTTGTTCGGTCGATGTTACGATTTTGATGGTTTGATAACAGAATCATCGTAAAACTTCGGTTTGCGTCGCTGCCTTCTCTAGAGACAGCTTTTTTAGACAAGGTCAGAGGTCAAGTTGACGATTTCGTAAGTACCAGTCTATGACTGCTTGTTTATTTATTGTGATTATCTATGCCAAAGTGACCACAGAACGTGGGGCCTTCGCAGGCGAGTGGCCTCTGAACATTGTTCAAACCGATCGATATTCATTGACTTGCCAAGTTACTGAAGTGGCTTAAGCACTCCAGCGAAACGGTTGCTGATGAACAGCTTGCTTGGCACGCGATTAGCAATCACCGAACCATCGTATTAAACGCACAACTCCCCGAGACGCCCGAAATATCAAATATGTTCGAATTGGACAAATTAACACTTTTTTATGAGTTAGAACTGCTGCTATGTCAGTTCTCTGGAGCTTAAACTAAGCTGAATTACAAAATTTAATATTCTAGAGGTTATGGCATGTGCTGAAATGAAATAAAGCCATGAACGCTGGCATCTCCAGGCGTTTATTAGCATTGCAATGTACCCAGTGATTCGGAGCTATAATCAGGCATTCGATAATGCGTGAGGAAAGTGAAAATATTTTCTCGTTAAGAAATCGTTGTGGCCTGTTACAAGTGGAGGCATGGTTGAGCAGGCATGCCTGGTGTTGGCTTAGCGGTTCAGGTGGCTGGCTGGCTTAGGATCTTTGGGTTTTGAGTTTGAGCCCCATTGGCTGCTGAGTTGACACCTGGTGGGGTTGACTCAGCCTGTAATCCTGCTGAGATCGGCAAAATCAGTACCAGTATACTAGTATAGGTGCACAGGATCAGCGGCATAGTCACGCCCCAACAAAATGATAACTACCCGGCAACCATGCTGCCATACACAAGGAGAAGGAGAAGGAAAACATGGTGGCTTCAGACCCCAGTGAGGTAACCAATGATGCGCTTTCAGACCCCATGGAGAGTGAGGTGACCGAGGATGCGCCTGATAAAGGATATCATTAAATAAGGGTGTTATATTCAAAAGAGTGTTTTTAATGAATCCAAACACCCAATTTTCACTCGTACACTTTCTTGGAGTTCTGAGTATGCATGCAAAATTTCAGGCTACTAGGTTTCATGTTTTGAGTTGAGGACAAAAACCACACACACAACACACACACACACACACACACACACACACACACACACACACCTTATGGATACTTTGGGAACCATTATTTATACGTTTGGATATAAACTTTACCATTACTACATACAAGTTACCTTTTGCTTTTCTCCAACTTTTACTTATTTTATTAAATGTAAATTGTACACCGTCCCATTTTTAAGCTCGCCTGGATTTTAGAAGCTCAACCGTGAGCTTCTGCGATCAGTCGGTCTGCAAAACTTCAGTCATTATCGCTTGAACCAAGCACACCAATTTTGATGAAACGTGGCCACAATCTTCATATCTGATGCTAACCAAGGTGGATTGACGCATCAAAACTGTACTCATTAATGGGTTGAAAATCGGGCTTAAAATGCTAAAAAACAAAGTCTCCCTAACCAACAGGTTGACGTTGCATCACGAGCACAGCCATGCCTTTGCACAAACATGACCTGTAAGCATGTATCACTGTCATCAGCATCGAGGAGGCTTTTATTCAACCAATCACGTGTCGATTTCAGCGCATAAACAAAATGTCGATGTTTTTTTGACGTTATTGACTGTTGCTCCTGATCCAGGTGGGCTTCAGGACCGTGGTCTTATTTTTATGGTTTTTTTGGAGTGCAATCCCGTTGAGTTATTTTCTTGCCTCACTTCTGTGTGCATAACCATGCTCACGGCGATAGTTGGTGTTTGCTTCCTGTTTAGTTACCTCCGCCATCTTCGAAGATGGATGGAGGTTACTGTTTTCACCCTTTTTGTTTGTGGTTGTGTGTTGTTTTGTTTGTTTTGTTTGTTTGTGAACAGTATTACGGAAAAACTCCTCGACGGATTTAGATGAAACTTGGGGGGGGGGGTTAGGTATGGTCAAGGATCATGCCATTAAATTTTTGGACTGGTCCCCCCCCCAAAAAAAAAATTAGTTTTTTTTTTTTTTTTGCATTTCCAACCCCCCCCCCCCCAAAAAAAATTGCTAGAAGAATTTTTTTTTTGCATTTCTACATGTTTTAAGTGATTCCAACCCCAAAAAAATTGTTAGAGCAAAAAAAAATTTTTTGCAACTTTTTTTCACAAATATCCAGATTTCATTTTTTTTGCATTTTCTACATGTTTTAAGTGATTCCAACCCCCCCCCCCCACCCCAAAAAATGGAGAAAGAACTATAACTCTGTGCACACTGTTTGACATCATATTAATGAATAAGATATAAGGTTCACTTGAGTGACAGCAGAGTTGGCGCGGAGGTTTTGCACTCTCCGAGTGCTCCCTCTAGTTATTATATTGTGTATTATTATGGCCCATTGGAAATTGTTTGAAGGGTGGGTAAGGAGGTTTTAGTGGTGGGCTTCTTCCTTATGCCTCAACGCTCAAGACTTTCTTGGTCTAAACTCGTGTGGTCAGGGTTGAAAGACCTTTGATCACGTA
>CM068961.1:23586009-23610727 GCA_035128595.1 Eptatretus atami | reverse complement strand
TACAAGTTACCTTTTGCTTTTCTCCAACTTTTACTTATTTTATTTAAATGTAAAATGTACACGTCCCATTTTTAAGCTCGCCTGGATTTTTAGAAGCTCACCGGTGAGCTTCTGCGATCAGTCGGTCTGCAAACACTTCAGTCATTATCGCTTGAACCAAGCACACAATTTTGATGAAACGTGGCCACAATCTTCATATCTGATGCCTAACCAAGGTGGATTGACCGCATCAAAATCTGTACTCATTAATGGGTTGAAATCGGGCTTAAAATGCTAAAAACAAAATTCCTCCCTAACCAACAGGTGATGTTGCATCACGAGCACAGCCATGCCCTTCGCCACAAACATGACCTGTAAGCATGTATCACTGTCATCAGCATCGAGGAGGCTTTTATTCAACCAATCACGTGTCCAGATTCTGCGCATAAACAAAATGTTGATGTTTTTTGACGTTATTGACTGTTGCTCCTGATCCAGGTGGGCTTCAGGACCCGTGGTCTTAATTTTTAGGTTTTGTTTGGAGCTTGCAAATTCCCGTTGAGTCTAATTTTTCTTGCCTACTTCTGTGTGCATAACCATGCTCACGGCATAGTTGAGGTGTTGCTTGCTGTTTAAGTTGTTACCTCCGCCATCATTCGAAGATGGATGGAGGTTACTGTTTTCACACCCTTTTTGTTTTGTTTGTTAACCTCCGCCATCGTTCGAAGATGGATGGAGGTTATGTTTTCACCCCTTTCTATTTGGTTTGTTTGTTTGTTATCTTGGCCCAAAACGAGTTTTTGCAAGATATGTTAGTCAGTCTGTAATGTTTTTTTTTTTTTGGTTTTGTTGTTTTTTTTTTTGTTTGTTTGTCTGGTAATCACGAAAAAAAAATTCTGCGACCAACAGTTTTCATGGAAATTTTTGTAAGCTTGCCTATCCGAGCCTTAGAGCTCCCTTTCAGGCCCCCAAATTTGACAACAAAACAGTATTTTTTTTTGGGGGGGGAACTATAACAACAAAAAAGCACTCGGGGGATTTTGGCCTAATTAATGAGAAGGGTTTTTTTCAAAAAAAAAAAGTCAAGGTCACTTTTTCCAATCAGTGTAATCAACAAAACCCTCATTGAGAATTTGATCGGATCGTCCTTCAAACTTCATGGGAAATATAGGTCATGGTCTGGCGCTCAGCTGATTAATTTTTGGTGGCGATTGGCTTGACCTTCATGTGTTTTTTTTTTGTTGTTGTTTTTTTTTAATCTGTAATCACGTATAAATCCAAAAAACTCTGGCAGAGCACAGTTTCATTGAAATTTTGTAACTTCGCATATCAGAGGCCTATAGAGGTCCTTCAGCGACATAAAATTTGAAGGTCAAGGTCAAAGGTCAAGGTCACTTTGTCGGGCAAATGCAGGGGAGTCGACGAAACCCTTATTTTTGGAGTAATTTTGATCGGATCGTCTTCAAACTTCATGGGAATATAGTTCATGGTCTGGCATTCAGCTGATTAATTTTTGTGGCGATTGGCCTTGACCTTCATGGTTAACGCCTAAGGTCAAACATTTGAACCCAAGGTCAAATTTTCAAGTTTTAGGAACCATATCGTGTAGTACCTCTCAAATTGACACCTCGATGAGTGCTTTCTAGATATATCAAGCTTGAGGAACATTATGAACGTGATTGGTGACGTTATGAGGCAAACGCATATTTTTTTCATGTTACTCTGTAGAACGATTCTCATCGAATCTCTCGTAGGCAGATATTCCTCAGGAGTCGCTCCTGGTGGATAGCAGCTCTGTCCCTCAGTGTGACCTTAAAGAAGTCACACGTGTCACCTTTTGGCAAGATACGGATCACCCATACGGGTGACATTGGTGTATATTTGTTATCTTGCCAAAACGAAGTTTTTGCAAGATTATGTTATGTCAGTCTGTATGTTTTTTTTTTTTTTGGTTGTTTGTTTGTTTGTTTGTCTGTAATCACGAAAAAAAAATTCTGCAGACCACAGTTTCATTGAGAATTTTTGTAACTTCGCATATCAGAGGCCTATGGAGGTCCCTTTCAGGCCATAAAATTTGAAGGTCAAGGTCAAAGTCAAGGTCACTTTTTCGCCAAATCAGTGTAATCGACAAAACCCTCATTTTTTGAGTAATTTTGATCGACTCGTCTTCAACTTCATGGGAATAATTAGTTCTATACTGGCGCTCAGCTGATTAAAATTTTTGGTGGCGATTGCCCTGACCTTCATGTGTTTTTTTTTTGTTGTTGTTTTTTTTTTTTTTTATCTGTAATCAACGTATAAATCACTCTGCAGAGCAACAGTTTTCATTGAATTTTTGTAACTTCGCATATCAGAGGCCTATAGAGGTCCCTTTCAGCGCATAAAATTTTGAAGTCAAGGTCAAAGGTCAAGGTCACTTTGTCGCAATCAGGGGAGTCGACGAAACCCTTATTTTTTGAGTATTTTGATCGGATCGTCTTCAAACTTCAATGGGAATATAGTTCATGGTCTGCAATTCAGCTGATTAATTTTTGGTGGCGATGGCCTTGACCTTGCATGGTTAACGCCTAAGGTCAAACATTTGACCCCAAGGTCAAATTTTCAAGTTTTAGAACATATCGTGTAGTAACCTCAAATTGAACACTCCGATGAGTTGCTTTCCTAGATATATCAAGCTTGAGACATATGACGTGATTTTGGTGACGTTATGAGGCAAACGCATATTTTGTTCATGGTTTACTCTGTAGAACGATTCTCATCGGAATCTCTCGTAGGCAGATATTCCTCAGGAGTCGATCCTGGTGGATAGCAGCTCTTGTTCACCTCAGGTGTGACTTAAAGAAGTACACCGTGGTACCCTTTTGGCAAGATACGGATCACCCTACCGGGTGACATTGGTTTATTTGTTTGTTTGTTTGTTTGTGAACAGTATTACGGAAAAACTCCTCAACGGATTTCGACAGAAACTTGGTGGGGGGGTTAGGTATGGTCCAAGGATCATGCCATTAAATTTTGGACTTGGTCCCCCCCCCAAAAAAAAAAAAAAATTAACAGAAATGTTTTGTTTTTTTTGCATTTCTAACATGTTTAAAGTGATTTCCAACCCCCCCCCCCAAAAAAAATTGTTAACCTACTCCCCCCCAAATTTTTTTTTTTTGGGATTTCTAACATGTTTTAAGTGATTCCAACCCCCCCCCCCCACCAAAAAAATTGTTAAGAGAAATGTTTTTTTTTTTTGCATTTCTACATGTTTAAGTGATTTCCAACCCCACCCCCGCCCGCCCCCCAAAAAGATTAATTTTTTTTTTTGCATTTCTACATGTTTTAAGTGATTCCAACCCCCCAAAAAAAAAATTGAGAAATATTTTTTTTTTTTGCATTTCTACATGTTTTAAGTGATTTCCAACCCCCCCCCAAAAAAAATTGTTACCCCCCAAAAAAAAATTGTTAGAGAAAATGTTTTTTTTGTTTTTTGCATTCTAACATGTTTTAAGTGATTTCCAACCCCCCCCCCCCCCAAAAAAAAAAATTGTTACCCCCCAAAAGTTTTTTTTTTGCATTTCTACATGTTTTAAGTGATTTCCAACCCCCCCAAAAAAAATTGTTACCCCTCCCCAAAATTTTTTTTAGAGAAAATGGTTTTTTTTTTTTTTTTTTGCATTTCTACATGTTTTAAGTGATTTCCAACCCCCCAAAAAAAATTGAGAAAAAATAATTTTTTTTGCATTTCTACATGTTTTAAGTGATTTCCAACCCCCCCCCCCCAAAAAAATTGTTAGAGAAGAAAAATTTGCCACCTTTTTTCACAAATTTCGATTTCTTTTTTTTGCATTCTACATGTTTAAGTGATTCAACCCCCCCCCCCCCAAAAAAAATGTTGGAGAAAAGAACTATAACTGTCAGCACTGTTGACATCATATTTAATGAATAAGAAAAAAGGTTCACTTGAGTGACCCAGCAGTATTGGGCGGAGGTTTTGCACTCTCCGAGTGCTCCCCCTCTAGTTTGTTTGTGTGTTGTTTGTGTGTTTTTTTGTTTGTTTGTTTGTGAACAGTATTATGGAAAAACTCCTCGACGATTTCGACGAAACTTGGTGGGGGGGGGTTAGGTATGGTCCAAGGATCATGCCATTAAATTTTTGACTTGGTCCCCCCCCAAAAAAATTGTTAGAGAAATTTTTTTATATATTTTTTTGCATTTCTACATGTTTTAAGTGATTTCCAACCCCCCCCCCCCCCACCAAAAAATGGAGAAAGAACTATAACTCTGTCAGCACTGTTGACATCATATTTAATGAATAAGATATAAGGTTTCAATTGAGTGACCCGCAGTATTGGCGGCGGAGGTTTTGCACTCTCCCGAGTGCTCCCCCTCTAGTTATTAGGGTACCCAGTCAAAATAGACTGGGTACCATATTGTTTTTCTTCTGTTTTATTATTACCATTATTAGGGTACCCTGTGAGTACAGGGTACCTATGTTTTTTCTTCTGTTTATTATTACGCATTATTATTATTCTTCCGCCGCATTTTGCACCCTTTTTCGCTTTAAAAATCATTTTCTCTGGGAGACTAAGTCCGATCGACACACAAAATTTGCACCATAGTATGTATCTTTTTTGATAGCAACAATCAGGTTATAATTATGACGTCATTGATCACGTGTGCGGTCGCCATCTTGAAAAAAAGCGATAAACTTTTGGACATCTGTATCTCGGAAACGTTGCAATGGAAAAATTTTCGTTTGATACATTTTATTAAGCTCCCTATGGGAACACGTGTGATTTTTTCGTGACGTCAAAGGTGAAGCGATATACGGTGAAAATTCGTCAAGTTAGAACGCCGTATAGGAAAAAATCTGAAAAAATTCTGAGCATCATCTACGCCAAATATTCATCGTCAAAAATGTTTTTTTTGACGTCATTCGATGACGTAATTCGGCCGCATCTGTTTTTTAGTGTTTTTTTAAAAAAATCTTCTTCCCAGAAGGCTGAACAATTGAGGCGAAACTTACAGGTACATTCCCAAGAGTCCTCTTTCAAGTTTGTTAATTTCTTCTTGATTGTCACATGTTTGGCGCCATCTTGAAAAAACCCTAAAACCTTCAAACATCTTCTTCTCCAGAAGCGCTGGTCCAATGAAGGCGTGATTAACAACTATATTCGAGACATGTATGTGATGTAAGTTTGTTAATTCGAATTGATAGGTCACATGGTTTGGCCGCCATGTTGGTTTTAAGAAAATATTAAATAATGTTTTCTCTGGAATTCCTTAAGCCATCGAAGCGAAAATTTGCAACTGCCTTCTCACATCAAGTCTGCATAGATGGCAAAAATATTTTACCTCAGAAGTCACATGGTTTGGCGGCCATCTTGGATAGAAAAATGGACCTTCTCCGATTTACACGAAACTTCACACACTTGTTAAGGTCGACGATAGAAAGCAGAATTTAAATTTTTGATGTCATAGGTCACATGGTTCGGCAGCCATCTTGGATTGAAAATGAATAAATTTTAAAATCTTCTTCTCCAGAACGGAAAGACAGATTGAGACGAAACTTTACACATATATTCAGCATGAGGTCCTTTCTCAAGTTTGTTAATTTCTTCTGATCGTGTCACATGGTTTGGCGGCATCTTGATATACCCTAAAACTTCAAACATCTTCTTCTCCAGAACAGCTGACCTGATCAAGGGGAAACTTCACACACCTATTGCACATGGATCGGGAATACAAGTTTGTTAATTTCTAATTGATAGGTCACATGGTTTGGCAGCCATGTGGATTTTAGAAAAATATTAAATAATGTTTCTCTGGAACTGCTTAACCTATCGAAGCCAAAATTTGCAAATGTCATCCTCCATCATGTCTGCATACATGTTAAAATTATGACGTCACAAGTTACATGGTTTGGCCCGCCATCTTGGATTTAACCCTAAAACCTTCAAACATCTTCTCCAGAATGGCTGTCTGATCAAGGGGAAACTTCACAGACCTATTGCACATGAGTCGGGAATACAAGTTTGTTAATTTCTAATTGATATATCACATGTTTGGCAGCCATGTTTGATTCAAGAAAAATATTAAATAATGTTTTCTCTGGAATCACATCACCTATCGAAGCAAAAATTTGCAATTATCATCTAACATCGTGTATGCAGGCATGAAAAAATTATGACATCAGACATCACATGGTTTGGCCGCCATGTTGGATTGAAGTCTGGGTACCGCGTCATCACTGCAGCAGTTATAAAGTGGCAGTTCTAGTTATTATTTTCTTTTTCCGCCGGCATTTTGCACCCTTTTTCGCTTTAAAAATCATTTTCTCTGGAAACTAAGTTCGATCGACAGGAAATTTGCACATAGTATGTATCTTTTTGATAGTACAATCACGTTATAATTATGACGTCATTGGTCACGTGGTGCGGGCGCCATCTTGAAAAAAGCGATAAACTTTGGACATCTGTATCTCGAAACCGTGCAATGGAAAAAATTTTCGTTTGAATACATTTTATTAAGCTCCCATGGGGAACACGTGTGATTTTTCGTGACGTCATAGGTGAAGCGATATACCGGTGAAAATTCGTCAAGTAGAACGCCGTATAGGAAAAATCTGAAATTTTTTGAGCGTCATCTACGCCAAAATTCATCGTCAAAAATGTTTTTTTTGACGTCATCGATGACGTAATTCGGCCGCAATCTTGTTTTTTAGTGTTTTTTTAAAAAAATCTTCTTCTCCAGAAGGGCTGAACAGATTGAGGCGAAACTTTACAGGTACATTCCCCAAGAGGTCCTCTTTCAAGTTTGTTAATTTCTCTTGATTGGTCACATGGTTTGGCGGCCATCTTGAAAAAACCCTAAAACCTTCAAAATCTCTTCTCCAGAAGCGCTGGTCCAATGAAGGCGTGATTTCAACAACTATATTCGAGACATGTATGCGATGTAAGTTTGTTAATTTCGAATTGATAGGTCACATGGTTTGGCCGCCATGTTGGTTTAAGAAAAATATTAAATAATGTTTTCTCTGGAATTCTTAAGCCATCGAAGCGAAATTTGCAACTGCCTTCTCACATCAAGTCTGCAAGATGGCAAAAATATTTTACCTCAGAAGTCACATGTTTGGCGGCCATCTTGGATAGAAAATCGACCTTATCCGATTTACACGAAACTTCACTCACTTGTTAAGGTCGACGATAGAAAGCAGAATTTAAATTTTTGATATCGTAGGTCACATGTTTCGGCAGCCATCTTGGATTGAAAATGAATAAATTTTAAAAATCTTCTTCTCCAGAACGGAAAGACAGATTGAGACGAAACTTTACACATATATTCAGCATGAGGTCCTTTCTCAAGTTTGTTAATTTCTTCTTGATCGGTCACATGGTTTGGCGGCCATCTTGAATATACCCTAAAAACTTCAAACATCTTCTTCTCAGAACAGCTGACCTGATCAAGGGGAAACTTCACACACCTATTGCACATGAGTCGGGAATACAAGTTTGTTAATTTCTAATGATAGGTCACATGGTTTGGCAGCCATGTTGGATTTAAAAAATATTAAATAATGTTTTCTCGGAATGACTTAAACATGTCGTTCCTATACTGTGGCTGCTACTGCTATCCTCTGCATCTCTATGATGTCTGCATACATGGTAAAAATTATGACGTCACAAGTACATGGTTTGGCCGCCATCTTGGATTACCCTAAAACCTTCAAACATCTTCTTCTCCAGAACGGCTGATCTGATCAAGGGGAAACTTCACACACCTATTGCACATGAGCAGCGAATACAAGTTTGTTAATTTCTAATTGATAGGTCACATGGTTTGGCAGCCATGTTGGATTAAAGAAAATATATTAAATAATGTTTTCTCAGGAAATGCTTAACCTGTCGAAGCGAAAATTTGGAATTATCATCTACTTCGTGTGTGCATACGTGGTAAAAATTATGACATCACAAGTCACATGGTTTGGCCGCCATCTTGGATCGAAGGATAAATATTAATTAAATGTTTACTCTGGAACCGCTGCTTCTATATATGCGAAACTTCAAATTTGTAATTTAGGCAACATGTGAAACAAAGTTTAAAATATCAACCTGATCGGTCACGCGGTTGGCAGCCAGAATTATTTAATTATTTGAATCTGGTAGCCAGTCATCACGAAATTGAACGCTTTGTGCTGCCCGTTCGTAACTCGTCTGTTCCGCTCCGTCTCAAAGCAGGCCTGTGTTTGTGTCACTATTAAATAATGTTTTCTCTGGCACCGCTTATCCTATCAATGCAAAACTTTGCGACTATGATTTAAGTCTCATGTTCTATCAGTTGTGTCAAAGGCGGATACATCTGGTACCCGGTCATCACTGCCAGCAGTTATAAGTGGCAGTTCTAGTTATTAATGTTATTATTATGGCCCATTGGAAATTGTTCTTGCAAGGGTGGGTAAAGGAGGTTTTAGTGGTGGGCTTCTTCCTTATGCCTCAACTGCTCAAGACTTTCTGGTCTAAACTCGTGTGGTCAGGGTTGAAGACCTGATCACGTGACATTATATAATTTTGTTCAATGCATCTCTCGCTTCTATTTGACGTTATTTTTGAGGAAGTAGTTTTCACCATGAAGAGCCTGTCTTTGTCCATTGGTTGATTTGCTGGCCTAAAATGATGTCTTCCTATCTCTTTAATCACCCTGCAGGTGGAACTGGCTCTGTGGGACACCGCTGGACAGGAAGACTATGATAGGCTTAGGCCTCTCTCCTACCCTGACACTGATGTCATCCTCATGTGCTTCTCCATCGACAGCCCTGACAGTCTAGGTTTGTTTAAGTTCTGTTATCACCACTTTTCCTTTGTTTTATTTTAAAATACCCATCATCCTCTCGTTCAAGGACTTGCAATCCATTGCTTGAGTTTATATTCACTGTTTTGCAATGCATTATCAAAATTTCTACCATTTATTTAAATATTTATTTTTCTGCTCTATTTGTTGCAAGTCCGGTTTGTCAAATTACTTCCTTTTGTTTGATGAGAAATGCAATGCAAAGATTTAATGGAAGTCGTTTTGATCAATCCAGCTTCTCTTCAATACAATGGGAATGTTGTAAGAACAGAAAAGCATGATGGTTTAAAAACTGAAGTTGTGAAAGTGTTCATTACCTTGATGTTGTATAGAAATAAAAATGTATTGGGTCACATCTGATGGTAATGAAGCAGTCATTGTTCATGTAAATTTGGATTGATTGTGAAGTGTTGGTGGTTATTTATTTGTTTTATTTTTTTTAACAGTATCCCCTTTATTGAAATTTGTGTGAATTTTCGAGGTCTAGCCTTTGTATTGGTACGTGTTGTCGTGTGCAGAGAACATTCCTGAGAAATGGACCCCAGAAGTAAAACACTTTTGTCCGAACGTGCCCATTATCCTTGTGGGAAACAAGAAAGATTTGCGCAATGACGAAGGCACCAAGCGTGAACTGGCCAAGATGAAACAGGTGTGGCAGCAGAAACCAACCTTTACTTAAACCTACTTTGATATCTTCACATTTGTTTTCCAGAAATTAAATAACCCCACGTCAATAAATGTTGTCACTTGTTGAAAAATAAGTAAATAAAACAAAGCTTGGTGTAAATCTGGAAAAGTATGGAATCTTCATGCAACCTTGACATGAGCCTATGTCTTACTTTTTACTCAACGTGTTGCATGAAAGAGACTCATCTGTGTGATGCAGACCAAAGTTGGCCACTGCGATATACAATCATGATATTGGTGAAGATCAAGATCTGCTTTCGGATCCGAGAAAGAAAAAACAAACAAAACAAAAACACGATACATGACATATCTCAAAAGGTTATTGATTGATTCGGAGGAAACTTGGTGGAGAGGTTGGATGTGTGACCATGAAGAATTGTTTCGATTTTTGGTGAAAATCCGGATTCGATAATTTTATAATTTCTTTTTTAATGATTCTTCACCATTTTAAGATGGGGCCATAAACGATATACGTATAGCACGGTATTTCAGAATGTTGTAGATGGATTGTGACAAAACTTGGTGGACGAGTTGCGTTGGTGAAAAGAACAAGCCATTTAGATTTTGGTTAAAGTCCGGATCCAGATCTGGCTTATGAAATACAAAACGTAAACTGTTCAGCCTGCTGTTTTATTTATTTTATTTTTTAATATTTTTATCCCCAGCCGCGTGGCGGAAGGGGGATATTGTTGTCACCCGGGTCGTCCGTCCGGCTGGCTGGGCGTCAACATTTATAGCTGTGAGTGCGATAACTCATAAACTGTTCGCCATATCGATTTGAAATTTGGGTGACACATGTACCACCTGAAAAGGAAGAACCCTATTGATTTTGGGCCTGGCCGGATACAAGATGGCCGACTGGGGCGGTCCGTCCGTCCAGCTGGCTGGCTGGGCGTCAACATTTATAGCTGTGAGTGCGATAACTCAAACTGTTCGCCATATCGATTTGAAATTTGGGCCACACATGTACCACCTGAAAAGGAAGAACCCTATTGATTTTGTGCGTGGCCGGATCCAAGATGGCCGACTGGGGCGGCCATCTTGAAAAAAATGTTTTTTGTAATAAATGGAAAACCGCTTATCTGATTTCAATTATTTTTGGTTACTACGTTCCTCACCCCTGGGGAACTTTTTCGAGATGATGACCAAATGGTGTCTTGTTTCCAATTTACCTCCCTCATTATCTGGAATATGTATGACCTTTTTCATTCAATGGCGGGGGATTCCCCATCTCTGATGGTATATTTATTACTTGTTTTTGTGGTTTTTAAAAAAAATGTATACATTTTTTTGCTTGCCAACTTTATTTAATGTCTGCCGCACTTCGTCGATGACAAACTGTGTGGCGAACATGCGTGAGTCCTTCAAGCTTTACAGAAGGAGGAAAGTTCCTACACAATGTGCACATGCCGTCATACCTGTGATGATTATTTTATTCCCCTTATTAGCAGTTTACCCACCCTTCGTGTGGGGTGGAGTTTGCGCATTATTTACTCAATGAAAGGTATCAAAGTTTAATGGTCCAAAGGCTAAATTGAAAGGTCTAGATGTGGCCACGGTTCAACACTATAATAAAATTGATGGAAGTAATGTGCATTTTGGCATCAATATCTGGCAAAGTTCGTGAGAATAGAAGCACCTGCTCCCTATGGGAACCACCAGGGGAGCATATAATTATCTTTGATTATTAATACCATAGCAGAGTACCCACCCTCCAGTCAATCTTGCTCCAAGTGTGCAATGTGTTCTTCTGACACTTCCCTTTATATGGGTGGTGGATAGGCCAAGGTGCCAAGGTATGTGAATCTCTCTGTGATCTCAACATCCTCGCCACAAACAAGTACAGACAAGATAGCAGCATCCAATGTCAATGAAAACCTGGAACTTGGTTTTGACCCAGGAAACCCGTATTCCCAGCGGCTCCGACTCCTCATTCAGCACCACGAGGGCCCCCAATAGGATATCCAGAGTCTCTGCAAAGATGACTGCATCATCTGCGAAATCAAGGTCAGAGAATCTTGACATTCCCAAACGACGGATGGCAGCTTGATCTCTCTAACATCCTTCCCAGAATCCAGTCCATAAAAGCACTGAAAAGTGTGGGGGGGGGGGGGTGGGCAGTCCACACCTCTGATGAACTCCAGTAACAACTGGAAATAAGTCGGAGATGGTATCACCATATCTCACAGCTCTCTCAGTACCAGAGTATCGTTCAGACATCATATTGATCAGTTTTGGTGGCACCCCACGAAGACCAAGAATCCTCCAGAAGGCATCCGATTATACAACTGTTTTTGTGTATTAAGGCCCAGTCACACCTTGACGTTTTAGCCAACGTATGCCGATTTTTGTAAAAATGTCTAAAACGCTGGTACACGTCGAATACGTTATGGGTAAGTTTTGATAACATTGAGAGCACGCTGAAAAACACTGCCATACGTCGTTGCACGCTGGCTTTAAACGTTGTACTTTCCGGTTGTCCTCAAAGCTTCCATGCTTGAAATTTTACGACTTATGCCAGCGTATGACTCACACGTTCCACATAACGCTCGCCATAAGTTGTAGGCACGTCACGCGATCATTGACACACGTTACTTGTAAGTTACTCATAAGTCGAAACACGTCGAGGTAATGTTTAGCGTACCCGAAACTTATTTCTAAGCTACGAGTTACGTGTTGTACTAACGTTACGCGATCGTTGACACACATCGACACACGTTACTTGAAAGGTACTCATAAGTCGAAACACGTCAAGGTAATGGTTAGCGTCAGTGTTCCAGACTCCCTGGTTTTTATTTTTTTTTTTATTTTTTTTTCTTCCTTCCTTCGGTATGATGGTGATGTTGACACTTCGATTTCTAGTGCGGTTGTAATATAATATAATTAATAGACTGCCGCTCAACGATTTAAATCATAACCGCACTGTACACTGAACACCGTCATACCGAAGAAAAAAAAAAACCGGGAGTCTGGAACACTGACGCGAACCATTACCTTGACGTGTTTCGACTTATGAGCACCTTACAAGTAACGTGTGTCGATGTGTGTCAACGATCGCATATCGTGCGTACAACTTATTCCCATCACATACGGAACGTGTGTCATACGGCAAGTACGTCGTAAAATTTTCAACATGCTTAAAATTCAAGACGTACTCCACTTAATAGGACGTATGATAGCGTACTTTAGCGTTTTATTCACGCATACCAAACTTACCCATACCGTATTCGACGTGCGCCAGCGTTTTAGACGCATTTTTCAGAGGTCGGCATACGCTGGCAAGATCGCCAAGTGTGGACTGCGATGTTGACACTTCCATTTCTGCGGCGGTTATGATTTGATCGTTGTGCGGCAGCCTTTCCATAACCTACGCACACGTCATCGTCGGCGATGCGTGCAGCGTGCTATGCATGAGTTAGACTATCGTTGGCATAGGTTGTGAACGCCGACAACAGGTTCAGCATTCGTTGGTATAAGTTATTCTATAACACAACGAAACGTTCTGTGTCCATTACTAATACGTTATGCATAAGACCAAGTCGTTATGAATACGTCCGAATCTTTAAAAAAACATCAAAAGTTCAACGTAAGCCAGCGTTTTACATACATTCTAATACGTTGCCATCGCTGGCTAAAACGTCAAAGTGTGACTGGGCCTTTATTAATTGCTCATGTTTTGAACAACCCCGTGAGATGTGCCATCTCCAACACATTGCCCAGTGTATCATGCTCACCTTGGGAATGACCAAAAATAAAAGAGCACATGTTCCTCGAATCAAAGATCAGCCTGAAATGTGAAAATGTTTGTCTAAAAATGAAAACTTGCTGTAAGCTTTGGCTTGACCTGTTTTGATTTTCACATCTCTGAACCAATGAACAGAATGCTGGGAACATAGTTTCAAATCATAATATTGTGTGTGTGTGTTAGTTACACGTATACAGATAGTGGACAAAAAATGGAAACGCCAAAGTGAAGTCACTTAATCGGGTGTTGGGCCATCATGTGTGACCTGCATGTGCCGTGGCATAGAGTCCAACAGCGTCTGGGAATTTGCAGCAGGGATATGTGGCACCATTCTTGCACAAGAAAGTCAATCAACTCGCTTTGGAAACAGCTGTCTCGGGCGTCGTTCCAGAATCGTTGCTATAATTAACGGACTGGTGTTTGTGTGCTTGTGGTACTACTACTCCTAAAGTTCTGTGCTGATAGCATCCAGATTTGCTACATAGGATTAGCATGACCCGAATTCGTGTGTCGGGGTGTTTATATTGTTGCGAATTCGCGCCCGCCGGCGTGCGGACGGCCACGTAACTCGAATCGCGGCACGTCGCCCACCGGACGGACAATTCAGTCGTGACCCTCTCGGACCAACGCCGGAGCTAGTCACGGGTGGGGTTTAACCTCACCACGATCGTGCCAATTGCCCACCCGTGCAGGATAGGGTTGCTCGCCAAATTCGATCTACCTAAGTACCTGCGCGAATGGTCGACACGGGCGATCGTACCATGCCACAGGCCGACTTCGGATACGAACGCCTTAAGCGGTCCGTTCCGTGCTACAGTGATAACCGAGGGTGTTATCGTCGGCCTCGACGGTTCCGATTACTTACCGGGATGTTGCACCCACTACGAACGCAGGATGGAGATTCAATTAGAGAAAAGACAAAGCGAAACGGGAAAACAGTTCACACAATGCACATTTATTTCCCGGCACACGGAAAGCACGTATATACAGCCATACAGTCAAAATGCACATAAGCAACCAAAACAATAAAAGCAACAACGACGCAGAGTTAATACCGACTACGCGCACACACGGCAACACTTATACAGTTTTACTTCACAGACGGCGCCAACACACATTTACACAAAAGCAAAGGAAAGAAGCCACCCTCACAGACAAGGAGGCAGACAGGCCCATAGGCCAAATGTGCGCGGGACCTAGAGGAGCGGCCAGGTCCGCGAGACCGGTGGGTCTTACCCGCGTCCTCGTGACGCTGTGGCGGCCAGCCGCAAATGTGGCCGTGCGGCTGTGCCCCGACTCCGGGCCCCGGCATGCTTGTTGGCACCACGTGTTGGGGTGGAACGGGGCCCCTTTTGCACTATCTCAGCGTGGGGAAAGGGAGATTGTTGATGCCCTGGGGGAGGGGAGTGGCTGGCTGGCTTGGGTCCCGCGACGAGACGAGCGATCCCACACCGCAACCTCGTCGCCGACCGCCGTCCTTCTTGCCTCGGACCCGAGCTCCCTTGCCTGCAGTTCCACCGCGCTCTCGCCTCAACTTCACCAACGCAACGCAACGCTCCTTGTCCCCAACTGCCACTTCTCGACGACACTTCTCTCACCCGACTTTTCCTGCAACTCTTCTCAGTTCCCCACACTCCTCACCCGACTTTCTTGATTCGCCTTGCGCTCGCCTTTTTATAGGCGGCAGGAGAAGCCAATATGCAAATTTTAGGATCAGAACGCGATTGGAGGCGGGGCCACCCGCCCCCCCGGTCGGGCAAAAATGGGCGTGGAACCTCTCCCGATCCTAAAATTTGCATATACGGACTTCACATACACACGCTTTGAGGCGGGCCAAGCCGCCCCGCGCTCGCTAATTGGACGAGGGAGAAGTGGGCTTGAAGCGTTTCTGATCCGGTTTCCCCTCGGAAAGGCCCATTTGCGCTCGCGGCTCGGTGCGTTCGGCACCAACCGCCGAACGGGCCCGAGACAGCCCGACGTTCAGTGTTCACAGGGTGTGCGGGAATGGCCGTAGAAGGAGAGAGGTGAGGGGTTGATGGTTATGGTGCTGTTTGGGAATGGCGGTGTGATGCGATGATGTGGGAGCGTAGATGGTGGCAGTGGCGTGGTTGTTGTGTGATGGCGGTTGAGACGTGGTTGGTTCAAATAAAGATAGAACAGAAAAAATGGCTAACTCAAAGCGTCGCAGCCCGGATGAATCACATTAATTCCCTCTATACAACGGGTTTGGGCTAACTACACATGTACCTATCGAGATATCTCACCTACGGGCCCTTTATGGTGTAATGCGAATTTCCACAGCCGTAACAATATCTTTGCTGGTGGTCTTGGGGCGGGTGTACGCAAATGTTTCATGTAGTGCCACCTTCAGGTGGGAGGGGTATTGCAAGTCTTCACCCTTTACAGTACAGCACAGTATTCCTGTCCCCACGTTTTGAATTGTAAGAAGAAGGTACGTTTTTGCTTCATGCACGCAACCTGGGTTTTTTTTGGGGGTGGTGGGGTTGCCTGTCGGATGTATACCCCTGCTTGTTGTATCCCATAAATGCTCGATTGGGTTCAGATGTCGTGATTGAAAAGGCCATGATGCTGTTTATGGATAATATCGGTGTCATGCTCATCCAACCATTGGGCCACCACACATGCTCTGCGGACGGGGGCATTTGGGGGCGGGGAGGTCTCCTTGCAACCATGCTTGCCATAATTGAAGGCAACCAGGCCTGGGTGCAGCATTTTTAGCTCGCCTGTTCGAAGAACAGAGAGCTATAGCGATACCCCCGGCGTGAGCGTGAAAATGCTAAAGTTTTTGGTGCAAGTTATTTCCTTTCTAATGTTTTTATCTACCACACTATTTTTACTGATTACAATATACAAATACATATATTGCTTTAAAATTATTGGATCAGACTTCACTGCAATGCTTTATAAAAAATATATTAGACTAGTCTTTTAAAAACGATAAATGTATAAACAGGCGAGCATTGGGTGGCTTTGACACCAACTCTCTGGTTTTTTTCACATTGATGCGCAATATCAAGTTTTGTTAAAATCGGGCAACGAAAAAAATTATTAAAAATCAATTCTCGATTCAGTCAACTACTCTTCGGGAGAATTTGATCAATGCAAACATCTCAGCGGTATAATTTGCTGGAGCTATCTTTTTTTGTTGTTTGAAATGATTTTTTAGCTCACCTGTTCGAAAGACAGAGAGCTATAGCGATACCCCGGCGTGAGCGTCAGCGTGAGCGTGAAAATGTTAAAGTTTTTGGTGCAAGTTATTTAGAAGCTTGCCATTCATTTAATATGTGAACCCTGGATGCTGATATTTGGCATGGAGGTTCCTTTGGGGTATACTATTGTGTGTAGTGAAGTTGAAATTAACAAATATTTTAAGTTTTGTTTTTAATTTCAACCTAAGATTGTGTCAAAGCCACCCAATGCTCGCCTGTTTATACTAGTCGCTTGCCATTCATTTAATATGTGTACGAGGGATGCAATGAAGTCCAAATGAAATAAATTTTGTTGGTGCACCTTTTTCAGAGACTCAATATTTGTGAAGTCAAAACACTACATATTCATTTTTAGCTCGCCTGTTCGAAGAACAGAGAGCTATAGTGATACCCCCGGCGTGAGTGTGAGGGTGAAAATGTTAAAGTTTTTGGTGCAAGTTATTTCCTTTCTAATGTTTTTATCTACCACACTGTTTTTTACTGATTACAATATACAAATGCATATATTGCTTTAAAATTATTTGGATCAGACTTCACTGCAATGCTTTATAAAAAATATTATTAGACTAGTCTTTTAAAAACGATAAATGTATAAACAGGTGAGCATTGGGTGGCTTTGACACCAACTCTCTGGTTATACATGACCTCAAGCATGCTGGAATGTTGTTTGTTTAATTAACACATTGGCCACACCTGTGTGGAAGCTGTTGCATGGTGTCCCTCATTTTCCCAGGTATTTCCATTTTATTTATTTATTTAATTTTTTCCCCCGTTTACCCCAAGGTCCTTGTAATGTGTAAAAGCACACTGATGTCTGCTGTCTGATCTGCATACAAATACAGTTAATACCTGCACAAGCTCCTCCGTTGAGGCGAATTCATTACTTGTGCATACATGTGGCATGTGTTGCTGACGGATGTCGTTTCAGCACAAAGTGGAGAGGGAGGCCTCTTCTTTTACAGGCAGCGTAAGGCTGCGTAGTAGCATCATTAGCTGAGGGTGCAGCTGTGCCGCTGATGCAATGCCCACTCGAGGTGAGGGCAGGAATTTATAATTTGTTCAGCGTGCCGGTGATAGCTCGCCAACTCGTCGTGAAGGACACCCCGCAATATTTAATGTCCACCAACTAATGCCAGCATATGGGACGCCCCAATTCAACTTCCATCCAAGGGATGACACGCATCGATTAATCACCCTACCTGTTCAACATCAGGATGACAGTTTATACCTCAATCGGGATTATAACCCAGGTTTGATCGCTTAAAGGTGAGTGCGCGTACGTCGAGTCCATCCATAGACAGAGACAGGGTACACCGGCTTGGAAGCTCGTTTTATGCTGTTGGGGATTTGAGGGGGAGATGGAAAGACTGGTTTCTGTATTTTGAGTATTCTCTCTTCCCATGACTTGATAGCTGAGTCATTTCTGACTCGCTCTCATCTGTATGCACAATCGCACGATTCTTAAACAACTCTAAGTTTGTCATTCGGGGAGGACAACATTGATCATGCCAGCTGACATGTGGATGCAGCACAGCATACAAACTGATGATTAAACTCAAAACAATCGACGGTTTGATTTCCCCCCCCAACACGATACGCGGATTCACTAATCTCAGCACAAAATCTTCAAGATTTCTAGAACGTATGACGTAAACTCTTGTGAAAATTGTTGGTTTGTTTTTTTGTGCCTGGCTATGCTGCCATTTGTTCTCTGTAAGTATTTCAAGTTGTGGTGCACGGAATCGCCGTCGTACATGCGTGCGTACACAAACGAGTGTTTCAACGTAGAGTGCAGATGTTGAATGTTCTCTGATGTGTTCACGTTTGGCTCATCTGAGCATTTTGCTTCACTGAAGATGAGACCGGGCATTATTTGGGAATACGCCCTTTCGATCAAAAGAAAAGACATTTCAATGTTCGTTCCTTCGTTCCTTCTCTGCAGAGGAATTGGAATTTGTAGCACAATAGTAAGGACCCACTGTGAAAAGGGCTTTGACACTATTCCATATACCAGGCCACCCCTTGTGAATACCGATTTGTTTTTCTATTGGCCTAAGCGAAATTTGATGAATGCTTTATAGCCGGGACTTTTGATTCCAGAGCAGCTTGCCGAGCGACTGCACAAATTGATCTGCCACGTTTGTGACATTTGGGTTTTTTCTGGTCTTTTGAATAATCACCAAGGTTGTGAGAGCCACGGAATGGAAAAAAATGCAACAGCCATGACCAACTCGAGGCCTTGCCGACAAAGGATTGAAGCCTCTCAGTTCGGCCACAAGGGTGGACGTTTATCAGTGTTGTCTTGGTTCCTGATGCAGGTCACGATGGCTAAAATATTGGACTTTCTGAGCCTTTCTTTGATCAAACCTTCTGGCTGTGCTTTTGTGTTTTGTCCAGGCTGTACTTTGTCAGTCTTGGTAATTATTAATTTATGGACTCCGTGTACAATCAGTTCTTTGGAAATTACTTCGAGTTTCACTCGTGCTGTATCCTTGTGTGTTATATATATATATATATATATATATTTATGGTTATATTCAGTTTTTTATTTGATTTAGAAGCCTGGTGTTCGCTTAACGGTTAAGGTGGCTGGCTTGAGATCTTGGGGTCTCGAATTTGAGCCCTGTCGCTGTTGAATAGTCATTCTTCCGCGGTCGGCGAAATGAGTCCCAGTGTATTGGTAATGGAGGACACTGCATCAGCGGCACAGCTGCACCCTCATGAAATGATGCAACCAGCAGCCACAGGTTACACATGATAGTGAGCGAATAATTTGATTTGGGGACGTGCTAACAAATAAGGTGAGTTCTTATGAATTGTATTTTGCTTAGTAACCCGTGTATGACATCCTTGCCCCTTTTTAAACGTTGTTTACACATGATCGTAAAGGGGCTGCATGTGATGATGTTTTATTCGATTTGGCCTTGTCGCCGTTGCAGGAACCGGTCAAGTCGGATGAGGGTCGGGACATGGCGAACCGCATTAACGCTTTTGGTTACATGGAATGCTCGGCAAAAACCAAAGACGGCGTACGGGAGGTATTCGAGATGGCCACACGTGCTGCTTTGCAGGTTCGCAAGCGCAGAAAAAAGCGCCGATGCATGCTCTTGTAGACTACATTGCGAAGCAGTCATTCTCCAACACTACATCGCCCCCCCCCCTTCCCAAATCCCCATCACCCTTGAATCTACTCTGCACTTCTTCCATTGTGTGTAGAATTGATATTTTTTCTTCTTCTTCTTTTTTGTGGTCATTTGGCATTGCAAGATATCTCACAGTCTCAACATTCCTTGACTTTAGTTGGGAATGTGGATTAGAAGAGGAAGGGAGGGAGAGGAGGGAAGGGGTTCTGAGTTCTATTGTGGGGCCTGTTTCTAATATTGAAACCCATTTCCTGACCCTTGGGGTATAATGAATTCTGCATGCTGTGCTGTAGTATTGCATCACACCCCTGTTCCTGCTGTTCACCATGAGGGCATCACTTGACCTTTAAACCCTCCCTCCTGCTGTGCCGTTAATATTGTTGCATTGATGTGAGTGACTTGCAAATGGGACTTTGTGACACATCGTGTTTGTTCTTCTGATTACCAATATCTTCGGAACAGCGTATTTAAGTGATTGGCTGGTTTTGTTTTTGAAGCCCTGTTTCTGTGTCATGTTAAACCAAATAAAGGATGGATTTTAAGGGAATCTACCCGACTTTGGCCTACAGGTTGCATCTCTATTATGAGTCAGCGAGCATTAACTTAAAAACAACCCGTTTCATCTTGATGAAAGCGATTCCTCACCAATCGTACGTAAATGGTGTTGCTTATTAAGTGGAAACGATTTTCAAAACTTCTTGTACCATCCAACCTGGTTTTGATTAATTTGGTGTTGAGCGATTGTGTTCTGCTGTTATCAAACCTATACTTGGTCACGGAAAAACAATGGTGAAAAGTAAGAATAAAAAATGACTTGATATTATTTGGGCATCTATTTATGAATTTAAAAATCGGTAAATGTGTTTCACCAGGGAAGGATGTTCATAAATTTATACTGAAGCAAAATGATGTTCATATGTGGCCCCAATTGTTCACACCTTGTGGGATTGGCTGGTGAATGCTTTTGGCTCAAGACTTTCACAAACATGCTGGCCAGGTCCAATTGACAGTGACAGGAATTTGGTCAGGTTCCCTGCCATAGCTCGCCTACTCTTTGCGAAGGACGCCGTGGGATGTTGACTTCTCACAACAAATACCGTACCTACAGACGGGACGCCAGGATTCACGTCCACTTGAGGGATGACTCACCGAATCGCCCTGCTTGCGAAACACCAAGATGAGAATTTATAACTGAATTGAGATTTGAACCCAGGTGTGCATACCTCGAAGGTATCCTGCCAGCTTCTAGGGTTGTCAAAACGTTTAGAAACCAGTGAAGGTGAGAACCGATGAGAGAAAAATGCTTAGTCTCCATGAGACTTGTTTATACACCTTGAAGTAAAAAAACTATAATGTGGTTTTATTTTTTTAATATTAACCAATTTGTTTTTGCAGTGTGCTTTCCATTTGCATGGGTGATTGGTGAGAATTTTTGTTTGTTTGTTTTTTCCTTCATGTGGAATATGGAACTTTTGGAATGCTAAATGAGGCTCTGTGTATGTTGATGCTGATTCGGTTCTGCTCGCCAGGCACTTTTGATGTGTCATTCAAATCCTCTTTTAAACATGATTTTGAACATTTAAATGAAAGTAGCAATTTCAAAATGGTTCACCATGATTCTGTTCCTGAATGTAAATCGGACTCGCGGGAATATAGGAATACCCAAAATATCCGTGGATGAGAGGTGGTGGGTTCATACCATTTGCTGTTTGTACATTCTAGCATCAGACATGGATATAATGTTACGGACATGCAGATACCCAGATCCCTGAGATACCCAGACCCAGAAGATGAGTCCTCTCTGGCATCCTAGATGTGTGACTTGCCCTCCTCTACCTCAGTTTCTTCCTCATCAGGCCCCCGTCGATGAGGTCCCGCCGTTCACCCTCCTTGTCCTTTGTGGCGGACAGGATCGAGAGGGCAGGATGACGCTCGTGGAAGGTGTGTTCTTTTTCCACAGAAGCTCAACACCAATTGCTCGTTAAACTTTTCTTTCTTTTCCCTCACATGTTTTTGTTCCTTCACTCACGAGCCTTCTCAGCCTGCCAGTCTTCTGCTCATGCGAGCAGAGCAATGCGCGGATGGAGGAAACACCGAAAGGAACCCTGCACGACCGAGGGATTGAAGGTAAGACCCATGAGGTGAAGTAGGGATTTTTGAAAGGATGTTTGATGGAGAGGAGATTATTGGTGGTGGTCCTTGGGGTCTTAAAAGTTTGAAGGGGTCTCAGCAGTCTAAGGGGTCAAAAGGTACATTCCAATAGTACGTAATTAATGAATAGACAAAAAGTATGACACACACCTCATCCATTTATAGTAGACTCGTGAGCCCATTGGTCTTCACAGCCTTGTTGCATACCCACCTGCTGTACTTCAGCATGAGCTTACCTTTCACCAAGCCCAGGTGTGCTTGGGGCCAGCGCAGGTATTATATGTTCATTTTTATTATTATTGCCATATGATACTACTATTCTTATTATTGTTGTAAATATTATGTGTTAATTAATATATGCTTTGTTGCAATATTATCATTGTTTTTGTTATATATTTTGTAATTAGAATGCCATGCAGTGGTAGAGGGACGTGTTAAGCTGCTTTATATACCTTAACATGGAGTGCATTTACAACATGGGAATTCTAACGGATTTTTGTGGTATAGTTGAGTCTTAAAGGGTCTACAGGATCTACAGAGTCTAAGGGGTCTTTTGGGTCCTCACGAACTTTTTGGTCCTCTGGAACTTTTTGGGTCCTCAGGAAATTTTGGGTCCTCGGAGACTTTTGGGGTCTTCAACGTTCGAAGGGGTCTCAGCACTCTAAAGGGTCAAAAGGTACATTCCAATAGTGCAAAATTAATGATATACAAGTATGTACATAATTCATAGACAAAAAGTATGACACACACACACACACACACACACACACACCTACCTCATCTATTTATAGTAAAAAAGAAGATGATGTGATTTAGTGGGTCTTTGTCTTTCATTTTTTCTGTTGATTGCTTTTGGACATTTGTTCATGGTGCATGCTTGGGAGCCTCGACGGTATGCATTTCTCCATACAGTACCGATAGAAAGTCTACACCCCCTTTCAAAATTTTCACGTTTTGTTGCCTTATAGCCTGGAATTAAACTGCATTAAATCAGATTTTTTTTTCTACCTTTATTTACACATTGTAACTTACAACTATCAAGTGAAAAACAAATTCTACAAATTTCAGAAAATTTCTTAAAAATACAAAACTACAATATCTTGGTTGGATAAGTGTCCACCCCCCTGAGTTAATACTTTGAGGAGGCACCTTTGACAGCAATCACATCTGTGTGTCTGTCTGTTGGGATAGGTCTCTACCAACTTTGCACACCTTGATTGGGTAATATTTGCCCATTCTTCTGTACAAAACTGTTGAAGCTCAGTCAAGTTGCATAGGGAGCGTTGGACAGCAATCTTCAAGTAATGCCACAGATTTTCGATTGGATCTCGGTCGGGGCTCTGATTGGGCCACTCAAGTGTATTTGGGTCATTCCGTGTCAAATCAACAAATTTTCAGAAAAGTTCCAGGTCGACCATCTCAGATTTTCATGATTTTTTTTTTGTGTGGGTTGGACAAACATTGAACAGAAAAAATGTCAAATATTAGTTCTGTATTCCAAGGAGTTTTTGAGATATTACCCCTAGAGCGTGTCAAGGTTGGTTGAAGAAAAACGACCCCCTAATTATCAATTCAATTTCAGCAACCCATTTATTGGCATCTGTTTGAGATAAAGCAATGAATTTTTTTTTCCTAATGCAACTTTTATGGTATTCTAAAGAAAAAAATAAAGCCGGATACATTGCAGAAAAAATTAGGCCTGCAGCCACCCTCAAAAATGGTAAAAATCAAAATAGCACGACTGAAACGGGAAACTTTGACCCATGTTAAAGTACCTTTCATTTATTGTCACCCATGTAATTTTTTTTGTGAAAAATATACTAAAATGTCTACCAAAATATGAATTACCAGGTGTCTACTGCATTTATTTTTTATTGTAGGCCCTTTCAAAAAGGGAAAAAATATGAAATTTCATGATTTTCAGGTCAAAAAAATCACATGTGGCCTACCTTCAAAATATACGTGCTTGGTATCAAATGAAAGCTCTTTCATGTACTATAACTGTACCAAATCTCATTAGTTTATAGCAATCCTTCATGTCCTACAACCCCATCAATAAAGCTAAACAACACCAGTGCGTTAATCTATTATAAGCACACAGTACAAAACACCTTACAAAAAACGCAGCGCAATGCAATGCAACGTCA
Organism: Eptatretus atami; assembly: GCA_035128595.1. Taxonomy (NCBI): domain Eukaryota; kingdom Metazoa; phylum Chordata; class Myxini; order Myxiniformes; family Myxinidae; genus Eptatretus; species Eptatretus atami. The sequence continues at coordinate 23,586,813 of CM068961.1, read as the reverse complement.
GTGTGGCAGGCCATTAGTCAAAAAACTGTTAATTTCCACTTGAAAGCTTCAAAGTTGATCCCTTCAAATGACCGATACATCACATATTACTGAAGTTATTCAGGCACTGATAATATTGTGCAAGTTTTGTTTAGAATCCAATGACATCAAAGGTAATGCACACATTAGCTCAACTACTGATTCATAAAATAAAGACAGTATAAATTAGAAAAGAATCAGACATGCATTTAAATTGCTCTTTGTATGCATTATTATTCGTAATAAAGTTATATTTTGAAGGTAGGCCACATGTGATTTTTTTTGACCTGAAAATCATGAAATTTCATATTTTTCCCTTTTTGAAAGGCCTAAAATAAAAAATAAATGCAGTAGACACCTGGTAATTCATATTTTGGTTAGACATTTTAGTATATTTTTCACACAAAAAATTACATGGGTGACGCAATAAATGAAAGGTACTTTAACATGGGTCAAAGTTGCCCGTTTCAGTCGTGCTATTTTGATTTTTACCATTTTTGAGGGTGGCTGCGGCCTCATTTTTTTCTGCAATGTATCCGGCTTTATTTTTTCTTTTAAATACCATAAAAGTTGCATTAGGAAAAAAAATTCATTGCTTTATCTCAAACAGATGCCAAGAAATGGGTTGCTGAAATTGAAGCGATAAATATATTTAATGGGGTCGTTTTTCTTCAACCAACTTTGACACGCTCTAGGGGTCATATCTCAAAAACTCCTTGGAATACAGAACTAATATTTGGCATTTTTTCTGTTCAATATTTGTCCAACCCACACAAAAAAAATCAT
>CM068961.1:23547731-23564297 GCA_035128595.1 Eptatretus atami | reverse complement strand
TATGTCCCGAAATACAGCCAAATGGTACACGATAGCGCAAAAATTTTCAGCCCGACCTTACTCACATTCGCCTGTGTGTGTGCCAGTATCAGTTTCGTTTAAAATCGGGCAATGAAAAAATTATTAAAAATATTAATTCCTGATTCAGTCAAGTACTCTTTGGAGTATTGATCAATGTAAACAACCTCAGCGGGATAGTTTGCTGGAGCTATCTTTTTAATTTTCTTGAAATGATTTATTAAATAATCTCAAACTTTTAGTATAGACAAAGAACGATTTATTTTAAAGAGCAGGTTGTTGGGTCGCTGATGACTTTGGCGTGATTCAAAAGCTGTAATCACATTAATAATCGTTGGCAATTATTTCTTACATTTGAAACTCAAAATATGCTAAAATTAACTTTTAAGTCAAACTTTTGTCAGTGATCGAAAAACAGACCGGAATTTACCGAAGATGCTATGACGTCATGTTCTCCAAAAAACTTCATGAACATTCGGAAACAGCGTTTGAACAATGGCGAGATGCGAATCGGAGAGTGATTTCAGCGGCGATGAAATTGAGTGTTTTCATTCCGATATTGCGAGGACGAGTCGGAGGATGATGGGAATTTATACTATGGAGTTTCTGGCCCTGAGCCATATAAATTTGAGCCACTTGCAAGTGCCAGAAACGGCCTATTTCGTGTTTACAAGTGGCAGGACTGACTGCCCGGCAGTTCACACTGACAGACTCACCAGACAGATGGTTTGTAGATTTTCATTTTCTTGTTCGATTGCATTAAAATAATGTAAAGTTTGATTCGTCTTTGACTTGATATAATAATTTTTTAACCCTTTAGTCACTCAAGAGTCAGAAATAGAATGAATCAATAAGGACCCAAATATATTATACACCGCTAGCCTTGGCGTTGAAGTCTTTCTTACAGCTGGCTTGACCCAGCCGAAAGTGAACAGTTAGAACAAACCCCAACTTTCAAGAGACTGTTGTGGCACATAAATACCAAAACAATGTTTGGCCTCATTGGGAAATATTCTACCAAATTTTAGAAAAAAAAATGTGGAAAATTGTATTAATTTTTTACAATTTAAATGAAATAGCCCAATTTGCTGTGCTGTTAAAAAAAGTAATTTAATCAACAATAAGTTGATTTTGTGAGAATTTTTCATGCTTGTGTTTTCAGAAAGTTTATTTATGTGCTTTTCCCATGTACTCTTTAAGAATACATTTCTCAGGTTTTTCCACTTAAACTCAACAATTGATATCTGTGACAGAGCATATCTGGAGAACTTGTCAACCAACAAGCTCATTCATAGATTGTGTGATTCAGAGGTTTAAGCCTCATAATCCTCGCTGTTGAAATGGTCCCCACAAATGACAAGGTCTATCCAACGGGTCTCTTTACCCGTTTTCTTTGGGGGAAAATCGTCCGTTTTGTTTGTAACCAAACTTTACTGCCTGGCCCGCCGCGAATGTTTGATTGCCTTCAGGAATCGGGTCGGAGCAGATTAACCCGTTTTCCAGCCATTTTTGCAAAACATGACTACAACACGTACAAGCAATGTACAAATATCCAAATAACCCTGTGTTTACATTATTCGCAAAATAAAAAAGGATAATATAGACAGTTGCAGCTCAAAAAAGCGAAAGAACAGCCTGCTAACTTGGACACTTCTTCAATTGAGCGACGTGAGCGTCCGCTTTGTTTGTTGGAGAACGTGACGTCAAACATTCCATATATGGCACGCGGCGTTTTTTTCAACAGCCTCGAGAAATAACAACTTCGGAGTAAATTTCATTATTTTCCCATAGTTAGCGCAACCACAATAGTTTGGCATCAAACTATTTAATGCCACATATAATCATATTGATAAATATTTCAGAACATGTTCGGTGACCCGCAACCTTGCTCTTTTAGCATAAAATAAACATCGCCATTTTGATCTAATACTTCCGTGTTCATTAATAAATAAATTGGTGTTTAGAAGATTACGCACAAATATTTTCTTCGACTTTCTTTTTCTCCATTATTTTTTTCACATTGACGCCCCATATCAATTTCGTTAAAATCGGCAACGAAAAAAAATTAATTAAAAAATTCAATTCCCGATTTCGTCAAGTACTCTTCGGAGAATTTGATCATGCAAACAAACAACTCAGGCAGGTTATAGTTTGCTTAGAGCTATCTTTATTTTTTTTTTTGAAATGAGTTTTTTTCATCAAACCGCTGTCACACAGGTTGTTCTCGTATCATATAAAGGGGCTCTTTTCTTATGCCCCTGGCACTTTTCCCAAGAATTGCTCTTCAAATTTAAATCATGGATGAAAATTGCATCTTAGAAATTCGGCCTATTTAATTGGCCTAACCTTTGCCTATGTTAACCTCAAGAATACTTTGGATGAATTCGAAAGTGATTGAAATCCTGTTCAATTTCTAAATCAATCGGATGGTAAAATTGAGGATTTTAGAAATCTTCACTAATGTTGACTTTTGCATATTTGACCTCAAAAGTGACCGCGATATATCACATGGTCATTGTACATGTGGTAAAACTTTCAATTTCCTTCCGCTGAACTGTTTTCGATCTTAACAAAATGCAAACACGGACGACCATACATATGTATGCCACCGGACCGCTTACCCTGCCTTTCACTTCAGTGAGGCAGAGGGTAATTGAGTACGTACAATTGTAGATGATCGTATTGATGCCAAATTAATTGATCTACGAATGCATTATCCATTAATGATATAGTGCTGCCCTCCAGGTGGAAACCAAGCAGAATTGCCATGAATATTTCTGAGTTATTTGTGCATGATGTGTGGAAGTTGACCGATCATAAATAGCAAAAAAGCACAAAACTATGCACTCAAGGTGAATTGTTTGGAAAGGGCCATTAATTAGATGTATATTTCGAAGTTTTCAGCTAGTTTTAATGTCGAAACCTTTGAGATATGAAGCACCAAACATTGTCATCAGGTCAGGGCCAGATTAGATTTGGTGACTTGCTTCAGGTATCATGAAACCTGTACTTGTACTAACCTGTTACCTGGTAGGTTTGGGCGGCGCCGAAACCGTCTACCCCCACCAGGTTTCCTGGTAAGGAGGTGTTTGGAATATGACACCCAGCAGGATTAAAAACAAAACCTGTCAAAGGCTGAAGAGCTCCTTGTGAGCCAACAGCCATCCATATCTAGTGCCCGACTGTGTCTCTGCATGTCTCCTGCAGTTGGGATTACTCTTGTCAGGAGGATGGTGGCAGGTGTTGCACTCCGGCACCGTAAAACCCTGCACTCTGCAAACAAGAAAAACGCAACGAAAATTTTGAAAACCCACTCACGCTGAGAGACCTCCTGTGCAGCTGCCCTTCGCAGGGCAGTCACCAGATGCGGAATTGGGCAAAAGCCTTCGGGCCCCACTCTTGATGAAAGGAGGAAAACCACCTGGGGTAACCTTCCTGGGTCATATTGTGGTAGTGTGTTCAGGGTCGTGCTGAGGTGTCATCCACAGACGGTGGTCTCCCTCCTTGGTAAACCGAGGCGGTCCCTTCGGGTGGGTGGCCTGGAATGTCCTATCCCTCAGAGAGGATTGACACCTGTCTGTTATCATCTGAGCTCAAGCGTTTGGACATCAGTATTGCAGCACTCTCTGAGGTTCGAGGACCGGATACGCGAGATCATGGTTGGTGGTGTTACACCTTCTATGGTCTGTTCGCTTCTGATGGGTTACCATGCCCAAGGAGTTGCTGTAGCTGTGTCCAATTGTATTGAGGCAACACCGTCGTCAACGAGGAATTATTAGACTAAGGATTTGTCACTATTTGGGTGTCATCCCTGGTCTCTTTTATTGCTCCGACTGAGGCAGAGTGATCTCACCGGAGAGATGCATTAATGCCACGCTCGAGTCTGTGGGTTTGATCAGTGCCCCATGGCGGAAGATACTATTCAAGTTCTTGGGGGATTTCAATGCATCGACTGGAATGATAGGGCATGGTTATGAGGTCACTGTGGTGTTGGTCCCATGGGTCTGGAATGTGAACCAGAGAATAGCCACTAAGTTACTTGACTTTGCAAGTAGTCATGGACTTAGGTGGCGTGATTCATGCGTTTCAATGCCAAAGGCTCATCGCTGGACTTGTATTCCAACGCTGGTTGGTGTTGTCCAAAGGAATTGACCATGTGCTCGTTATGATTGCTGGAGATAATCCAAGAACTGCAGGGTTCTACCGGACGTGCTCAGTTCCTTCAATACCTACACACGCTTGTTGGTGGCAACTCTGAAGTTGCAACCTTAAATCCTGCGAAGAATGTACCCTCCCAGCCTCGGCTGGATGTTGGCAAGCTCAAGGTGAGAGCAGTAGCTGTGGTGTTTGGCAAAACAGACTGAGTGGGGTTTTGGGAGGGGGGGGGTCTGGGTTTGGGAATCCTGAAGAGTTGCTGGAATGCCTTCAAGACCACCGTCCTTGATATTTGCCGTGGATGTCTTGGAACTCACCGTAGGGCGAAGAAGAATTTGCTCAAGGGACACTGGATACCATTGACCAGAGGCATGCAGGGCCATGCTTAATGGCGGAGCTGAGCTGCTTCAGGAGTTGAGGCACACAATAAGTGAACAGGCACCGAGGGTTTTGGGGAACCAAGGAGGCCTATGTGTTGAGGAATCTGGTGAGGGGTTAGAGCATCACCTGTGGTCAAGTGATGCTCGTCCTGCTACAGGGTGAATTCACACATTTGTTTCCTCCAACCCATCCCTCGGTATACTGCAAGTTAGAGCGGAGGTGGGGGCTTTGCCAGAGAGTCCAAAGTGAAGGGCCCGCCCGCTGGGGCGGTTACTTTGAAGCGGGCTGTACCAGGCTAACTGCCAGCTGTGATTGGATGCAGGTGTTACATCCCTATTGCTGACCCTCCGATCGAATGTGAATCCACTTTGTTTGTGAAACAGCTGTGGTGAACGGTTTGAAATGTGTAAGCTCCTGAGATTTGTGGCATCCATGCTGAACTTCTCAAGGCTGCTGGAAATGCTGTTCACTCACGTTGTTGCCTGCAGTTCTATGCTTCTGTCTGGAACACAGGCATCATTCCAACTGACTGGAAGAGGGGCCTTTGTTGTCCCTCTCTGGAAAGGAAGGGTGATGGCCAGGACGGCAACACTACCACGCGGTACGCTCTCTGTGCCGGGCAAGGTACTTTCTCGGAGTAATTCTTGATAGGGTCGCCCACTTATCTACTTGAGCACCAGCACCCAGAGCAGACAGACTTTACACCAGAGGGTCAACGATTGACCGATCCTTGATTTTCAGGTCTTTACCGAACACAGACGAGATTTTGGCAGGGCTGCTTGCAGCCGATGTTGATCTCTGCAAAGTGTTTGATTCAGTGAATCGGGATGCCCTTTATGAGGTTCTTGGTCTTGTGTGGGTGCTGCCAGAGATGATCAATCTGATGTCTGAACTCTACTCTGGGAACTGAGAGTGCGTGAGATGTGGTGATACCATCAACGACTTATTTTGCAGTTGTTTCTGGAGTTTCAGGTGTGTTGTCGTTTGGCCCCACACTGTTCAGCACCTTGTATGGACTGGATTCTGGGGAGCGTGTCGGAGAGATCAAGCTGCGTTGCATCATTAGGAATGTCAAGATCTCTGAGCTTGTTTTGCAGATGATGCAGTAATCTTTGCGAGACTGGATATCCTTTTGGGGGTGCATGATAAGGAGACCCCCCCCCCCCCCGGTGCTGAATGAGAGTCGGAGTCGCTGGATTACAGTTTCCTGGTCAAACTAAAGATCCAGGCTTTCAATGAATTTGGATGCTGCTCCCAGTCCTGTACCGTTTTGGTGAGGATGTTGAGGTCGTTGAGAGATTCACTTTACCTTGGCAGTGATATCATGTCTTGCTGGCTGTGTGCCAGAGTCAATAGACATCTGGGTCCGGGCTAGGAGTCATGGATTTCACTTGGATAATGGGGTGTGGCGCTTCATTACCTGTTCGCGTAGGACGAAAGTCAGAGTATTTGGTCCTTGTGCTTCCAGTCTTGCTCTACGGATATGAGACTTGGACTTAACAGGGATCTGAGACCGGAGACTTCATCCATTGGTGCCAGTCTCTTTGAGTATCCTGGCCTACACTGTTCAGACTTTCGTGTCTGACGAACGGTTGCTGAGAGAGACTTCAAATGAGATTTGTTACCTGCATAGTCTGTGAGCATAGCTGTGGCTGTATGGACATGTGGCTCGTTTCCTGACTCTGATCCTGCTCACCAGATTTTCTTTTGTGAGGGGTCTCATGAATGGAGGAGGCCAATGGCCGACCATGGCCTCATGTTACAGGCACGGTTGTTAACTAGCAATCTTCAGATGAGATGCGGCCAGGCATCTGCTTAGGGATGGCCAGACGGAGGCCCCTGGAGTACCCTGGAAAGCTGACACAGCAACACGCTGCTCTTGGAGTGGTAAACATTACCTGACCTGACCTTTTGTGCATGGACGGACGGACAGAAGGACACCGAATTTCGAGGGTTTTCGTTTAAAACTGAAAGAATGCGAGAATGGACGTTGCTTGAAATTTGGAACATATTACCTTGACGTTCAACAGGTTACTTCTGGAATTTTTGAAATTTCCTCCAGTGGAAGCCGAGAAACATTTTCAGTCCCCGTGTTAAAGTTTGCTTACGAGAAACCGTCCCGTATAAAAAGGAGGGCTTTTTGCACCTCCCTTGTTTTAAAGAACAGTATTGCCCTTCAGATGAAGTTAAGAATCAGAGCTTTGAAAAGTTTTATTTGCTTTTTTCTTCTGAATGCATTTTATGTGTGTGTGGTAGTATTGCTTGCAGCTTAGCTGCCAGAATAGCTTTATTCTGAGCGTGACTGCGCGTGATTCATGTCCCTTCACCAGTACACACACTGGACTGGTACTCCTATTTGCTGACCTTGCAGATGACAGGCGAGTCAACCCCCTGGTTTATTAATTCAGCGTGTTGACGGGGCTTGAACTCGGACCCTAGGATCCCAGCCACCACCCTAACCACTGAGCCAACACCAGGCTACTAGAGGCGTGGAAAAAAATTATTATATCAGTCACAGGAGAATCAAACTACATTTTTTTATGCATCGAACAGAAAATGAAAATCTACAAACCAATCTTCTGTGTGAACTTCGGCGGCAGTTCAGTCCTGTCCGGCTGTATTAATTCAGCGGCAGAGGGCTTGAACTGTTTCTTTGGGGACCCTAGGATCCAAGCCACCACCCTAACGAGCTGAGCAACACCAGGCTACTTGAGGGTAAAAAAATTATTATATAAGTCACAGGAGAATTAAACTTTACAATTTGTATGCATAAACAGAAATGAAAATCTACAAAACCAAATCTGTCTGTTGTGAACTTCTGGGCAGTCAGTCCTGTCCGCGTTATTAATCCTTATCAGTGGGGATGGGGCTTGAACTTAGGACTCACTCAGGACCTAGGATCTCTTGGTCCCACATCCCAAACCACCACCCTAACCACTGAGCAACACCAGGTCTACTAGAGGATTAAAAGAAATTATTTATATGAAGTTCCAAGGAGAATTCAACTTGCATATTTTATGCATCGAACAAGAAAATGTGAAAATCTAAAACCAATCTGTCTGTGTGAACTATTCTGGGCATCAGTCCTGAGTCCGGTGTATTAATTCTTAATTCAGCGGCGGCAGCGGCTTGAAACTCAGGACCCGAGGATCCCAAACCACGCACCCTAACCACTGAGCCAACACCAGGCTAACTAGAGCGGTAAAAAAAGTTTATTATATCAAGTCACAGGACAATCAAACTTTACATTATTTTATGCATCGAAACAAGAGAAATGAAAATCTACCAAACCAATCTGTCTGTGTGACTTCCAGGCAGGTCATCCTATCCGTGTATTAATTCAGCGGCGGACGGGGCTTGAAGCTCAGACCCAAGGATCCCAAGCCGCCACCCACCACTGAGCCACACACCAGGGCTGTTGCCATTTATGATTTATTATTGCTAAAATAAGATACATCTTACAATGTAAAATACACCCGAGCAGGTTTGTCAGTAAAGCTCAGATACAGAAACTTTGATTTGAACCGAGTGTTAATATACCTTAGTGACTCCGTAATGAAAACAGAATTCAAAATTTAACTTAAAATTAAACGCGTAGGCGCTCGAACCAAAAATCTCATCTTCTAGGAATCATTCCCCATCATTATACAATATTCAAAACCCATGTTTATGCTGTGAAATAAACTCGAAGTGTGTACATTTTAATGGCATGTATCCAGGGACAGAGCTGACCCCAACTAAATGGACCCTTTGGACCACCGAGAAGCCAATCACTCGCTGCCTGCAGTCTGGCGGCGTCACGGTGACAGCCAAGCTCGCCGTCGGACGGAAAATGCCCCTAACAAAATCTAAAACGTTCCGTTTTTTCACCGGATATTATTTAGATACTTGTAGAGCACATCCCCAAACCATCTAAAAATATAAACATTAATCTTCACAGACGCGACGAATAAGCAGTTCCTCAGGAGGACAGGTTAGGAGGTGAAGCAGTGAACGGAAAGCATGTGTGTGTCCACTTCCAGGTGTCACTGTATTTGAATTGATACATTTTCCTCATTGAAAAGTGTGTTTCTGAGCGGATTTGCACGAAAATTATCTTCATTAAACGTGTAGCTACACCAGAAGTCCCACAAAGTGAAAACAGAAATCAAACTAGAACTTTAGACAGCCTCGTTATATGACATGAACGGATGGAAGCCATGGACTCCCCTCGCTGCAATGCATTCCACCACCGATCGAAGATATAAACATTCAATTTTCAACAAAACTTGATGCAACCGAGTGTTAACCACCTTTAGCAACGATGAAAGTGAAAACAGAATTTAAATTAACTTAAGAAATTAACCGCGCGAAGCCGTGTTGAGTCAGCGGGACCTCGTTCGTTCCAAAATAATAGGGCCAGAAAACAGAGGTCACGAGAAAGAGTCCACATTATAGCCATCCGATGCTTCCTTATAAGCCATTTGACCAATCGTCATTTGCACTTGACACATGTAAGTGACCCCGAGCGAAAATGCGAAAAAGCTCAGAGATCTTATAGAAGCAACTAGGTATTATCATCGTGTCAAGTATAGAACTCGATCGGCCGAGACGTCTAGGAAAGGAGATAGAAAATAAAAATTGGTTGACGGACGGTAGGGATCTGAGGCTTCGAATGTATATTAGGTCAGTGAGCGACCGAATAAAACACAAGTCCTGCGCTATAATTTGTTGGGCTTATGATTTTTTTTTTTTTTTTTTTTTTTGAAATTGTTAAAGTTGTTACGGATTCTTGGAAACCATATGCATTAAACTACAGATGTCCCAAGAGTCAGTTATTCCGTTAGTACATGTGAGACAGGTCCTTCCTTTTGTCTGTGTAGGGAGAATCAAGTGTGCGTTCGATGTTCCTTTTAGGTAGGTTATTTAATCCAACGAACCATCAAGACCATCCACAAAACAAACCGACCACCACCACTGAACAAGCGCTTCACCTCGCCGAACCGCGAACTCGCTGTCCGAGGCAGAATCTTCTGGCAGTTCCTTTCTTGCTTCCACAAACTTTGAACCTCTTTTGACGAGTATGGGCGCACGCATTGGAGTTGGGGCGGGGTTTTCACCGACATCGCCGAAAATCCCACCCAGAAAGGGCGGACTCATTGGGAGCCCCGTCCAATCAGGCAGACAGTATGTCTTGTCACCGAGCCATACCTCAGCGAGAGTTTGTGGAGAGAGTCTCGGGATTTGAGGGGTACAATCTTGGTTCTGAGTAGTCTCTTGGAGGAGGAACGAGAGTTATTTTGGAGGAGCAAGTTGGTTGGTGTGCGCTCTACCTTTTGCTGCGTCTCGGGATTTTCCTGGGTCCCGTCCGCGGACCTGATCTCTGCCCGGGGACTCCGCTGCCCGCTCGGTTTCCTCCATGGCACAGCCCACGCGTGTGACTGTGGCCGAGCCGCACGACCAATAGCAGCTGCCCCACTGCGCGAGCACTCCCTCCCTTCAACGTGCAGGATCCACATGAACTGCGACCCCCAGCTCGTCTCTTCCTCTCTGGCTGCGGGGATCTTTCATAAACGTCTTGAGTGTGGTGGCCCGTCTTTAAGTAGAAACTTGTAAGTGTTTTCCATCATTGTAAATTCTTGCTTGCATATCCACAGTAAGTCTGCCTGTGCTTTTTTTATTTTGTGAATAAAACAATTGTTAGAATGTTCCCAGTTCGTATTCCGTCGTTTCTTGCAGTTGCGTCCAGCATTGGTTCGGATCCGAGTGTAGGCGTGTTTTTATAACCGGATAATCTGCTCCTCCTAGCCGGCACAGCTTTGGCAGTTCCGCTCGACTGCACCCGAACCGGAGTTGTAGTCGGTAGTTGACACTCTACAGCAGTCGGTAGTGACCCGCGTTCGAGCAAGACGTGCGAGGGGCGTGATCTCCCGTTAGGTCAAAATCATGTAGTTTAATGAGGTAAATTGCTCAGACAAAAAGACCCTACGCTACGGCGGGTGAGATATTGCGTTCCACGGTCGAGTTAAGCGACCCGCCGGCTTATAAGTTATCCGAGAGCGACGGCCTACGAATCCGGAGGTCTGGTGGAGAGACATAAGTTTCCCCACCTAGTGGTCGTTTTCTCGCACTGACCCCCGGGCCCACAAACAGTCATCACAATACCTGATGAAGAAAGTCAGATTTGAAGAATCTGATCGCAAAATTCAGACTTGTTTCTTGTTTTCAGGATTTATTCAGAAAACATTGATTTTGAATATAAACATTAATGGCTTCAAATCTCCCAATTTACAGAAGACAGGTAAGCAGAGCGAAGAAGATTTCCAGTACCCCAACTGACCTGACAAGAAAATGTTGGCCTTGGTCCCACGCCACCAGCATTAGTTTCCGATTTCCTTTGTGGGCAATCCTCCTTACATCAACCAGTGCTCATCTTCGGAAACATTCAACAGATTGCTTGCCACAATCCGTGGCCATTGTTCAATACATGAGAACAGGTAGCCATGTCCAGGCAATGACTGTATGTGCAATTTAACTAAAAGGGTGTTTCAGAATCCTTTAATTACAAAAATGCAGACATCATGGTTCTTTCTTTTACTTTTCATCATCATGTACATGAAAAAATGCATCATTCCTGCAGTTAAGTGCCACACTTTTTTTAAATTCATCCTAGAACCAATTTTGGAAAATATAAATTCAGTTCCACCTTCCCAAAAATTTCTGGATACATAACGGAAACATTTTTTACTCCACCTCATTTGAATGACAGCTCTGAAAATTACTGCCCAATCATTCTGGCAGCCCACATATAGAAAACAAATCTGAATTATTTTTTAATTTTTTTTTCTTCAAATAAGGGTAAAGGCTGGAGTCATGTAGGATCGGAAAGGTTTGTTGAAGTTAGGGTGGAAACGTTGAGCAGTGATTTGCTCATGTTTCAGCCGCTGCTTACCTGGCTATTTCAACGCATATGTAGATTAATTTGTGCATAACACCAGACTCCAGCCAACTTCGTGACTTATACACGACACATTTTTAAAGCAAAGGCTTCGATAAATTCGAAACATTGTTGGGCACTTTGGATATCAACAGCCAAAGCCCCCAATAACCCTCAAGATTTACCTTCACAAACAAATCTGGATATCTCTTCGAGCAACCTCATCCTCATGCATTATTCGGCATCGTTTGGATATTCTGGACTCCCGGATGCTCAAGCATCAACAGCCCAAAACTAAAAGAATAACAGACATAAGATATTCCTCTTTTACCATTTCAATAGAATTTCCAATAAGAAAAAAAAGGGGTTTCAACAGAATTTTTGATTTTAGTTTGCATCGCTTAAATGTTTATAATATCTTGAGTTGGTTACCACAGTGAGTTTTAGTATCACATCAAGAAGTCTAAACACAAAGCATCTTTCTCCTGTTACAGCAAGAATCATGATTTCAAAATGACAGTTTCATCTGAGAATTTCTCAGCATAGACAAAACCAAAGAAAACAATTGCTAATGTGTTAGAGTTGTGCCTTCTTACAGAGAATTGCATTTAATCGTGTTCGGATGTAATTAAAATGATGATTGAAATTACAACAGAAAGTTAGGCATTTCGAAGTTAACTCTCATTAATACACAATTAATGGTATTAAAGTATAATAAACAACTAATCAGTATTAAGTGACCATTGTCAAAGGGAAACAGCAAAGAATACAAATAAAGTAAATTTGCAATGCAGGACAGTCTGATTTTTGGAAATAAATTTTTGAAGAAGAAGATTCCTTGGGTTACTTATTTCAAAGCAAGTTTCTTTTGAACGATAGACAAACACAACGTGTTGAGCATTAAATGTTCAGGGATGAAGCACTGATGGTATTGGATGGCCAAGGAAAAGAAAGGTTGTGGCAGGTGAAGCTTTCCTCGTCTGAAAGAGGGGTTGAGCACCTGCTAGGCTAGCCCTGGCTCCGATCTTTCATTCACAGAGTCCGCACACGCGAGATCATTTCAAACTTGGATTCCACATTGTTTCATAAACACTTCCATCATATAAAACATATAAATAATTAACAAATCGTTTTCAACAACCAATCAAAACCAGCCCGTTGGATAGTTTTTGTACAAGTCCCATCGGGCACGTCGGAACACTGCAGAGCAAAGTCCTTGTGTAGACGGACAAATCATTGCAAAGTCTCTTAAAACCTCACGGTGACGTTCCTTTCGTCAATCAAACACGCAATTGCAGATCTGTAATGCTCAGCTTACCACCGAATTCTTTCAAATCGCCACACATCACTTACTGGATGCGCACAGTGCAAAGAAAAAACAAAAAAGGAAAAAAAAATGGGACAAGCAACGGGCACTTTCAAATCAAAAAGCAAAAAGTTACACAACATTTATCACGCCCAGGATGTTAAAAAAAAAAAGAAAGAAGCTCAAGACATCGACTACCAAGTATGGGGTCTGTGCTGGGTTGAATGCAAGCCTTCTGTTTGTTTCAGAATTGTGGTCATCACATCCACTACAGTGTTGTTGGACCAAACAAACTTCTCCACTGTGTACTCTCGGGCATGATTTGCATTTGCTCGTGACCGATATAGACCGGCGAGAAACAAAACTGGCCCACAGGATTTGGTGCTATCCTCGGACAAGTTGAGGCAATGCCACACCAGGCAGTCAGGCGATACCATTGCTGCAGGGAATTGCAGGTGGTTGCTGAGTTAGGGGTCCTGGAAAGCAGCAAAGCCTGTTGCAAGCAAGGCACACTCAGGGCAGCATACAGGGCACACAGGCTACCAAGCTGGATACATGGCCAATCTGCTCCCACCATTGACACGTCCACTGATGCCACACAGGAAGGCGACAATACGGTAGATAACAATGAGCAAAGCAAACAGCAAACAAAAAAATTGCACATCAAACACTTTTTGTTAAAAACCTGTTATCAGTTAACAAACTGGCTGAATTAAAGATTTACGACCTCAAATAGCATCACGGTGTTCAAGGACATTCACCTATTCTCTGTGAGTCTTTCTTCAAGGACTTCCATTAGATGTACCCAGTGGCTTTGAGAATCAAAGACGACCTCAGGTGATTCGTTGCCTAAGCAGAAAATAAGACAAACTAATACATATTCCACCTGACACCAATCAAAAAAAAGACATTTTCAAAACCCCATGATCAAAAGTATCAGAGACAACAGCAAAAAAAAGTGGTATATCCAGGGAAAGTTGCAAAAATAAAATAAACTAAACTGCCACTTTTACAACTGCTGGCAGTGATGACCGGGGGTACCCAGACCTCCGCTTTGATACGACATGCAGACATTAAATGATTAGTCGCAAGTTTTGCGTCGTAGCGATAAGTGGTTCCAGAGAAAACGATAATTATTGTTTCTTGAATCCAACATGGCTGCCAAACCGTGTGACCTATCATTAGAAATAATAAAGTTATATTCCCTACTCGCGGGCAATACGTTTGTGAAGTTTCCCCTTGATCTGACGAGCCGTCTCTTGGAGAAGAGTTTGAAGTTTAGGGTAAATTGAAAATGGCCGGCCAAACTGCATGACCGATCAATAAAGAAATAACAAACTTATAAAGACCTCATTGAATGTGTGTGTAAAGTTTCTGCCTCAATTGGTTTAGCCGGTTCTGGAGAAGAAGATGTTGAAGGTTTAGGGTAAATTGAAGATGGCCGCCAAACGTATGACGATCAATAAAAAATTAACAAACTTGATAAAAAGGAACCTCATGAGGAATTGTGTTGTAAAGTTTCGGCCTCAAATCTTGTTTAAGCCGTTCTGGAGAAGAAGATTTTAAAATTTATTAATTTTCAATCCAAGATGGCTTGACGAACCATATGACTTATGACATCATAAGTTACATCCTTGCCTCCTATCCCGGTAGTGAATACGTTTGTGTGAAGTTTCGTGTTAATCGGATAAGATGCGTTTTTCTATCCAAGAATTGGCCGCCAAACCCTGTGACGTGTGTACGTTCATTTTAATTGTCTTACTATTGATGCAGACATCATGGAAGATGATAGTTGGCAAAAATTTTCGCTTCGATGGTTATGTGATTCCAGAGAAAACTTATTTAAATTTTTTTCATGGAATCCAAATAGCCTGCCCAAACCATTGCTGACCTATATCAATTAGAAATTAACAACTTATATTTCCTCCTCGTGGACAATACGTTTTGCTGAGTTTCCCTTGATCTGACGAGCCGTTTCTGAGAGAAGATGGTTTGAAGGGTTTAGGGTAAATTCAAGATGGCTGCAAACCGTTATGACCGATCAATAGACAATAACAAACCTTGATAAAGTGGACCTCAGGGAATGTGTGTGTAACGTTTTCGCTCAATCTGTTTAGCCGTTCTGGGAGAGATTTTTTTTTTTAAAATTCCCAAAACAAGATGGCTGCCGAAACAAGTGACCTATGGACGTCATAATAATATTTTTTCTACGGTGAATTGTTGTGCAGATTGAGGCTCAAGAAATTTCAGATTTTTCCGTGCAGCGTTGTACCTAACGAATTTTTGACCGGCACACCTCTTGACCGATGACCTCACGAAAAAATCACCCCTGTTCCCTTGAGGAGCTTATTCAATGTTATGAAGCCAAAATTTTTTCCATTTGCACCGTTTTCAGAGATTTTACAGAGGTTCCAAAGTTTTTTCGGTTTTGTTTTCATAGATTGGCGCCCGTACCACGTGCCTATTGACGTCACAATTTACCAATTAGTTTGCTATTCAAAAAGTACATACTATGGTGAAAATTTTCGTGTTCGATTCGGACTTTTTACCCGTTCCTGAGAAAATAGTTTAAGCGAAAGAACCCGCAAATTGCCGGCGAAAAAGAATAAATAAGAATAATAAAGAATAAAAAATAAGGAAATTAACAGAGAAAAACAATAGGGTTCCCTGTCAGAATGACAGGCGTACCCAACTAGAACTGCCACTTTACCAACTGCTGGCCCAGTGATGACCGGGTACCCAGACCTTCAATCCGACATGGCTGCCAAACCTATGTGACGTGTTGGATGTTCATAATTTTTACCCACGCCCTGCATACACAGTGAATAGATGATAATTGCAAATTTTGCTTCGATAGATATTTTTTTTTTTGGTTATGGATTCCAGAGGAAAACATTTATTAATATTTTTCATTGAATCCAAACATGGCTGCCGCAAACCATGTGACTATCATATTAGAAATTTAACAAACTTATTTTCCTCTACTCGTGTGCACATACGTACGTTTGAAGTTTCCCCTTGATCTTGACCGGCCGTCTGGAGAAGAAGATGTTTGAAGGTCTTTATGGGTAAATTCTACTGGCCGTCAAACCGTATGACCGAGTCAATAAGAATTAAACAAAACTTGATAAAGGAACCTCATGGGGAATGTGTTGTAAAAGTG
This sequence comes from Eptatretus atami, assembly GCA_035128595.1. Lineage (NCBI taxonomy): Eukaryota > Metazoa > Chordata > Myxini > Myxiniformes > Myxinidae > Eptatretus > Eptatretus atami. The sequence continues at coordinate 23,548,358 of CM068961.1, read as the reverse complement.
TGTTTCGCCTCAATCTGTTTAGCCGTTCCGGAGAAGAAGATTTTTTTAAAAAAAAATTCCCAAAACAAGATTGGCTGCCGAACCAAGTGACTTGACGTCCATAATATATTTTTTCTTACGGTGAATTGTTTTGCCAGATGAGGCTCAAGAAATTTTCAGATTTTTCCGATGCAGCGTTGACCTAACGAATTTATGACCGGCACACCCTCTTGACGATGACCTCTACGAGAAAATCACCCCTGATTCCCCCTGAGGAGCTTATTCAAATGTATGAAGCAAAAACATTTTTTAATCTTCTCTCTATTCGCCTGTGGTGTGCAGTATCAAGTTTCGTTAAAATCGGGCAATGAAAAAATTATTAAAAAATTAATTCCTGATTCAGTCAAGTACTCTTTGGGAGTATTTGATCAATGTAAACAACCTCAGCGGTATAGTTTGCTGGAGCTATCTTTTTAATTTTCTTGAAATGATTTATTAAATAATCTCAAACTTTTAGTATAGACAAAGAACGATTTATTTTTAAAGAGCAGGTTTTGGGTCGCTGATGACTTTGCGTGATTCAAAAGCTGTAATCACATTAATAATCGTTGGGCAATTATTTTCTTACATTTGAAACTCAAAATATGC
>CM068961.1:23533804-23547721 GCA_035128595.1 Eptatretus atami | reverse complement strand
TTTGTCAGTGATCGAAAAACAGACCGGAATTTACCGAAGATGCTATGACGTCATGTTCTCCAAAAACTTCATGAACATTCGGAAACAGCGTTTGAACAATGGCGAGATGCGAATCGGAGAGTGATTTCAGCGGCGATGAAATTGAGTGTTTTCATTCCGATATTTGCGAGGACGAGCGGAGATGATGGGAATTTATACTATGGAGTTTCTGGCCCTTGAGCCATATAAATTTGAGCCACTTGCAAGTGCCAGAACGGCCTATTTCGGGTTTACAAGTGGCAGGACTGACTGCCCGCAGTTCCACACTGACAGACTCACCAGACAGATTGGGTTTTGTAGATTTTCATTTTCTTGTTCGTATGCCATTAAAATAATTTAAAGTTTGATTCGTCTTGACTTGATATAATAATTTTTTAACCCTCTAGTCACTCAAGAGTCAGAAATAGAATGAATCAATAAGGAACCCAAAGTATATTGTAACACTCTAGGCCTTGGCGTTGAATGTCTTTCTTACAGCTGCTTGACCCAGCGAAGAGTGAACAGTTAGAACAAACCCCAACTTTCAAGAGACTGTTGTGGCACATTAAATACCAAAACAAGTTTGGCCTCATTGGGAAATATTCTACCAAAATTAGAAAAAAAATGTGGAAAATTGATTAATTTTTTACAATTTAAATGAAATAGCCAATTTGCTGCTGCTGGTTAAAAAAGTAATTTAATCAACAATAAGTTGATTTTGTGAGAAATTTTTCATGCTGTGTTTTCAGAAAGTTTATTTATGTGCTTTCCATGTACTCTTTAAAGAATACATTCTCAAGGTTTTTCACTTTAAACTCAACAATTGATATCTGTGACAGAGCATTATTGAGAACTTGTCAACCAACAAACTCATTCATAGATTGGTGATCAGAGTGTTTAAGCCTCATAATCCTCGGCTGTGAAATGGTCACCACAAATGACAAGGTCTATCCAACGGGTCCTCTTTACCCGTTCTTTGGGGAAAATCGTCCGTTTTGTTTGTACCAAATCTTTCATGCCGGCCTCCGCCGCGACATGTTTGTTCCTTTCAGGAATCGGGTCGGAGCAATTAACCCGTTTTCCAGCCATTTTTGCAAACATGACTACACACGTACAAGGCAGATGTACAAATATCCAAATAACCCCCTGTGTTCTACATAATTGCAAAATAAAAAAGGATAATATAGACAGTTGCAGCTCAAAAAAGCCGAAAAGAACAGCCTGCTAACTTGGACACTTCTTCAATTGAGCGAGTGAGCGTCCCGCTTTGTTTTGTGAGAACGTGACGTCAAACATTCCATATTATGGCACGCGGCGTTTTTTCAACAGCCTCGAGAAATAACAACTTCGGAGTAAATTTCATTATTTTCCCATAGGTTAGGCAACCACATAGTTTGGCATCGAACTATTTAATGCCACATATAAGTCATATTGATAAAATTTCAGAACATGTTTGGTGACCCGCAACCTGCTCTTTTAGCATAAAATAACACGCCTTTTGACTAATACTTCCGTGTTCATTAATAAATAAAATTGGTGTTTAGAAGATTACGCACAAAATTTCTTCGACTTTCTTTTTCTCCATATTTTTTTTCAACATTGACGCGCCAATATAATTTCGTTAAAATCCAACGAAAAAAAATTAATAAAAAATTCAATTCCGATTATGTCAAGTACTTCTTCGGAGAATTTGATCAATGCAAACAAAAAACTCAGCAGAGTTATGAGTTTGCTATAGAGCTATCTTTATTTTTTTTTTTGAAATGAGTTTTTTTCATCAAACCGCTGTCACACAGGTTGTCTCGTATCATCGTATAAAGGGGCTCTTTTCTAGTGCCCCTGGCACTTTTCCCAAGAATTGCTCTTCAAATTTAAAGTCAATGGATGAAAATTGGCATCTTAGAAATTCGGCCTATTTAATTGGCCAACCTTTGCCCTATGTTAACCTCAAGAATACTGGATTGAATTCAGAAAGCTGATATGAAAATCTGTTCAAATTTCTAAATCAATCGGATGAAAATTGAGGATTTAGAAATCTTCACTAATTGTTGACCTTTTGCATATGTTGACCTCAAAAAGTGAACCGTGATTATATCACATGGTTCATGTAACATGTGGTAAACTTTCAATTTCCTTCCGCTGAACTGGTTTTCGATCTAACAAAATGCAAACACGGACGACCATACATATGAGCCACCGTGACCCTTAACCCTGCCTTTCACTTCAGTGAGCAGAGGTAATGAGTACGTACAATTGTAGATGATGTATTTGATGCCAAATAAATTGATTCTACGAATGCATATCCATAAATGATATGTGCTGCCCTCCGGTGGAAAACCAAGCAGAAATTCATGAATATTTTCTGAGTTATTTGTTGCATGATGTGTGGATAGTTGACCGATCATAAATAGCCAAAAAGCCAAAAACTATTGGCACTCAAGGGTGAAATTGTTTGGAAAGGCCATTAATTAGATGATATATTCGAAGTTTTCAGCTAGTTTTAATGTCGAAACCTTTGAGATTATGAGCACCAACAACATTGTCATCAGGTCAGGGCCAGATTAGATTTGGTGACTTGCTTCAGGTATCATGAAACCTTACTGTACTAACCTGTTCCTTGGTCAGGTTTGGGCGGCGCCGAAACGTCTACGCCCCACCAGGTTTCCTGGTAAGGGGGGTGTTTGGATATGGACACCCAGCAGGATTAAAAACAAAACCTGTCAAAGGGCTGAAGAGCTCTTGTGAGCCAACAGCCATCCATATCTAGTGCCCGACTGTGTCTCTGCATGTCCTCCTGCGTTCGGATTACTCTTATCAGGAGGATGGTGGCAGGGTTTGCACTCCGGCACCGTAAAACCCTGCACTCTGCAAACAAGAAAAAACGCAACGAAAAATGAAAACCCACTCCGCTGAGAGACCTCCTGTGCAGCTGCCCTTCGCAGGGCAGTCACCAGAGTGACGGAATTGGGCAAAGCCTTCGGGCCACCACTCTTGATGAAGGAGGAAACCAACCATGGGGTAACCTTCCTGGGTCATATTGTGGTAGTGTGTTCAGGGTCGTGCTGAGGGTGTCATCCACAGGACGTGGTCTCCCTCCTTGGGTATAACCGAGCGGTCCCTTCGGGTGGGTGCCTGGATGTCCTATCCCTCAGAGAGGATTGATCACCTGATCTGTTATCATCTGAGCTCAAGCGTTTGAATCAGTATTGCACACTCTCTGAGGTTCGGAGGACCGGATAGTCGCGAGATCATGTGGTGGTTTACACCTTCTATTGGTCTGTTCGCTTTCTGATGGTTACCATGCCCAAGGAGTTGCTGTAGCTGTGTCCAATTGTTATTGAGGCAACACCGTGTCAACGAGCGAATTATTAGACTAAGGATTTGTCACTATTTGGGTGTCCATCCTCGGTCTCTGTTTATTGCTCCGACTGAGGCGAGAGTGATCTCACCGTGAGAGATGCATTATATGCCACGCTCGAGTTTGTGGTTTGATCAGTGCCCAGGCGAGGATTACTATTCAAGTTCTTGGGGGATTTCAATGCATCGACTGGAACTGATAGGGCATGGTTATGAGAGCAGCTGTGGTTGTTGGTCCCATGCGGTCTGGAATTGTGGAACAGAAATAGCACTAAGTTACTTGACTTGCAAAGTCATGGACTTAGGGTGGCGGATTCATGCGTTTCAATTGCCAAAGGCTTCATCGCTGGACTTGTATTCAACGCTGGTGGTGTTGCCAAAGGAATTGACCATGTGCTCGTTATGATGCTGGAGGATAATCCAAACTGCAGGGTTCTACCGGACGTGCTCAGTTCCTTCAATACCTACACCGCTTTTGGTGGCAACTCTGAAGTGCACCTTAAATCCTGCGAGAATGGACCCTCCCAGCCTCGGCTGGATGTGGCAAGCTCAAGGATGAGAGCAGTAGCTGTGGTGTTTGCAAACAGACTGAGTGGGTTTTGGGAGGCGGGGGGCGTCTGGGTGTTGGGAATCCTGAAGATTGTGGAATGCCTTTCAAGACCACCGTCCTTGATATTGCCGGTTGATGTCTTGGAACTCACCGTTAGGGCGAAGAAGAAATTTGCTCAAGGGACACTGGATACCATTGACCAGAGATTGCAGGGCCATGCTTAATGAGCAGAGCTGAGCTGTTCAGGGAGTTGAGGCCACAATAAGTGAACAGTGCACCAGGGTTTTTGGACCAAGGCAGGCCTATGTGTTGAGAATCTGGTGAGGGGTAGAGCATCACCTGTGGTCAATGATGCTCGTCCTGCTAACAGGGTGAATTCACACATTGTTGTTCCTGCCAACCCATCCCTCGGTATACTGCAAGTTAGAGCGGAGGGTGGTGGGCTTTGCCAGAGGAGGTCCAAAGTGAAGGGGCCGCCCGGCTGGGGCGGTTACTTTGAAGCGGGCTTGTACCCAGGCTAATGCTGCCAGCTGTGATTGGATGCAGGGTTGTTACTCCCTATTGCTGACCCTCCGATCGAATGTGATCCACTTTGTTTGTGAAACAAGCTGTTGCGTGAACCGGTTTGAAATGTGGTAGCCTCCTGAGATTTGTGGCATCATTGCTGAACTTCTCAAGGCTGCTGGAAATGCTGTTCTCACGTTGTTGCCTGCAGTTCTATGCTTCTTCTGGCAACAACAGGCATCATTCCAACTGACTGGAAGAGGGGCCTTGTTGTCCCTCTCTGGAAAGGAAGGGTGATGGCCAGGACGGCAACAACTACCACGGGGTGACGCTCTCTGTGCCGGGCAAGTACTTTGCTCGGAGTAATTCTATAGGGTCGCCCACTTATCTACTTGAGCACCAGCACCCAGAGGCAGACAGACTTTACACCCAGAGGGTCAACGATTGACCGATCCTTGATTTTCAGGGTCTTTACCGACACAGACGAGAATTTTGGCAGGGCTGCTTGCAGCCATGTTGATCTCTTGCAAAGTTGTTTGATTCAGTGAATTCGGGATGCCCTTATGGAGGTGTCTTGGTCTTGTGTGGGTGCTGCAGAGATGATCAATCTGATGTCTGAACTCTACTCTGGGAATGAGAGTGCTGTGAGATGGTGATACCGACAACGACTTATTTTGCAGTTGTTTACTGAGTTCAGGGTGTTTGCCTGTTCAGGCCCCCACACTGTTTCAGCACCTTGTATGGACTGGATTCTGGGGAGCGTGTCGGAGAGATCAAGCTGCGTTGCATCATTAGGAATGTCAAGATCTCTGAGCTTGTTTTGCATGATGATCAGTAATCTTGCGGAGACTGGATATCCTTTTGGGGGTGCATGATAAGGAACCCCCCCCCCCCCGGTGCTGAATGAGGTCGGAGTCGCTGGATTACAGGTTTCCTGGGTCAAAAAGATCCAGGCTTTCAATGAATTTGGGATGCTGCTTCCCAGTCCTGTACCTGTTTTGGTGAGGATTGTTGAGGTCGTTGAGAGATCACTTTACCTTGCAGTTGATATCATGTCTTTGCTGGCTGTGTGCCAGAGGTCAATAGACATCTGGGTCCGGGCTAGGGAGTCATGGATTCACTGGATAATGGGGTTGTGGCGCTGTCGTACCTGCGGTAGGACAAAGTCAGAGTATTTGGTCCATTGGTGCTTCCAGTTCTTGCTTCTACGGATCATGAGACTTGGACTTAATCAGGGATCTGAGACGGAGACTTCATTCCTATTGTGCCAGTCTCTTTGAGTATCCTGGCCTACACTGTTCAGACTTTGTGTCTGAGAACGGTTGCTGAGAGAGACTTCAAATGAGATTTGTTACCTGATAGTCTGTGAGCATAGCTGTGGCTGTATGGACATGTGGCTCGTTTTCCTGACTCTGATCCTGCTCACAGATTTTCTTTGTGAGGGGTCTCATGAATGGAGAGAGGCCAAATGGCCGACCATGGCCTCGATGGTTACAGGCACGGTTTGAACAGCATCTTCAGATGAGATGCGGCCAGGCATCTGCTTAGGGATGGCCAGACGGAGGCCCCTGGAGTTACCCTGGAAAAGCTGGACACAGCAATCACGCTGCTCTGGCGTGGTAAACATTACCTGACCTGACCTTTTGGCTGGACGGCACGGACAGAGGACACCTTGAATTTCGAGGGTTTTCGTTTAAAACTGAAAGAATGCGGGAAATGGACGTTGCTTGAAATTTGGAACATATTACCTTGACGTTCAACAGGTTTACTTCTTGGAATTTTGAAATTTTCCTCCAGTGGAAGCCGAGAAACATTTTCAGTCCCCGTGTTAAAGTTTGCTTACAAGAAACCGTCCCCCGTATAAAAAGGAGGGCTTTTTGCACCTCCCTTGGTTTAAAGAACAGTATGCCCTTCAGATGAAGTTAAGATCAGAGCCTTTGAAGTTTATTTGCTTTTTTTCTTCTGATGCATTTTTATTGTGTGGTGTGGTAGTATTGCTTGCAGCTTAAGCTGCCAGAATAGCTATATTTCTGAAGCGATGGACTGTCGCTGATTCATGTCCCTTACCAGTACACACACTGGACTGGTACTCATTTGCTGACCTTGCAGGATGACAGGCTGAGTCAACCCCTGGTTTATTTAATCAGCGGTTTGACGGGGCTTGAACTCAGGACCCTAGGATCCCAAGCCACCACCCTAACCACTGAGCCAACACCAGGGCTACTAGAGGGTGGAAAAAAATTATTATATCAGTCACAGGAGAATTCAACTACATTTTTTTATGCATCGAACAAGAAAATGAAAATCTACAAACCAATCGTTCTGTGTGAACTTCGGGGCAGTCAGTCCTGTCCGGTGTATTAATTCAGCGGCAGAGGGCTTGAACTTTTCTTTTGGGGGACCCCTTTAGGATCCCAAGCCACCACCCTAACGACTGAGCCAACACCAGCGCTACTTGAGGGTTAAAAAAATTATTATATAAGTCCAGGAGAAATTAAACTTTTACAATTTGTATGCATCAAACGAAATGAAAATCTACAAACCAATCTGTCTGTGTGAACTTCTGGGCAGTCAGTCCTGTCCGGTTTATTAATCCTTATCAGTGGTGGATGGGGCTTGAACTTAGACTCACTCAGGACCCTAGGATCTCTTGGTCACCTCCCAAACCACCACCCTAACCACTGAGCAACACCAGGCCTACTAGAGGATTAAAAGAAATTATTTATATGAAGTTCCACAGGAGAATTCCAACTTGCATTATTTTATCACGAACAAGAAAATTGTAAAATCTATAAACCAATCTGTCTGTGTGATACTTCTGGGCAGTCAGAGCCTGGTCCGGTGTATTAATTCTTAATTCAGCGGCGGCAGCGGCTTGAAACTCAGGACCCGAGGATCCCAAACCACCACCCTAACCCACTGAGCCAACACCAGGCTAACTAGAGGGTTAAAAAAATATTATATCAAGTCACAGGACAATCAACTTTACATTTTTTATGCATCGAACAAGAAAAGAAATGAAAATCTACCAAACCAATCTGTCTGTTGTGAACTTCCAGGCATGGTCAGTCCTATCCGTGGTATTAATTCAGCGGCGGAACGGGGCTTGAAGCTCAGGACCCAAGGATCCCAGCCGCCACCCTACCACTGAGCCACACCAGGGCTTGTTGCCATTTATTGATGTATATTGCTAAATAAAGATTAATCTTACAAGTAAAATACACCCGAGCAGGTTGTCAGTAAGCTCAGATACAGAAACTTGATTTTGAACCGAGTGTTAATCAACCTTAGTGACTCCGTAATGAAAACAGAATTCAAAATTTAACTTAAAATAAACGCGTTAGGCGCTTCGAACCAAAAATCTCCATCTTCTAGGAATCAATCCCACCATCATTATACAATTTCAAACCATTGTTTATGCTGTGAAATAAACTCGAAGTGTTACATTTAATGGCTGTATCCAGGACAGAGCTGACCCCAACTAAATGACCTTCTGGACCACCGAGAGCCAATCACTCGCTGCCTGCAGTTCGGCGCGCGTCACGTGACCAGCCAGGCTCGCCGTCGGACGGAAAATGCCCCTAACAAAATCTAAAACGTCCGTTTTTCACCGGAATATTTAGATACTTGTAGAGCACATCCCCAAACCATCTAAAAATATTAAACATTAATCTTCACAGACGCGACGAATAAGCAGTCCTCAGGAGGACAGGTTAGGAGGTGAAGCAGTGAACGGAAAGCATGTGTTGTCCCTTCCAGGTGTCACTGTATTGAATTGGAATACATTTTCCTCATGTGAAAAGTTGTTTCTGAGCGGATTTGCACGAAAATTATCTTCATTAAACGTGTAGCTACACCAGAAGGTCCCAAAAAGTGAAAACAGAAATCAACTAGAACTTTAGACAGCCTCGTTATATGGCATGGAAACGGATGGAAGCCCATGGAGCTTCCCTCGCTGCAATGCATTCCACCACCGATCGAGATATAAACATTCAATTTTCAACAAACTGATGCAACCGAGTGTTAACCAACCTTTAGCAACGATGAAATGAAAACAGAATTTAAATTAACTTAAAAATTAACGCGCGAGCCGTGTTGAAGTCAGCGGACCTCGTCGTTGCCAAAAATAAGGGCCAGAAAACAGAGGTCACGAGGAAAGAGTCCACATTATAGCCATCCGATGCTTCCTTATAAGCATTTGACCAATCGTCATTTGCACTGTGACACATGTAAGTTGACCCCGAGGCGAAAATGCGAAAAAGACTCAGACGATCTTATAGAGAGCAACTAGTATTATCATCGTGTCAATTTAGTAGAACTGCATCGGCGAGACGTCTAGGAAGGAGATGAGAAAATATAAAAATTGTTGACGACGGAGGGATCTGAGGCATTCGAATGGTTATATTAGTCAGTGAGCGACCGAATAAACACAATCCCTGCGCTATAATTATTGTGGATAGCTTTATATATTTTTTGTTTTTAATTTTTTGAGTGTTACGGATCTTGGAAACATATGCATTCAACTACAGATGTCCCAAAGAGTTCAGTTTATTCCGTTAGTACATGTGAGACAGGTCCCTTCCTTTTGTCTGGTGAGGAGAATCAAGGTGCGTTGCGATGTCCTTTAGGTAGGTTATTTAATCCAAACGAACCATCAAGACCATCCAAAACAAACCGACCACCACCATCTGAACAAGCCTTCACTCGCCGAACCGCGAACTCGCTGTCCGAGGCAGAATCTCTGGCAGTTCCTTTCTTGCTTCCACAAACTTTGTAACCTCTTTTGACGAGTATGGGCACGCATTGGGTGGGGCGGGGTTTTCACGACATCGCCGAAATCCCACCCAGAAAGGGCGACTCATTGGGAGCCCCGTCCAATCAGGGCAGACAGTGATGTCTTTCACCGAGCCATACCTCAGCGAGATTTGTGGAGAGAGTTTCGGGATTTGAGGGGTACAATTTGGTTCTGAGTAGTCTTTGGGAGGAACGAGAGCTTATTTTGGAGGAGCAAGTTTGGTTTGGTGTGCGCTCTACACTTTGCTGCGTTCTGGATTTTCCTGGGTCCCTCCGCGGACCTGATCTCTGCCCGGGGACTCGCTGCCCGTCCGGTTTCCTCCATGGGCCGAGCCCACGCGTGTGACTGTGGCCGAGCCGCACGACCAATAGCAGTGCCGCACTGCGGAGCAACTCCTCTCCTTCAACGTGCAGATCCACATGAACTGCGACCCCCAGCTCGGTCTCTTCCTCTCTGGCTGCGGGGATCTTTCATAAACGTCTGAGTGTGTGGGCCCGTCTTTAAGGTAGAACTTGTAAGTGTTTCCATCATTGTAAATTCTTGCTTGGCATATCCACGATAGTCTTGCGCCTGTGCTTTTTTATTTGTGAATAAAACAATTGTTAGAATGTTCCCAGTTCGTATTCCGTCGTTTCTTGCATGGTCCAGCATTGGTTCGGATCCTGAGTAGGCGGGTTTTTTATACCCGGATAATTGCTCCATCCTAGCCGTGCACAGCTTGGCATTCCGCTCGACTGCACCCGAACCGGAGTTGTAGTCGTAGTTGACACTTCTACAGCAGTCGGTAGTGACCCGGTTCGAGCAAGACGTGCGAGGGCGTGATCCCGTTAGGTCCAAATCATGTAGTTAATGAGGTAAATTGGCTCAGACAAAAAAGACCCTACGCTACGGCGGGTGGAGATATGGCGTCCACGGTCGAGTTAGCGACCGCCGGCTTATAAGTTATCCAGAGCGACGGCGTACAAATCCAGGAGGTCTGTGGGAGAGACATAAGTTTCCCCACCTAGTGGTCGTTCTCGCCACTGACCCCCGGGCCCACAAACAGTCATACAATACCTGATTGAAAAATCAGATTTTGAAGAAATCTGATCGCAACAATTCAGACTGTTTCTTGTTTCAGGATTTATCAGAAAAACATTGATTTTGAATATAAACATAATGGCTTCAAAATCTCACCAATTTACAGAAGAAGGTAAGTCAGAGCGAAGAAGATTTCCAGTACCCCAACTGACCCTGACAGAAAATGTGGCCTTGGATCCCCACGCCACCCAGCATTTCCGATTTCCGTTGTGGGCAATCCTCCTTACATCAACCAGTGCTCATCTTCGGAAACATTCACAGATGCTGCACAATCCGTGGCACATTGTTCAAACATGAGGAACAGGTAGCCATGTCCAGCAATGACTGTATGTGCAATTTAACTAAAAGGGTGTTTCAGAATCCTTTAATTACAAAATGCAGACATCATGGTTCTGTTCTTTTACTTTTCATCATCATGTACATGAAAAAATGCATCATTTCTGCGTTAAGTGCACACTTCTTTAAATTCATCCTAAACCCAATTTTGGAAATATAAATTCAGTTCCACCTTCCCAAAAATGTTCTGGATACATAACGGAAACATTTATTGTACTCCACCTCACTTGTGATACAGCTCTATGAAAATTACTGCCCAATCAATTCTGGCAGCCCACAATAATAGAAAACAAAATCTGAATTATTTTTTAATTTTTTTTTTCCAAATAAGGGTGAAGGCGTGGAGTCATGTAGGATCGGAAGACGTGTTGAAGTTAGGGTGGAAACGTTGAGCAGCGTGATTTGCTCATGTTTCAGCCGCTGCTTACCTGGCTATTTCAACGCATAGTAGATTAATTGTGCATAACACCAGACTACCAGCCAACTTCGTGACGTTATACACGACACATTTTAAAGCAAAGGCTTTCGTAAAATTCGAAACATTGTTGGCACTTTGGATATCAACAGCCAAGCCCCAATAACCCTCAAGGATTTACCTTCACAAACAAAATCTGGATATCTCTTCGAGCAACCTCATCCTCATGCATAATATCGGCATCTGGATTATTCTGGACTCCCGGAAGCCTCAGCATCAACAGCCCAAAACTAAAAGAATAACAGACATAAGTATATCCTCTTTTACCAATTTCAATAGAATTTCCAATAAGAAAAAAAAGGGTTTCAACAGAATTTTGATTTTAGTTGCATCGCTTAAATGTTTTAAATATCTGAGTTTGGGTTACCAACAGTGAGTTTTAGTATCAATCAAAAGTCTAAACACAAGCATCTTTTCCTGTTACAGCAAGAATTCATGGATTTCATAAATTGACCAGTTCATCTGAGAATTTCTCAGCATAGACAAAACCAAAGAAAACAATTGCTAATGTGTAGAGTTGTGCCTTCTTACAGAGAATTATTAATCGTGTTCGGGGTAATTAAAAATGATGGATGAATTACAACAGGAAAGTTAGGCATTTCGAAGTTAACTCTCATAATACACCATTTAGATGGTATTAAAGTTATAATAAACAATCTATATCAGTATTAAGTGACCATTGTCAAAGGGAAACAGCAAAAGGAATACAATAAAGAAACTTTGCAATGCAGGACAGTCTGATTTTTGAAATTGAAATTTTTGAAGAAGAGGATTTCCTTTGGGTTTTACTTATTTCAAAGCAAGTTTTCTTTTGAAACGATTTAACAAACCCAACGTGTTGAGCATTAATGTTCAGGGATGAACCACTGATGGTATTGGATGGCCAAGGAAAAGAAAGTGTTGTGGCAGGTGAAGCTTCCTCGTCTGAAGAGGGGTTGAGCACCTGCTAGCTGAGCCCTGGCTCCGATCTTCATTCACAGAGTCCGCACACGCAGAGCATCGATTTCAAACTTGATTCACATTTGTTCATAAACACTTCTCCATCATATAAAACATATAAATATAATTAACAAATCGTTTTCAACAACCAATCAAAACCAGCCCGTTGGATAGTTTTGTACAAGTCCATTCGGGCACGTCGGAACAACTTGCAGAGCAAAGTCCTTGTGTGACGGACAAATCATTGCAAAGTCTCTTAAAAACCTCACGGTGACGTTCCTTCGTCAATCAAACAGCAAATTGCAGATCTGTTAAATGCTCAGCTTTTACCACCGAATTCTTTCAAATCGCACACATCACTTACATTGGGATGCGCACAGTGCAAAGAGAAAAAACAAAAATTAGGAAAAAAAAAATGGACAAGCAACGGGCACTTTCAAATCAAAAAGCAAAAAGTACACAACATTTGTTCACGCCAGGATGTAAAAAAAAAAAGAAAGAAGCTCAAATCATCACTACCAAGTATGGGGTCTGTGCTGGGTGAATGCAAGCCTTCTAGTTTGTTTCGAGAATTGTGGTCATCACCATCCACTACAGTGTTGTGACAAACCAAACTTCCTCCACTGTGTTACTCTCGGGCATGATTTGCATTGCTCGTGACCGATATGACCGGCGAGAAACAAAACTGCCCACAGGATTTGGTGCTATCCTCGACAAGTTGAGGCAATGCACACCAGGCAGTCAGGCGATACCATTGCTGCAGGGAATTTGCAGGTGGTTGTGAGTTAGGAGGTCCTGGAAAGCAGCAAAGCCTGTTGCAAGCAAGGCACACTTCAGGGCAGATACAGGGCACACGGCTACCAAGCTGGATACAGCCCAAATCTGCTCCCACATTGACACGTCCACTGTGCCACACAGAAAGGCGGACAATACGGTAGATAAAAATGAGCAAAGCAAACAGCAAACAAAAAAATTGCCACATCAAAACACTTTTGTTAAAAACCTGTTATCAGTTAACAACTGCTGAATTAAGATTTATACGATGCCTCAAATTAGCATCACGGTTTCAAGGGACATTCACCATTCTCTGTGAGTCTTTCTTCAAGGACTTCCATCTAGATTGTACCAGTGGCTTTGAGAACAAAGACGACCTCAGTGATTCGTTGCCTAAGCAGAAAATAAAGACAAACTTTACATATTCCCCTGACACAAATCAAAAAAAAGACATTTTCAAACCCCATGATCAAAAGTATCAGAGACAAACAGCAAAAAAAAGCTGGTATAATCCAGGGGAAAGTTGCAAAAATAAAATAAAACTAAACTGCCACTTTACAACCTGCTGGCAGTGATGACCGGGTACCCAGACCTCCGCTTTGATACGACATGCAGACATTAAAATGATAGCGGCAAGTTTTGCGTCGTAGCGATAAGTGGTTCCAGAGAAAACGATAATTATATTGTTCTTGAATCCAACATGGCTGCCAAACCGTGTGACCTATCATTAGAAATTGAATAAAGTTATATTCCCTACTCGCGGGCAATACGTTGTGTAAGTTTCCCCTTGATCTGACGAGCCGTCTCTGGAGAAGATGTTTGAAGTTTAGGGTAAATTGAAAGATGGCCGGCCAAACTGCGATGACCGATCAATAAGAAATAACAAACTGATAAAGGACCTCATGTGAATGTGTGTGTAAAGTTTCTCCTCAATTGTGTTTAGCCAGTTCTGGAGAAGAAGATGTTTGAAGGTTTAGGGTAAATTGAAGATGGCCGCCAAACGTTATGACGATCAATAAAAATAACAAACTTGATAAAAAAGGACCTCATGAGGAATGTGTGTTGTAAAGTTTCGCCATCTCTCTCTTT
>CM068961.1:23475576-23490980 GCA_035128595.1 Eptatretus atami | reverse complement strand
TCATAAATTTAAATTCTGCTTTCTATCGTGGACTGTAACGAGTGCGTGAGGTTTCGTGTAAATCGGATAAGGTCTGTTTTTCTATCCAAGATGGCCGCCAAACCCTGTGACTTGTGACGTCTGAGTAAAATATTTTGCATGATCAACTTGATGTGAGAAGGCAGTTGCAAATTTCGCTTCGATGGCTAAGAATCCCAGAGAAAACATATATTATATATTTTCTTAAAACAACAATGCGCCAAACATGGACCTATCAATTCGAAATTAAACAAACCCATCGCATACATGTCTCGAATATAGTGGAAACACGCCCTCGACCACGCTCTGGAGAAGAAATGTTGAAGGTTTTAGGTTTCAGAATGCCGCCAAACCAGACCATCAATGATAAATAACAAAACTTGAAAGAGACCATCTGGAATGACCCTGTAAATTTCGCCTCATCCGTTCACTTCGAGAAGAAGATTTCTTTAAAAAAAACATAAAAAAAAGATGGCGGCCGAATTACGTCATCGAGACGTCAAAAACATTTTGACGAGAAATTAGGCGTAGAAGACGCTCAGAATTTCTCAAGATTTCTATGTGCGCTACTTTACGGAATTTTCACCAGGAATACCTCTTCACCGATGACGTCACGAAAATCAACGTTCCCCTAGGAGACCTAATAAATGTAATCAAAGAAAATTTTCCATTGACGTTTCCGAATACAGATGTCAAAGTTTATCGCTTTTTAAATGCCCGCACCACGTAGCCAATGACGTCAGAATATAGGTGTTGTGCTATCAAAGAAAGATACATACTATGGTGAAAATTCGTGTCGAGCGGACTTAGGGTCCAGAAAATGATTTAAAAGCGAAAAGCGCAAAATGCCGGCGGAATAATAATAATAAATAATAAAATAATAAATAAACATAAGAAACAATAGGGTACCTGTACTACAGGTACCCTAAAAACAGAAGAAAAACAAGCTACCCAGCCATTTGATCTGGTACGCCAAATAATAATAATAAATAGAAGAAAAACAATAGCTACCATCCATTTGACTGGGTACCCTAACTAGAATGCCATTATAACTGCTGCAAGTGAACCGGGTACCAGATGTGTCACTTTGATACGACGAACTCGGAGAGACGTCGAAAGTTTCGCTTCGATACGAAAGAGGTGCCAGAAAAAACATAATTAATGGTGAATACAAACACAGCCGCTCGAGACGCGAAAAGAGGAGTTACGAACCGGCGCAGACGATTAGAACCGAAAAGGTTCAACTTGTGATTCTGTACCAATTCAATAATTAAATAATTTGTGCAACGCATGCATCAGTTGAAATTTAAATTTTGTTTAACAGTGCGAATTATAAATTCTGAAGTTTCTGATATATAGAGCGGCTGTGTTTAGAGTAAATATTATATTATCATTAACAGATGGGCGATAATGATTGTGATTCATAATTTTAAGCAAGTGCCACAGAATCGAGAGTGAACCGAAGCGATTTTCCTTCGTAGGTAATGCAGTTTGAGAATAAATTATTTAATATTTACTTAATCCTACATGGTGCAAACATGTTTGGATTATAATTAGAATTAACAAACTGTTACTAGGTCATGTGAAAGGTGTTGTAAGTGTTCTTGATCAATCAGCGTTTGGGAAGAGAAGTGTTTGAGGTTTTAGGGAATCCAAGACTGGCGGCCAAACATGTACTTTGTGACGTCATAATTTTTACCATGTTGCAACATTATGAGGATACGTGCAAATTTTGGCTTCGATAGTTAAGCAGTTCAGAGAAACATTATTAATATTTTCTAAATCAACATGGCTGCCAAACCATGTGACCTATCAATTAAAATTAAACAACTTGTATTCCCTACTCATGTCAATAGGTGTGTGAAGTTTCCCCTTGATTCAGTCAGCTGTGTTTCTGGAGAAGAAAGATGTTTGAAGTTTTAGGGTTTTTCAAGATGGCCGCAACATATGTGACCGATCAAGAAGAATTACAAACTTGAGAAAGGACTCATGGGAATATATGTGAAGTTTCTCTCAATCTGTCTTCCGTCTGGAGAAGAAGATTTTTAAAATTTATTCATTCATCAAGATGGCTGCCGAACCATGTGATCTATGACATCAAAAATAAATTCTGCTTTCTATCGTGACATTAACCAAGGTGGAAGTTTCGTGTAAATCGGATAAGGTCGGTTTTCTATCAGATGGCCAAACCATGTGACTTCTGAGGTAAAATTTTTTGCCATCTACAGACTGATGGAACAAGCCTGCAAATTTCGAGTTCGATGGTTAGAATTCAGAGAAAATTAGAATATTTTTAAAACACATGCGGCCAAACATGACTATCAATCGAATATAACACAACTTACATC
Organism: Eptatretus atami; assembly: GCA_035128595.1. Taxonomy (NCBI): domain Eukaryota; kingdom Metazoa; phylum Chordata; class Myxini; order Myxiniformes; family Myxinidae; genus Eptatretus; species Eptatretus atami. Next base: position 23,488,614 of record CM068961.1, on the reverse strand, counting down.
GCATACTGTCTCGAATATAGTTGGAATCACGCTTCATGACCAGCGCTTCTGGAGAAGAAGATGTTTGAAGTTTAGGGTTTTTTCAAGAGGGCCGCCAAACATGTGACATCAAGAAGAAATTAACAACTGAAAAGGAGACTCTTGGGGAATGTACCTGTAAAGTTCGCCTCAATCTGTTCAGCCTTCTGGAGAAGAAGATTTTTTAAAAAAACACTAAAACAAGATGGCGCCGAATTACGTCATCGAGACGTCAAAAAAACATTTTGACGATGAATTTAGGGGGAGAATGACGCTCAGAATTTTTCAGATTTTTCCATATGGCGTCTACTTGACGAATTTCACACGGTATATCGCTTCACCTATGACGTCACGAAAAATCACACGTGTTCCAAGGGAGCTTAAAAAATGTATCAAACGAAAAATTTCCATTGCACGGTTCCGAGATACAGAGTCAAAGGTTTATCGCTTTTTTTCAAGATGGCGCCGCACCACGTGACAATGACGTCATAATATAACTATATGTGCTATCAAAAAAGATACATACTACGGTGGAAAATTTCGTGTCGTGTCGACTATTGTCCCAGAAGAAAATTGATTTTAAGGAAAGGTTCCATAGCTGGGAATTTTAAAATAATATAAAAAAACAGACGAAATAGGGTCCCTGCATATGACCGGCGGTTACTAATATAATAAATAAGTAATAATTCACTTAATACGGGTCAGTGATGCCGTACACCGTCGCCGCTCGCATCCGTCCACAACAGGCTTTTACGACTGAACAGAAGAAAAACAAATGGTTAATCGCAGTAGTTTGTGTGATACCAATAGAACTGCATATTTAATGCTCATATTACCGGTTATTGCAACAGAGTGTCCACCATTTGTACTATAACTGAACATACATGAACATTTCAATCGTAGCTCTCGTGCAATAGTTGTCGCAATTTCCTAGATAAAGCGGTGCTCTGAGAAAAGATTTAATTTTTGTAAGGTAACTCAAATGCCGCCAACCTGCTTTGATGAGGCTGCGAACAACAGTTGTTAACCGGGATAGCAGCACAAAATGCAGATCAATTTCGCTTATAAGGACGAGTTTGCCAGAAACATCGATTCAAATATTAAATCAACATGGCTGTCCAAACCGCATGTGACCGTATAGTTCGAAACAACTTGTAACTGTCTTGCAAAGGTGTTATTCCGATCACTCGCGTTCTGAGAAAAAAAATGAGTCTTTAAAAACAGCGCGTTAGAGTAAGTACGTTAATTAAATTTACTTCAATCAAGATGGCGCGCCAAACCATTGTGACTGTGATCGTCACATTTTACCACTGTATCACACTATAGGAGATATAAGGCAAATTTTCGCTTCGGATGGTTAAGAGTTCCACGAGAAACTTATTTAATATTTTTCTTAAATTCAACATGGCTGCCAAACCCTGTGACTTCATTAGAAATTAACAAACTTGTATTCTTCATGTGAAAGGTGTTGAAGTTTCCCTGATCAAGTTCAGCACCGTTAGAGAAGAAGATGTTGAATGCTTTTTAGGTAAATTCAGAGAGGCAACCATTGTGAGTACCAGCATAAGAAAAATTATAACAAACTTCAGAGAAAGGCTCTCATGCAATATACTATGAATTGTCTCCAATCATGATCTGCTTCTGGAGAAGAAGATTTTTAATTTAGGTGGTATTCAATCCAAGATGGCCGCCAAACATGTATTGTGACGTCATATTTTTACCATGTATGCAGACATATGGAGGATGAAGCTTGCAAATTTTGCTTCGATAGGTTAAGCGTCCAGAGAAAACATTATTTAATATTTTTCTAAAATCCAACATGGCTGCCAAACATGTGACCTATCAATTAGTAAAATTAACAACTTGTATTCCCACTCATGTGCAATAGGTGTGTAATTCCCCTTGATCAGGATCAGTGTTCTGGAGAAGAAGATGTTGAAGTTTTAGGGTATATTCAATGGCCGCCAAACCATGACCGATAAGAAGAATTAACAAACTTGAGAAAGGGACCTCATGGAATATCTGTAAAGTTTCGTCTCAATCTGTCTTTCCGTTCTGGAGAAGAAGATTTTAAAATTTATTCATTTTCAATCCAAGATGGCTGCCGACCATGTGACTATACATACAAAAATTTAATTCTGCTTTCTATCGTCGACCTTAACAAGTGTGAAGTTCGTGTAAATCGGATAAGGTCGTTTTATCCAAGATGGCCCGCAAACCATGTGACTTTGAGGTAAAATTTTCCTGTATGCAGACTTGATGGAGAAGCAGTTGCAAATTGTCGCTTCGATGGTAAGAATTCCAGAGAAAACATTATTTAATATTTTTCTTAAAACCAACATGGCGCAAACCATGTGACCTATCAATCGAAATTAACAAACTTACATCGCATACATTCCGAATAGTTGTTGAAATCACGCCTTCATTGGACCAGCGCTTCTGGAGAAGAAGATGTTTGAAGTTTAGGTTTTCAAGATGGCCGCCAAACCATGTGACCAAGAAGAAATTAACAAACTTGAAAGAGACTCTTGGGAAGTGACCTGTAAGTTTCCTCAATCTGTCAGCCCTTCTGGAGAAGAAGATTTTTTAAAAAAAAACACTAAAAACAAGATGGCGGCCGAATTACGTATCTGATGACGTCAAAAAAACATTTTGACATGAATTTAGCGAGAAAGCTCAGATTTTTCAGATTTTCCTCATGTGCGTTCTACTTGACGAATTTTCACCGGATACCCTTCACCGATGACGTCACGAAAAATCACACGTGTTCCCCATAGGGAGCTTATAAAATGTATCAAGGAAAAATTTCCATTGCAACGTTTCCGAGATACAGAGTCCAAAGTTTATCGCTTTTTTCAAGATGGCGCGCACCACGTGACAATGACGTCATAATTATAACGTTTGTGCTATCAAAAAAGATACATACTATGTGAAAATTTCGTGCGATCGGACTTAGTGTCCCAGAGAAAATGATTTTAAAGCGAAAAAAGGTGCAAATCGCGGCGGAATATAATAATAATAATAATATAATAATAACTAAACTGCACTTATAACTGCTGGCAGTGATTACGGTACAGTCGTCCGTCCCGCCTTTGCCAGTCCACAACAATGGGACTTTCTGGCAAGATGACAGTTCGCAAAGTTCGCTTCGATCAGGTATGTGGTTCCAGAGAAAACATATTTAAGAGTGACACAAATACATCTGCTTCGATAACGCGCGGAACTGACGAGTTGAAGGGGAGCACAAAAGCGTTCAAATCTATTTTGGTATCATCTGCCTTTTCCTGACATTGCGTATAATTGAATCTGTGCTGTTTCCCAAACATCATGCAGCCAGTATCTTGGAAAAAAATGAAAATTCTCAAGATATCGAAATAATTAAATAAATTCTAGTGCCCAAGTGATAGAAACGATCAAAGTTAAATTTTTAAAACCTTCATTCTCAACATGGCTTGATCAATTAACAATGTCAAGTTTTCGCTTATAGAAGCAGTCAGAGAAACATTAATTATTTTTCTAAATCAAATGGAGCCAAACCATGTGACTTGCGGTCTAAGTTTTCCACGTGTGCTATGCACGAGGAAGATTGAATGCAATTTTTGCTTCGACAGTTAGCAGTTCCAGAGAAACTTATTTAATATTTACCTTCAAATCCAAGATGGCGGCCAAACATGTGACTTGTGACGTCATAATTTTAGCATGTTGCACATCATGAGGATGACATTGCAAATTTTGACTCTCGATAGGTTAAGCGTTCAGAGAAAACATTATTTAATATTTTTCTAAATCCAACATGGCTGCCAACATGTGACCTATCAATTAGAAATTAACAAACTTGTATTCCCTACTCTGAAATAGGGTGAAGTTCCCCTTGATCAGTCAGCTCTTCTGGAGAAAAGATGTTTTGAAGTTTTAGGGTAATTCAAGATGGCCGCAAACCATGTGACCGAATCAAGAAGAAATTAACAAACTGAAAAGGACCTCATGGGAATTAGTGTAAAGTTTCGTCTCAATCTGTCTTCCGTTCTGGAAAGAAGATTTTTAAAATTTATTCATTTTCAATCCAAGATGGCTGCCGAACCATGTGACCTAGGACATCAAAAATTTACATTCTGCTTCAATCGTCGACCTTAACAATTGTGTGAAGTTCTGTAAATGATAAGTCGATTTTTCTATCCAAGATGGCCGCCAAACCATGTGACTTCGAGTAAAATATTTTTCCACTATGCAGACTTGCTGAGAGAGTTGCAAATTTTCGCTTCGATGGCTTAAGGAATTCCAGAGAAAACATTATTTAATATTTTCTATAACCAACATGGCGCCAAACAATGTGACCTATCAATTCGAAATTAACAAACTTAATCCATATGTTCGATATAGTTGTGAAATCACGCCTTCATTGGACAGCGCTTCTGGAGAAGAAGATGTTTGAAAGTTTAGGGTTTTTTCAAGATGGCCGCCAAACCATGTGACCAATCAAGAAGAAATTAACAAACTTGAAAGAGGACCTCTGGGGAATGTACCTGTAAAGTTTCGCCTCAATCTGTTCATCCCTCTGGAGAAGAAGATTTTTTAAAAAAAACACTAAAAACAAGATGGCGGCCGAATTACTCATCGATGACGTCAAGAAAAACATTTTTGACGATGAATTTGCGTAGAAGACGCTCAGGAATTTTCAGATTTTCCTATGTGGCGTTCTACTGACGAATTTTCACCGGATACCTCTTCACCGATGACGTCACGAAAAATCACACGTGTCCCATAGGAGCTTAATAAAATGTATCAAGAAAAAATTTTTCCATTGCCACGGTTTCGAGATACAGATGTCCAAAGTTATCGCTTTTTTTCAAGATGGCGACCGCACCACGTGATCAATGACGTCATAATTATAACGATTGTGCTATCAAAAAAGATACATACTATGGTGAAAATTTTCTGTCGATCGGACTTAGTGTCCAGAGAAATATTAAAAGCGAAAAAGCGGAATGCAAATCTACGGAAAATAATATTAAGATAATAACTAGAACTGCCACTTTATAACTGCTGGCAGTGATGACCGGGTACCCAGTCGTCCGTCGTCCCGCCTCGATCGCACACATGGACTTTTTACCACGTGTGCATAACACGATAGTAGAATGATAATGACCATTATTCGCTTCGATAGGTTGTGTGATTCCAGAGAAAACATTATTTAATATTTTCAATCAACATGGCTGCCCAAACCACGTGACTATCATTCGAAATAACAAACTTGTATCCTGCTCAATGTGGCAAAGGTGCGCAAGTTTCCCTTGATCAATCAGCGTTCTGAGGAAGAAGATGGTTGAATGTTTTGGGTAAATTCAAGATGGCCGCCAAACCATGTAACTTATGTGCCTAATTTTACCACTGTATCAGCATCATGGAGGATTAGCAGAAGCAAATTTTCGCTTCGATAGGTTAAGCAGTTCCAGAGAAAACATTATTAATATTTCTTAAATCCAACATGGCGTCCAAACCATGTGACCTATCAATTCGAAATTAACAAAACTTTATCACTGCTCATGTGCAAGAGGTTGTGAAGTTTCCCCTGATCAGATCAGCCGTTCTGGAGAAGAAGAATTTTGAAGTTTTTAGGGTAATTCAAGATGCGCCAAACCAGTGTGACTTGGATGTCGTAATTTTTACCATGGTATGCACACATCAGGGAGGATGACAGCAGGCAATTTCACTTGATAGTTAGAAGTCCAGAGAAAACATTATTAATATTTTTCTTAAATTCAACATGCTGCCAAACCATGTGACCTATCAATTAGAATTAAACAAACTTGTATTCCTACTCATGTGCAATAGGTGTGTGAAGTTCCCTTGATCAGTTCAGCGTTCTGGAGAAAAGATGTTTGAGTTTTTAGGGTATATCAAGATGGCCGCCAAACCATGTTGACCGATCAAGATAGAATAACAACCTTGAGAAAGGACTCATGGGGAATATAGTGAAAGTTCGTCTCAATCGTCTTTCCGTTTGGAGAAGAGTTGTTAAATTATCTTTCAATCAAGATGGCTGCCGAACCATGTACCTATAACATAAAAATTATAATCTGCTTTCTGTTCGTCGACTTAACAAGTGTGTTAAGTTTCATGTAAATGGGATAGGTCGATTATCTATCCAAGATGGCGCCAAACCATGTGACTTCTAGAGTAAAATATTTTGCCCTGTATCAGTAATGCGTGAAAGCAGTTGCAAAGTTCGCTTCGATGGGTTAAGTGAATTTCCAGAGAAACAATTATTAATATTTTTCTTAATTCAACATGGCGGCCAAACCATGTGACCTATCAATTCGAAATTAACAACTTAATCGCTAACATTCCCTGATTAGTTGTGGAAATACGCTTCATTGACCAGCTCGGATGAAGAAATGTTGAAGTTTTAGGGTTTTTCAAGATGGCCGCCAAACCATGTGACCAATCAAGAAGAAATTAACAAACTGAAAGAGGACCTCTTGGGGAGTACCTTAGTTCGCCTCAATCGCGCAGTCCGTTCTGGAAAGAGAATTTTTAAAAAAACACTAAAAACAAGATGCGGCCGAATTACGTTCACCTATGACGTCGAAAAATTTTTTCTCGATGAATTTATGCGTAGAGACGCTCAGAATTTTTAAATTTTGCCATGTGTTCTATCTTGACGAATTTCAATGGAACCTCCTCGTGACGTACGAAAACACAATTCCCGAAGAGCTTCAATAAAATGTATCAAGCGAAAATTTTTTACCTAGAAGGTTCAGGATACAGAGTTCCAAAGTTTTTACTCTTTTCAAGATGGGCCGACACGTACCTATGACGTCACATTATCAATTATTATCTATCAAAAAAAATACATTTTGGTGAAAATTTTGTGTCGTCGGCTTAGCATTTTCAGAAAATGCTTTAAGCGAAAATCCGAAATTTGCAATTTAGAAGAAAATAATAATAAATAATATTATAACTAAGAAAAAAACAATAGGACCCATCAATGACGTACATAATAAACGAGAAAAAAAATACTATAGTCATTTACTGGGTACTCAATAATAAAGAAAAAAAATAGGTGCTCAGCCGCGGAAAATAATAATAATAATAATAAAAAAGAAAACAATAGGCTACTCACGGGTACCTAACTAGAACTGCCCACTTTATAACTGCTGGCAGTGATGACGGGTACCCAGTCCGTCCGCCTTTGATACAACATGGACTTCTGGAGATGACAGTCGCAAAGTTTCGCTTCGATAGATAAGCGATTCCAGAGAAAACAATTTAAGAGCGATACAAATGCAGCCCAGCTTCGAGACGGCACGCGACTGATGAGTTACGAACGGGCAGACAAAGCGTTCAATTTTTTATAGTATGCAGTTAGCCCTTTTCCTGGGGACATTGTCCGGTATAAATTGAATTGCTGTTCCTGTTCCCTCAAACGCATTCAGGTCAGCCAAGTGAGTCTTCTGGAAAAAAAAAACAAAATCTAAAAGTTCTCCTGGATTCAAATAATTAAATAATTATAAAGCTGCAGAAACCAGTTGACAGATCAGGTTGAAATTTAAACTATGTTTCACATTTACTTAAATTAAAAACTGAGTTTGCTTGAAGCAGCGGTTCCAGAGTAAACATTATAATATTTATCCTTAAATCCAAGAATGGCGGCCAACATGTGATTGCGACTAATAATTTTACCGCTGTGCATGCACGCTAGATGCAAATTTCGCTTCGACAGTAAGCAGTTCCAGAGAAACATTATTTAATATTATCCTTCAATCCAAGATGGCGGCCAAACCATTGACTTGTGACGTCATAATTTTTACCATGTCGCAGACATCATGGAGGATGACAGTTGCAAATTTTGGCTTCGATAGTTAAGACATTCCAGAGAAAACATTATTAAATATTTTCTAAATCCAACATGCTGCCAAACCATGTGACCTATCAATTAGAAATTAACAAACTTGTATCTCCACTCCATGACAATAGTTGTTGAAGTTTCCCTTGATCAGTCAGCTGTTCTGGAGAAGAAGATGTTTGAATTTTTAGGTAATTAAGTGGCCGCCAAACCATGTGACCGACAAGAAGAAATAACAAACTTGAGAAAGGACCTATGGGGAATTACAGTTAAAGTTCGTCTCATCTGTCTTTCCGTTCTGGAGAAGAAGATTTTTAAATTATTCATTTCAATCCAAGATGGCTGCCGAACCATGTACCTATGACATCAAAAATTTAAATATTCTGCTTCTATCGTCGACCTAACAAGTGTGAAGTTCATGTAAATCGGATAAGGCGATTTTCTATCCAAGATGGCCGCCAAACCATGTGACTTCTGAGGTAAAATATTTTGCCATCTATGCAGACTTGATGTGAGAAGGCAGTTGCAAATTTTCGCTTCGATGGTTAAGGATCAGAGAAACATTATTTAAATTTTCTTAAAACAACATGGCGGCAAACCATGTGACCTATCAATTCGAAATTAACAAACTTACATCGCATACATGTCTCGAATAAGTTGTGAAATCACGCCTCTATGGACCAGCGCTTCTGGAGAAGAAGAGTTTGAAGTTTTAGGGTTTTTCAAGATGGCCGCCAAACCATGTGACAATTAAGAAGAAATAACAAACTTGAAAGAGGACCTCTTGGGAACAGTCTGTAAAGTTTCGCCTAATCTTCGCAGCCGTTCTGGAGAAGAAGAATTTTAAAAAAAACACTAAAAACAAGATGCGGCCGAATTACGTCACCTATGACGTCAAAATATTTTTTTACGATGATTTATGGTAGATGACGCTCAAAAAATTTCAATCTTTCATGTGGCGTTCTAACTTGACGAATTTTCACTGGGATACCTCTTCACGATGAGTCACGAAAAATCACAACTTATTCCCAGAGGGAGCTTCAAAAAGTACAAGCGAAATTTTTTACCCTAGAAGGTTCAGAATACAGAGTCCAAAGTTTATCTTTTTTCAAGATGCGCCCGACCACGTGAACTATGACGTCACAATTATCATTAATGTTATGCTATCAAAAAGATACATATGTGGTGAAAATTTTGTCGATCGTCTTAGCATTTCTGAGAAAATGCATTAAAGCGAAAAAATCCGAAATTTTGCAAAATTTACGCGAGGAAGAAAAATAATAATAACTAGAACTGCACTTTATAACTGCTGCATGTATAGACGTACCAGTCCGATCGTTCCGTCCCGTCCGCCATCACACATGAGACGAATCTTTACCACGTGGTCATACACGATAGTAAGGATGATATTGCAAATTTCGCTTCGATGACTTGTGGTATCAGACAAAAAATTATTAATATTCTTCTTAATCTCAATCATGGCGCCAACACCTGTGACCTACAAATCGAAATAACAACACTTATCCGTGCCACTGTGCATTAAGGTGTGCGAGTTTCCCCTTATCAAATCAGTCCCGTTGGAGAGAGTAGTGATTTTAGGTAATCAAGATGGCCGCCAAAACATTGGACTTATGATCATAATTTTTACCATGATGCAGACATCATGAGATGCAGAACAAATCTTTCGCTCGATAGGCTTAAGCAGTTCCGAGAGAAACATATTTAATATTTTTCTAAATCCAAATAGGCGTCCAAACATGTACTCTATCAATTCGAAACTTAAACTTTATCACGGCTCATGTGCAAGAGTGTTGAAGTTTCCCCTGATCAGACTCCCGTCTGGTGAGAAAGTGTTTGAAATTTTTAGGGTAAATATCAAGATGGCCGCCAGAACATGGGACTTGTGATGTCGTATTTTTACCATGTATGCACACATCAGGAGGATGACAGCAGCAAATTTTTTCGATGGTAGTAAGAAGTTCCAGAGAAATACATTATTTAATATTTTTCTTAATTCACATGGCTGCCAAACATGACTATCAATTAGAAATTAACAAACTTGTATTCCCTATCATGTCAAATAGGTGTGTGAGTTTCCTTGATCAGTTCAGCCGTTCTGGGAAAAAATGTTGAATTTAGGTATAATTCAAGATGCCGGCCAAACATGTGACCATAAGACGAAATTAACAAACTGAGAAAAGGACCTCATGAATAAGTTAAAGTTTCGTCAACTGTCTTTACCGTTGGAGAAGAAATTAAAATATATCATTTTCAATCCAGATGGTGCAACATGTTGACTAGAAACATGCAAAAATTTAATTCTGCTTTCTTCTCGCCCTTAACAATGATGTGAAGTTTCATGTAAATCGTAAGGTCGATTTCCTCCAAGCTGGCCGCAAACCATGTGATTACTGAGTAAAATTTCTTCCCATTATCATACTTGAGGTGAGAAGGCAGTTGCAATTTTCGCTTAGATGCTTAGAGGAATCCAGAGAAAACTTATTTAATATTTCTTACAACAAATGGGGCCAAAACCATGTGACCATCAATTCGAAATAACAAACTAACATCGGATAATGTCTCGAATATAGTTGTGAATCACGCCTTCTTGGACGCAGCGCTTCGGAGAAGAAGATGTTCTGAGGTTTGGTTTTTCAAGAATGGCCGAAACCATGTGACCAACCTCAAGAAAGAAATTTAAACAAACTGAAAGAGGTCTTGGGGATCTACTATAAAGTTTCCCCTCAATCGTTCAGTCCCTTTGGAGAAAGAAAGATTTTTAAAAAAACACTAAAAAACAGATGCGCCGATGACGTCATCGGACGTCAAAAAAAACATTTTGTCCGATGAATTTGGCCTAGAATGAACTCAGAATTTAAATTTTTTCCTAACGCGTTCTAACTTACGATTTCAAAACCGTATACGCTTCACCTATGCAGTCAAGAATTATAATAAATTTAAATTTTATTAAAATAAATAATAAAAAAAATAAAAAAAAAATTAATAAAATTTAATTAAAAAAATATCTTATATTAAAAAAAAAATAAATTTAAAAGAAATAAAAAAAAAGCAAAATCAAAAAAAATTTAATGAAAAATAAATAAATAATAAAATAAAAAAAAATTTAAAAAAATTTATAAAAAAAAAAAATAAAAAATATAAAAAAAAATTAATAAAAAAAATTTAAATAAAAAATTTGAATGAAATCACCTGTTCCATAGGGGCTTAATAAAGTATCAAGCGAAAAAATTTCCATTGCATGGTTTTCCGGAGATACAGGAGATGTCCAAAGTTTAATACGCTTTTTCAAGATGCGAGCCGCACACGAACAATGGCGTATAATATAACCTATGTGCTTCTAAAAAAAGAATACATACTATGGTCAAAATTGTTGGTGTCGATCGGACTTGTGTCCCGAGAAAATGATTTTTTAAAAGGGAAAAGGGGTGGCAAAGAATGCGCGGAAAAGAATAATAATAATAATAATTAATAATGCGTATACATAAAAGAAAAAAACAATAGGGTACCTCTGTCTCACAGGGTACCTCTAAAATAAACTTAAGAAAAACAATAGGTTATCCAGTCCATTTGACGGATCTAATAACTAGAAACTGCCACTTTATAACTGTGGCATGATGATCGGTGTACCCAGACGTGTCGGTTGACCAATGTATTACGAATGGAACTTTAAATATAGTCGCAAAGGTTTCGCATTCATAGGATAAGCCGTGCCAGAGAAAACAGTGTATTAATGGGATCAAAACAGAGGCTGCTTGAGACGGCGCGGAACAGACGAGTTACGAATCGGCAGCACAAAGCGGTCAATTTTCTTATGATGCAACAATTCAAATATTACAAATAATTTCTGCTGCCAAACCGCGTTGACCGATCAGTTGAAATTTATAAACTATTTGTTTCACACCGATGTGGCTAATTTACAAATAGAAGTTTCTTATATTACTAAAGCGCGGTTTCAGAGTAACATTAATTAATATTTATCTTCAATACAAGATGGCGGCCAAACATGTACTTGTGACGTATGAATTTTCACAGTGACAACACGGTATGTGAGATGAATAATGCATAATTTTTACGCTTCGCCAGGTAAGCAGTCAGAGAAAACATATTAATATTTTTCCATAAACCAACAGTGCCAAACCTGGGCACCGACCGGTTGAACATCAAAAACCTATTCCGCTAGAAGTTCACACAGAAAGGTGATGTTTAACATTTATGAGCAGTATTTCCAGAGAAACATTAATTAATATTTTTTCCTTCAATCCTATGAAGCCAAAACTTCATCGACCTCAAAAGGGGTAAGAATTTTTTTCGCATGGAGCCGGTCATAGTGTGGATTGGCCTGGATCTGTTCAGCCGTTCAGAGAAAAACACGTTAAAGTTTGATGTCAATCCAAGATGGCGCGGAAACCATGTGAACCAAATCACAAATTTATATCGCTTGCAAATGGGATTGGAAACATGGTGTGAGTCTCGTGTTATCTGTAAAGGGCGTTTTCTATCAAGATTGGCTGCCAAACTAGTAGTCTGACGTCTATTTACCACGCGTGCACGCGGATGGAGTGATAATGCAATGTTTCGATCGTAGGTAAGCGGTTCCGAGAACATTAGTTTAAATTTTTCTAATCCAACATGGCGGCCAAACCATGTGAACCTATCAATTGAAATTACAAATCTATCGGATCATCTCCAAGAATAAATTGTGAAATCCCCTTTCGCCAGCGCTTCTGGAGAAGAAAATGTTTGAAGTTTAGGGTTTTCAAGATGCCGCCAAAGCATGGACAACAAGAAGAATTAACAACTGAGAAGTACCTCATGGAATAACCGAAAATTTCGTCTCGATCTGTCTTGCCTTCTGAAAGAAGATTTTTAATTTATCATTTTCATCCAATGGCTGCCAGACCATTTTGACATTTGAATATAAATTAAATTCGCTTCTATCGGTCGCCTATACACTGTGAAGTTTCGTGTAAACGGATAGGTCGGTTTTCATCCAAGATGGGCCAAACGATGTGACTTCGAGGTAAATATTTTTCCCTTATGCAGATCATGTGAGAAGGGTGCAATTTCGCTTGCGATGGCTTAAGGTTCCGGAGAAAAACATTATTTATTATTCTTTTAAACCAAATGGGCCAAACATTGTGACTTTAATCGAA
>CM068961.1:23411313-23434124 GCA_035128595.1 Eptatretus atami | reverse complement strand
GAGTAAACATTAATTAATATTTATCTTTCAATCCACCATGGCCGCCAAACCATGCGACCCTCCATCCAAATCCTCGATCTTTTCTACTCTCGTTAATCCACCCCAAGCCCACCTCCTTCAAATTCCCTGCTTTCCTTCCTGAAAGTCCCTGTAATGTCCATCTGATTCCCCATGTTCTCCCGCCCCATCCTCTCCCTTCCACAGATCTCCGAATGTCTCTGTTCCCCACTGTTTTGTCCTTCCCACTCCCGCCCTCTTGTCTCATGCCCCCTTGCTGTGCGTTGTGCGTTAGCTTCATACGAGCCTCAACAAGGTATCACAAAAAAAAAAAAATTTGCCACATAGCATTAAAAGAAATCTCCATCTTTGAACAATTTCTCATTAAAACTTAAGCAATATTTTCTTTTGCGATATTGTTCATAGGTTATTTAAGAAATCTATTGAATATTTCTCTGTTGAATTTTTACACTGGTGCTTTCCATTGATTTATTAATCTCCTGATCGACTCTTTCATCCTGTGGAATTGTTTTCCCATGACTTTTTTCCCCCATCAATTTTACCATGGTTTATTTATACATTTGAAAAAATTGCACACAATGAAACATGTAGTTTGATACGATTTTATTGTTTGTTTTTGCTGAATTTTATCTGTATGTGTGAGGACTTTCCTGCGATAAGCTTGCCTTTTGGGATTTAGCCTCCTTCAATTACTTAAATGTCTTCATACCTGTTGCTTTTCTTGAAATAAATAAATGTTGTTTTGATTGAACAGACAAGATAGGCTCTGATATGTAGCCAAAGCGACTTTTTAAAGAAGATACTCCAACTTTAATTTTGTATTTAACGGGTGGGACCACCATTTTTTTCTGTGCAATACATCCATAGAGAGAGTACTAACGTACCCTGTGATACAACACATATAGTTCATGTCTGAGTTTTTGTTTTGAGGGGGAATTTTTTTTTCCAGAAATTAATTTGAATGCAACCATAAAGTTTCAATATTTTCAATGGATAGTTTCAAACCTGTCACGAGTCTTGAAAATGGGGTGTTTAAAGTGAGGGTTGGAGGGTCTGGAGAGGTAAAGACAAAATAAACAAACACAGAAACAAAAAACTCCTTCATGTTCCCTACTTATTAATCCACCCTTACCTGGTTGTGTTTGCCGTTTGCAATAGTGCGGTTCTCAAGGCGACCAAACTGAGGTGGACGGCATGAGAACTCTGTAAACTGAAGCAGCTGCTCAAATATAGCCGGGTACATTAACTGCATGGTTTCTTGTCCAGAGCTGATTGTCTGAAATCAAAATACAGCATCCTTCAAGAAAGAAAAAAAACCCCCATCAAATCACAGAAAGTGTGACCATTCAGAAGATGGAACGTCTGATGACAGGTTTATGCTAAACATTCAACCATGTTTATGTACAATCGATAGATGCTTACAAAACAAATGTACAGAAAAAAAAAAAGCGATATGCATATGAGGTATAATGACTTTTTTATTGAGACAGATATTTGAAGAAATCGAAAATCAAAGAACTATAGTTCCAAATATACGAGTTTGGAATACCATAAATGACTATCTCACCTTCTCAAGCAGGGCCAATGTAGCAAGCACAGCCTCCTGCAGCGGTGACAGCGCCGCATCCCCATATAAGGGTATCAAGAATGGCGAAGCTTCAGCACTGACCGGAACAGAAACTGCACCCAGCAATACCTCACCCAACACTCGCATTTCAGGGGGACCAAAACGCCCACGCACACGTTCAAATAGCGCGAGGAAACTTTGTACGAGTGCTGTAAGATACTGCTGGCTCGGGATGAAGCCCGATAATGTCTGCGAAATTGTGGCCGCTGACCTCACATATGCTGCAGTACTCTCATGTCCTATTGTTTCCCAAGCCTGCCACGCTGCCCACCACAACTCCTTGTCTTCCAGTTGGCAAGCAGGATATTCTGCTTGCTGAGATACATCCAGGGACATTGGGGATTGCCAGAGGGGCTGGAGGTGGAAATGGATACACAAGTTAAAATGTTAATGTAGCAAAATAATGGTTGGGGGTGGGGGGGGAGACAGAAGCAACTCAAAAAGAAGGGTCTCTGAGAACATGTATGACAGGAGCCACATTTTGATAGATGGCACATTCGTTCCACATATGAAAGTGACATACCATCTCAACTTCTACAGAGGAATCATAATCTCTCCCTGCATCAGGCAGCCCCATTTGAAGAACCTCGTGAAAACTTTTCAATGCTGCGAGAGCGACCTCCCCGTTACAACTCAGTGCAGCAGCTTGGATATGCTCCAGCAGTACACCCCATGCCTTAGGGTAGTCACCTGTGGAGTGGCCCACAAAAACTATTGCATCTCTGCAACCTGGATACAACTTATGATCAGAAAAGTAAAATGGTGACATTTTTGTGCTATTTCAGTATATGGCAAAGTACATGGACTAGCAAATGATATTATAAAAACAAAACAATAGCTTGGTTGCCATTAAATTGGCAAAATAATCAACTCCACACTATGCCTCTGCCTAAAGCAGACCTGCCGACCCACATTGAAAGGTTTATGTAAAATTTATTTCAAAATTATTACAATAAAAAGTCTATTTTCAGTGGTAAGTGTGCACACAAACATTTAAATTGTAAAACACAGACCATGTTAAATATCCTGTCAAACCTTGATTTTACCAAATGTTCATCTCAGGTGGGAAGTCAAACTCTCACTTTTTGCCACATTCTACAGCCTTACATACCATCAGAAATATAAAGGTATCGATTTATATACATACAAAGTACCATCATAAATTTTGGAGTTCGATGGTTTGCACAATGCATCACATAGCTTTCACATTGATGCCATTTTAGAAAACTCTCTCCCGTCATTTTGGAGTTGGACTACACAGTTTGTGTTGAGGTAGCAGGTTTGCTTATGGAATATCACGACTCAGAGTAAACTCAGAAATAACAGGACATGTTAACTAAGTTCTCAACTTAATTTGCACGTATAAATGCAGCATGGGGGAAGAAATGGCACTGAATGGGCGAATATACAGATGTGGTGTTATCTCACAATAAACTTCAATGCAGGAGAAGACCATCAAGCCCATCAAACCTGCACAGTGGTTGCCGACATATATTTGGCTGTGCTCATTCCTTTACAAACACTGAGCAGCAAGCAGCACATATGATGTTTAAAGTCTTTGATACGACTCGGTCCGGGGCCTGCCGACCCCCAGACTCAGAGCAGATACTCCAGCCATTAGGCTGAGTCTGGTTAAATATACATGAAAAAAAAATCTATCACCTTTAAAAGTTATGCACACTACAGTAGCCTTTGAATAACAATACATTTCAAAATGACCCCCCCCCCCAAAAAAGTCTTATTTGGGTTTTTCAGGACAGTCGGTCAAGTTGCAGCAACCTGTAAACTTGTCCTTTTCCTCCTTGACTGGACGCCAAAAAAAAAACAACAAAGCAATGATGAAAGGTCAAGATTCAAAACATTGTTTTTCTCAGGCCAGTTGAGAATAAAAGCACAGGGAAAAAAGAAACAAACCAAGGGACATGAGGAGAGATCGTCGAGAATTGAAGATGCGTGCGATTCCCGCCAAAGACAGCACCCAGGTCTCAGCCCATTGCTTCTCTGCCGTGTCTCGGGAGTGGTGGATAAGAATGTTCCTGCTGCCCGAGTCGATCTTCTCTTTGTCAGCTGTCGTGGCTGCCTTTCGCACCTCGTCCAGCAGTGGAAAGAGAACCTATACAAATTCACAAAACGGCAGATAAGTTAACATTTCAAACTTTTATTTTTAATCAAACCAGGACTACAATTTACCAATAAACTATTCTTTCAACCACAAATCATGCCCACATACCTGCCAAAGCACAGTTTGCCAGGTGTGTTGACACAAAAGGATGCCATGCACCCCAATGGTAGAGAATAACGTTTGTCCAGCACTTTTTCGCACAGCTGGGCGAGGGTCCACACACAACTTTCCGAGGCGGGAGTATAGAGTCAACCAAAGTCTATCAAACAGTGGTTGCGCCGCATCATGCTCCTCTCTACCATTCCCCTTATCCTCTACCTCCTTTGTAGTTTGATTATTGTTGCCCTCTAACAATGCCTGTTCCTTCTTTGCTGTTGCCTCCTGTTCAAGAGCCTTCTCAACAGTCTCTCGACGCCGCGAGAAGTAGTCGGAGATGTTCCACTGCAAAATGGAAAAGAAAGGCAGTAGCAGTTAAGATTGGTATAATGCTATTCCAAGCAAAACTTTTCATTGAACCAGAATAAAGGACCGACAGTTTTCCAAAGATTGGAATATCACCACTCACTGGCACCCATCTATCACTGGCCAATGCAACATCAGAATCTCGGCCTGTATCCAACCCGTACTCTATGTGATTCATAGCAAATTAAAAGTGTTATACTACCTACTCCCTCTCTTCCCCCATCCGACAACAATCCCTCTGACCAATTAAAAAAATACCTAAAGTAAATTATATTTAGCACCAACATTTATTTCCATCATGTGCACTGTGTTCCAGAACTATCAGTATTTAACTGCAACTTCCCCATTTATCTCATCACTCAGAATCCATTTCAATATTTCGCTGCTTTCACGTCTTCGGAAAACGACTATTTGATGTACTTTTACATTAAATAAAGGACATTAGTTCGTGGTCTCGTAGACAATGCTGTCCATTTGAAAAAAATCAAAACACCGATACAGATTTGAATCTGGGATCCCATAATTTGGAGCCAAGTACTCAGATGGGAAAGCCAAACAGGCTAATTACTCATTTACCCAACGAGAACCAATAAAAAGTCCTTTTTGGAGGAAACTTAAATGGACCAAAAAAAATGTTTTTTTACAGTGCAACCCACTCTCCAACGCCCATCATCAACCCCTCTCCATCATCCACCCATGCCAAAAATATAAACTCCTAGTCATCAGCGTGGCAAAAGACCAAAATATTTTGAAATGAGATTTATAAATATTTAACTCGTGCATGAACTTTTACTCTGATGGGATAGAGCAAATTAACATTAATTAATCTCATGGAATACTCTTTTTCGAAAAAAATAACATTTCAATGTACTGTAGAGTGTATTTGCTGGATAATCATACTTAAAAAAAAATAAAATTAAATGATCCTCATTTTATACTCCAAAATTGAAAACGGATTTTCTGTGACCTAAATTTTTATTACCTTCACCACAAAGGTTGACGGAGGTTCTGTTTTCCACCCGTTTGTTTGTGCGAAAGATTTTTCTTTTTAAAGTTATGGTCGGATTTGGACTAAACGTGGTGGACAGGTTGGGTGTGTGACAAGGAGGAATTGATTACATTTTGGTAAATTAGATGCCCTTGAAAGAGCAGCCACAGATGTTACTGGTGGAAAGACTTACTGTATAGCACAATATCTCAAAATAATCGATGTGGACAGATTTGGATGAAACTTGGTGGATGAGTTGGGTAGGTGATAAGAACAAGCCGATTTGATTTTGGTTAATGTCCAGATCGAGATGCGGCCTATCAGTGGGCTACAGAACGTAGACTGTTCAGCCTGGTGGAGGTGTGTGCTCCACCAAGTCGAGTTCTAATTTGTTGACGTTTTCCTGAAAAAAAAATTCACAAAGTACTTGAAAACAAAAAGGAATTTTTGTGAGATCAACCACCTTCACAATTATCCTTATTCATTCATTCTTTTTTTTTTTTTTCTTTCGGACCTGTACAGCCCTTATTCTTCTCATGACAGGCTGGCAAGAGAAACAATAGCAAATCAAGTCGATACAAAAACCGAAGCAAATCTCACCAACAGGCCTATAGATGTAAGACTGATGTTAAGCTCTTGATTTTGAATGCCAAAGCTGCCGGCCACCTTGACCACAACACTGAGACACGAGCTAGGCATGATGGGCAGGAAATCTGTCACTACCAGTTGCAAGCACTGAAATGCTGTGCGGATCAACGATTCCCTGTTGGAAGCAGAACAATTTTTCTTTAACATTATTAAATAAATAGGAAACATGAAAACACTACACCAGCTTGACACTGTGGTACAAATTATTCCTAGGATCCAATCCATGCTCTGAAAACCACCACTGTGGTATTAGGACTGCAGCTGACAAGAGCAGTGAGGGAGGGCTCATCTATTTATTAGTAAAAAGAGAAGCATCCATGTGTGTTGTTGGTCATTAGCTCCATATTTGTGTTTCAGAAGGTGGAATATACCCCTCCCAGGTATCGAATTATCCACCTTCACATGCACATCTGTGTGTAATATATATATATATATATATATATATATAATATATATATATATATATATATACACAGTCATGCGCCGCTTAACGACGTTCCGGGCAACGACGGATCGCATATACGACGGATCTGACAGCTCTGAAAAAAAAAAACATGAAAAAAAAATGTAGCTGAAAAATTCCTATCGCCGAGTGATGTAGCCGACGTAGCGCTGCCAGTCGTATAAAAATAGCACATACAATTATGTACGCTGTACAGTACATAATACTTCATAATGATAATAAACGACAGTGTGCCCTGTTATAATGCGATCGTTGAGGTCCATAAAATGTCATCGCAAAAAAAGCAGGGTCGTGCTAAATCAGGATTCAAGAAATCGGCTTTCAAACTGAACCAATGTTTGCACGTTTACCTTCTAGCAAGTAAATTACCTTTGAATTGAAGAATTCCGTGATAAAATCGTTGTTACAGTTGAAATTAAAACACAAATTTCTTTTTGGTGAAGCTTTTCATGTTGTTAACAATCGCACTGTTCCGAAAATATATATCACAATTGACAGGAGCTCGTTTCTTCATTTATAAATTTAAACATCGATGCAATGATTACGTATTTATAAAATCCAAACGCTATTTATTCATCTTTCTATAATCGATGCGAGAGGAGATTGTAAGCTGCTGCTAACAACACCGATGGCCGTCATGAACAGCAAAGGTAAAACTAACGTGTCTTCAGTCTCTCTTGGATGCGTGTTACAATTGCCGACAGTATTCAGTACAGTAACATGCTGTACAGGTTTGTATCGAGGAGCAATAGGCTATACCATATAGCCTAGGTGTGTAGTTTTGTGTAAGTACGATGTTCGAAAACGAAAACGAAAAAAAAAAATGATGTTCGCACAACGACGACGTCGCTTAACGACGCGTTTCTCAGAACGTAACCCCGTCGTTAAGTGGCGCATGACTGTGTATATATATATATATATATAATATATTATATATATATATATATATATATATATATATATATATATATATATATATATATATATATATATATATATATATATTTATTTGTGGTTTTCAGGATAGGATATAATAGGACATCTGTGTTCACAACATGCACAGCGTGTGTGCGCGCACACGTGCCGTCACGCTTTATCCTAAAAGGTTCCTGCAGTCTTCGAATAATAACAATGGTATAATTGGAAAGCTAATACTGTAATTGTTTACTTTGAGCAAAAACTAGTGTCTATTTAAGCATCAAAATGCCTGTTTTAAAAGTATGCATTTCCGAGAGGGAGGAGGAAAGATTTAGAGCTTCAATGTAGCGGTTTCAATGGTCCAACAGCAGGAAGCCTTCGTTTAAAATAAGGTGTGAGGGACATGGAAGTGGCATCACTAAATTATTACGTGTCCAATACCTCGAGCCAGCATAGATAAAAAAGCAATATAGTACGCTATGGTATATATTCTGTTACGGGCCGTCTGTAAACTTCGCACATCCGGCTACACATTCAGGTCGACGTAGGTGAGATTATATTTCTGAAGTACATGTCGTTAGTTAGGCTCATAACCCGGCTGATTCTAGGAGGGGATTATTGTCTGCAATCGGGCTCGCTATCTCTTCTCAGTATAGCCGTTCTTTGCTTCTTAATCTCTCGTTATATTTGAGCGATCCACCATGCACGATCGCCGGCCTGCCAGAGGCCCCCTCTCCGCATCTCCCCCCGCGTTTGAAGATGATACCTCGGTCCGCGGTAAGCCGTTCCTCATTATTTTCATTTTTATTTAATTGGAAGGACGCCAGAGGGGCTTTCCTCGTCCCCCCCGGACAGAGCGAGGCAGGCCACGGCTGGCGGGACCGACTGTGAGGACTTCTGCCGCTTCAAGATTGCCCTCTCGGAGGCGCGCCTTCGAACGGGGGCGGAGCCAAACAAAACAGGGGGCGGAGACGAACAGGGCGGAGCGCACGCCGGCAGATATAAAGGCGCGGGAGCAGCACGGAGGGGAAGAAGGGAAGGGGAAGAGAGAGTGTCTTTTACTCGTGGCTTCGCCCACGCGTGGTTGCTGTCTCTTCATTGCTGTCCGCTGGTCTGCGGTCTCCGTGCATGGTCCTTGCGTATCCGTGGTCTGGTCGGGTGCAAGGTCCGAAGCGGCGTCACGAGCGCGGATACGTCGGCCAGGTGCGCTGAGGCTGCGCCGCGGAGAAGTCCTCGCCAACATACGCTCGTCGGGGGCACGAGCACGGCAACCACTGGCGCGTTGGGCCGGGGGGGGCCGAGGAGGCGGGGGGGGGCGGGGGAGGCCTGCTCGAGCACTCAAAAAAGGCCCAAGAGTCGGCTCACTTCCAAGTTCTTTGGGCGTTCTTGTGTTAAATGTGTGTGTGTCTCGGCGCCAGTCTCGCACAGTCCAGTCATTGTCGTAGTGGTCGCTGTGTGCTGTATGTCGCGTGCCCGGTAATCAGGGCGTAGCTGCGCCTCGGCGGTGCTTTCTCGCGGAATAATTGGTTGTGTCTTGGTTGGCGGCAAATTCTTTTTGCTTTTTGTGTTTAAGCATATTTGCTTGTGAATTACTTGCTGTTTTAGTGTGCTATCTGGTATAATTAAAACGTGCTTGTTTTAATGTTTCCGCACGTCTTCGCATGTCGTTCCTTCTATCGTTGGGTCTCACTCTTGCCTTTTATTTTGCCTACGTGAAAGGGTACGTATTCGTGGGCGCGCGGGCGACGCGCCGTAATTATCAGGAACCGTCCTCGAGAGCCCACGTATAACACCGCCTCTTCGGGGTCATCCGCGACTTCATGGAACGGACTCGCTATAAGGCGTGCCACGTGTCGAATAGACATGGACCTGCGGCCGAATCTACCTCTGGGTCTGCGGGGACCGCCGGTTTACCAATCCGCTGGGTACATTATGTGGTCGAGTTTGGCGAACAACCCATATCCCCCCGAAAGCGGACCCTCTGTTGCGTTCCGATGGCACATATGCATCGTGACCGTGAGCCGCACGACAGTTCCCCACCCTCAGCTGATCTGGGATCCCTGCGCCGTCATTAGTCGAGAGCCTCGTCACGGACCTAGAATGCATTTGTCCCCCGTCCAGGTGAGGCGAGAGCCCTCTCTCCCCAGGCCCGCTCAGCGATTCGAGTCACGTGGCGCCGATCGCACCAGCCGCCGCTGGACCCACCCCGCCCACCGCCCCTCCACCAGGCTTGCCCCGCGACCAATTCGCAACACTGGCCCACTCCCACCTGTCCAGCCGATCGGGAAACGGCACTCTCTTGGAATCCACAGACTAAATTCGACCGACCGGGAATCGGATAACCCAAGTATAGGCGGACGGTGAGAGACCAACACTCCCAGACAGCGGCGACGCCCCAACATCACTTAAATTACGATGCGAGTAAAATTAACCCCTTTACGGGAATAGATCCGGTTACTCTCAAGGCCTGAGCGGGAGCGGCGTGGAGAATTCGTACTCTCACTATGCTGTGCCGATAGCAACTGTCGCAATCCACCCTGGCCAAACGGGCCGGATCCCCCCCGCCACGGACAATGCTTGGTCCTCCGTGCCAGGAACCGCCGAGATCCCCCACCCCCCCAACCATACCGCACGAATCCCAGAACTCCCCGTCCCTCAGCGGCCACGCCCCCCCCCCAACTCCGCTTCCACCTCCCGTGCCCTATGACGCGCCGTTATCTCGTCTTACATAAGTTTCTTGGGCGAGTATACCGTCCAAATCTCGTCGGCTCTCACTCTTTCCACGGCTATTATCGCATATGAGCTCTACCCCACCGGCCGCGGCAGCGGCCGCCGTGACCTCCACTGACACCCTCCCCTCCCCCCTCTCCGCCAACCACCCCCGCATCCATCGACACCCGAATCGCCCCATCCACCGCCCTGAAGTCCGCCGCAGTCTAGCCTTGGCCCCAGCTACATTCGCCATGCCGTGGCAACAAACTGCAAAAAACATCGCAATCCGAAAAACCGGCAAATGAAACCGACACACGCAAACAGATGAACGAATTAACATAGGCTGGCAACTCACTCGCCCAAATCTCGAAACAACAACAACACTCAAAGCGACCTCAACACGTGACAAGCAAATCAAACAAACACAAACGAATATGACAAACGAACTACTTGGAAAAACCTGCGCAAGGAAGAACGGAAGAAATTAAAAGAACAATCGCGGGGATGAAACGCAGAACATGGCCAGAGCCCCCTGCAGCAGCGGGCCTGAAGGCATACAACGGAGGCGAAGTGCGTCATTGCGACCACCGGTGTGGAGCACCGAACGAACGCTAGAGCGAGGCGCGGCCCCACCCCCCCCCCCCCCAACCCCCCTTCGCTACCGCGCTCGTCCGAGCCGCCAGCCGCCCGTCGACAGCCGCGGGTGAGCGAAAAAATAATTCCGGGAGACGTGTCTGGGCAGGAGAAGCGTGGAACGGTGGTGAACACAGTGACTCGGGTACACCGCAGAGGAAAATCAATCCTGCGAGCGTGACGGAGACGTGCACGGCAGACGAAATTAAAATAGTGGAGTGTGAGAAAAGACTTCAAAGACATGACTAAGAGAGTTGATAAGCTGGGACTGGAGGTAAAAACGGAGACAGAGGAACTGGGAAGACGGAATGCAGACCACCAAGGGCAACGCGGATAAAGAACAGTTAGAAGCCACATGCAAGGTCGGAGTGTGCGGAGATGAGAAAGGAATTGGAAAAGAAAGCTTCTGAGTTACAAAACGAGCTGAGATGTTGAAGAGAGAAAGAACCGAGACGAACGGAGATGAACGTTAAGGAACCACCACTGTACAGATCGAACAGCTGGAAGTGAGGCCAGATTAAAGATGAGGAGACAAAGCAAGGTACTGAAGACAGGACATGAGACGGAGAAAGAAATCTGTCAGTTGAAAGAAATGAGATTACAGAATGAGGAACAGAAAGACAGGTAGGAATGAAACTGAAAGAGTATGAATTTGAAACTGAACGACAAAAAGGAAAAAAAATAGGTTGGATCTAACGAGGAGAAGTTGAAGGAGCAACGAATGAAGCAAGGAAGAGAAATCAGGAGATGAAGGACACAACGAGTTGGAGAGAGGAAGAGGAACAATGGGATAGAAAACAGAAGGAACATGAGCCGAGGTTGACAATTGAAAGATAAGGCGAGGCTGGAGTGCGAGGAGATAGCAAAGAACAGCGGAGAGAACCACAAAATGGAGATGGAACCCCATGAAGAAAACCAGGAAACTGCAGAAGGAAGGGCAGGAGAAGGAAAAGGAAGAGTAATAGTAGACAGCGAACCGGAAACACAAGAAGGAGATTAACACAATGAAGCCAACCATGAAACTGGGAGAAGAAGACAGAGAGGAAACAAGGAAGGGTAATGAGAGAACAGCGAATGATGACGCAATTGAGAGAAACGATGAGATTGGAAAATGAGGAGCAGGAGAAACTGTGGGAAAGGAAACAACATATACGAGTTTGAAATTAATGAACGAAGGAAGGAGTAAAATGAAATCCAGAGAGATGGAAAAACCAGAAAAGAACAGAAACTAATAAATGTTATAGAGACGCGCGGAGGACAGAAAAATAGAGTAGAGAACTGCACGATAAAGACGGGCGTAAAGGACAGAACACACACACAGAAGTAGTCGAGGATAAATGGGACGTGAAGACCCTCGCGACCCGGTAAGAACGTACCAGGTCTCGTGAGCAGCTGGATGGCCGCCTCCGAGAACGAAGGGAGGAGTTTGCCCCTTGAAGGGAACACACACGACAGGTGGGTTCGGTCGTGCCTTCGCGGAGTGAAGGGACGAGTGCTGCTGATGATAGGTGCAGCTGCAGCTTGGGGGGGTATAGTTACCCAGGCCCGAGAACCCTTAGTGGGGACACGAATCCCCAGTGTGGTTGTGCAGGGTGTGCGTCTTGGCAGTGGCGGAGTGCGTGCTTCCGGCACGCCTGGAGTGAGTGGACCCCCTGTGCACAAGTGGAGGTTGGTGGTGAGTGAGAGGGTCCGTGTGAGGGAGATGATGTATGTGTGAGTCTCTGTATGTGAGGGAGATGACGGTCGGCTCATGCGTGAGCATAGCGCCGCAGTCTCCCGCGAGTGGAGTGCGACCTGCGGATGGAACCGTCTGGTGCGTCCGTAAACGCAGTGTGGCGCTGCCGGTGTAGTGGAGACGACGACGCACAGAGGACAGAAGCGGGTAGCGGCCGTAGCTGTTGTGGGACCGCGCCCGGTACCCAGCCAGCGGCGCCGGTCCGTGTGTGCAACGCACGAGACCCCACGTGCTCGCTTGCGGGAGTGAAGCCCGGTCCGGAAACGCATGCGGTGGATGTTGCCGATCCGCGACGGACAAAGTTTAGCAGGATTTCTGATTTGGACCGGACGGGTTCTCCACGCGAGCTTGTGTGAAGCTCCAATGGGCAAGCACATGTGTCTCGCGTGGGAGACCCCTCGGAGTGCGAGGTTTGCTTTTGGGGGTGCGCAGGGTGACGTCATGGCTGCACGTGGGTTGGAATCCGGCAGGAGGGTGAATCCCTGCCGCGATGGTACCGTCCAAGAGGGACGAGGTACACGTGCAGCTGCATGACGTCACGGGCAAGTGCAAAGTGCGCGAGCTGTGAGTTGCCCGCGTGTCTGCCAGAATTTGAAAGAAAATTTTTTTTAACAAAAGCAAGCCTCGCTTTCGGGTGAACAGGATTCCCGGGCAAGGGGTTGAAAGACCCCCCTGCCTGGGCACAGGATGAACAACTAGTTAGGGGAAGTTAGTGTTAGTTAGACCGACTTCATGGGGCAGGGTAAGTCCTCATGGAGCTCGTGGAATGGATTAGTTAGAGGGATTGTAGTTGAGATTAGGTGGGAAATGATTTTTTAGAGATTTGGAACAGTGACAGACTTTGAGTGTGTAGTGGGGACGTAGCTTAGCTACGTAGTGTTAAAGGAACGTGCTGTAGTGTAAAGGATGACGTGGAGCACGAGTTAGTTAGGGGGTAGTTAGAAGGATGGCAGAGATCAGCGATGAGTGTGTTGAAGAGTGTGTGTGAGTTGTGTGGAGACATGTTGAGTGAGTGAGGCCAGCGGGTTTGTGTGACTGGAGCGAATGGGATGCATGGTGCGCATGAGTGATTGGGAGGAGGAGTGACTCCGCCCAAGGGACCCGGGTCAGTGTAGAGTGAGTTAGTTAAATTGACAAAATGGAGGTCGTTTTGCTGTTGGTGCGAGTAGGCTCGAACCTGTTTTGGAGGGGTGCAGGAGCCCTGTTGACCGGCTGGAGGAGCGCTGCTCGGACGGTGAGTATCGCTGAGTGGGTACCCGGGCACCGGGCTAGTCGGCCGTGTAGGCCAAGGGCCCATGGGGGCCGGGTTAGCGTGTGGGCAGGGGTGCGCCCGCTTGGTGCGGGGCCCGGAGCGCGTTAGCCGCGTGGCAGTGTCGTGGGCACGGTGACCCGCGGAAAGGGGCCCGGGGCGCCAGCCTGCCACGTGTGCGTTTCAGGGGAGTTGCATGGGGCGGCATCCCCGGTGTTTAGGGAGCTGGTAGGCTCGGAGGCAGTGTAGTGCCCGGGGTGCCATCGTAGGGGATTCGGCAGAGGGTCGTGCCTGCCAGGGGAGCCACGCGTCCCAGCCATGAGACCGTGTGAGGCACGGAAGGAAAATTGGGAGCGAGGCCCGAATTGTGAGGACACCAACACAGGCGACGGGTCTGGGTTTTTAGAACAATAGATTACGCGAGAGGCGCTTGTTGAAAGCCCCGGGGTAGTTTAAAGGTTAATGGTTAGGGTAGATTAGGAGATTACCTCCGCACCATCCCATCCCTTCGCTCTCGTTGGGGCCGCTGGACCCACCTTTGGGTATATCGCTGGAATTGGGAGGCCATCCTGAGGCTTGAATTGGGCCTCGACACAGGACGCAATACCTCCCTTATTCCCTCCGGGAGGAACGTAGGGTTGGGAGTAGGCTGGGAGACGATAGGTTAGCCGAACAGGACAGTAAAGGTGGTAGGGGACGATTATAGTGGGGAAGTAGGGAAGTAAACATAAAACAACAAAAAAAAAATTAGTTGGGGCTAAATTGGTTTTTGACAAATTAAGGAGGGTGGGTATGGACAGTGACAGGCAAAGGCGATAGGTGGGAGGGAGACAGTAGGTAGGTCCGAGCCCCCCTTCTGCGAGTGGCCAGCACCACCGCACTCCCTCACCAACCTGCACTGCACGGCAAGAGGCCGGCCAACTTCATCGGCTGGCTGCGTTTTGCTGCAAGGCCTGTGCCGGCCGGATCGTCTGCTGTGTTTACTTCAAGCCTGGGCCAGCCAGTTCATCTGCCGGCTGTGTTCGCCTGCAGCGGCCTTGTTCTGCAGGCTGTGTTTGCCTGCTATCTTTGCCATGCCATACCCACTGCCCATGTTCACCGGCCCCGTTCTGTTTCAATTTTGCTTTGTCCCCCGCTGTCATTGCCATGTGCGCCAGGATCGTCGTTACAACAGTTTGCAAGCTGCAGGAACTGTCTGTTGGCAGCTACAAACGGGCCTGCAGTGCGGCCCGTGCGCCGGTGCACCATTGACTCTCCTTTTTCCTGCAGAGTCCATGATCCTGGGCCATGGAGTAGTGTAAATTTAAGGTTAAGTTGTAAGTTGTATTGTAAATATGAGTGCGCCCCGGCATGTATGTGTTAGCGCCGGCAATTTATTTAGTCGTCTGTATGAGTGAGTTTGTTTAGTTAGTTACTCAGCCCTCAGATTATTTATTTTGGGACACGAATACCATGATGTCGCACTCAGGGATCGAAGGTAAACACTACTAGGGGAGAACTACACATGATGGCACACGATAATTTGACGACTCGGGACGAGTCTTAAAAAGGGGAGGGGTAGTAGTTACGGCTGTGGAAATTCGCATTAAACCATTCAGGTCCGTAGGTGAGATATTTCTATGAGTTCATGTTAGTTAGCTCCAACCCGTTTAGAGGGAATTAATGTGATCATTCGGGCTGCGATCTCTTCAGTATAGCGTTTTTCTTTTATCTCTCGTTATTTTTGAGCTCCACTGCACGACTCCGCCTGCCAGAGGCCCCCTCCCGCATCTCCCCCGCCGTTGAAGAGGCTACCGGCGTTCCTATCATTTTCATTTTTTTATTGGAAGGGCCAAGGCGGGCATTCCTCGCCCCCCGAAAGACAGAGGAGGGAGGGAACGAGAGGACACTCCCCGCTTCGAGTGCCTTCGAGGGCGCGCTCGAAGGGGCGGAGCCAAAAAAAGGGGCGCGAGAAAACAGGCGGGGCGCCGGCAGTATAAGGCGCGGTGAGCAGGGGGAAGAAGGGAAGGGAAAGAGAGAGTTGTTTTACTTCGTGTGCTTCGCCCCCGCTGGTTGCTGTCTCTTCCTGCTGTCCTGCTGCTCTGCGGCTGCTTGGTCCTGCTATCCGTGGGTGGTGCAGAGTCCGAGGCGTCGAGAGCCGGTACGTCGGCAGGCGCGAGGCGCGCCGGAGACGGCCCGCCAACCACGCGTCGGTCGGGGGCACGAGCACGGCAACGGGCGCCGAGGACTCAGCACAAAAGGGAGGTCGCACTTCCATTTCTTTTGGGGTTTGTGTAAATGTGTAGTGTGTGGCGCCAGTCCGGCAAGTAGTATTGTGTAAGTGGTCGTGTGTCGCGTATTCGGTGGTAGCTCTGCGTTTGAATTTGTTGTTGTGGAATTTGCTTTTTGTGTTTTATTTGCTGTGAATACTTGCTGTCTTATGTGTGCTATTGGTAAAATTAAACGTGCTTGTTGAATTGTTCCCGTTTCGCTGCGTCCTTCCTTCGTTGGGTCTCCATCTTGTTTTACGTAAAGGGTACGTAGTGGGCGCGGGGACGCCCGATAATTCATCAGGAACCGTCGAGGCCGACGATAATACCGCTCGGTTATCCCGATAGCACGGAACGGATCGCTTAAGCGGCCCGTGTCCGAAGTCGACCTGCGGCGAGGTGCGGCTCGCCGGTTTACCATCCGCGTGGTACTTAGTAGTCGAGTTTGGCGAACACCCTATCCACGCGGGTGGCCGATTGGCACGATCGTGTGAGGCCGAAAGGCCACCCGTGACTGGATCCCGGCGTTAGTCCGAGAGGGTCACGACAGAATTGTCCGTCCGTGGGCGAGGCGGTCGCGATTCGAGTCACGTGGTCGATCGCACGCCGGCGGGCGCGAATTCGCAACAAATATATATATATATATATATATATATAATATAATATCACAAGGAAAATGCATACAAGCAACAGCAACAGCAACAATGTGTTTATAAAATCTCCATTTTTGTCCTTTCACTGATTTGACACCCTCATTGAGACTCACAGATAGACATGCAATATGTTTGTGAAGTGAAAAAGGCTGTTTTTTGATTAACACCAGTCAGCAAAGTGAGAGTATGCACGGTAGTGTCCAAAAAAACCAAATACACTATCCCTACTTAAGGCCCAGTCACACCTTGACGTTTTAGCCAACATATGCCGATTTTTGAAAAATTGTCTAAACGCTGGCACATGTTGAATACGTTATGGGTAAGTTTGATAACATTGAGAGCACGCTGGAAAACACTGCATACATCGTTGCACGCTGGCTTTAACCGTTGTACTTTTCGTTGTCCTCAATTTTTGCATGCTTGAAATTTCACGACGTATGCCGGCGTATGACTCACACGTTCCACTACGCTGGCCATAAGTTGTAGGCACGTTATGCGATCGTTGACAGACGTCAACACATTTACTTGTAAGTAATCATAAGTTAGGACACGCCGAGGTAATGTTTGCGTACCGAAACTTATTCCTAGCCTATGAGTAACGGTTTGTAGGCACGTTACGCGATCGTTGACACACGTTGACACACGTTACTTTTAAGTTACTCATAGGCTGAAAGACGTCGGATATATGGCTTAGCGTGCCTGAAACTTATTTATAACCTATCACGTGACATGTTGCTAACACGCTACGCGATCGTTGACACACTTCGACACTCCTTGCTTGAAAGTTACTTATACGTCGAATCATGCCGAGTTATTGTTTAGGGCAAAGAGGGCTTTTATCTAACCTATGAGTCACGTGCTTTGCACCTGTGTGAACGCACCTCCGCCGGATACTGGCGTATGTAGACGTATTTGACGTTACCGGACGACTACAGAACTTAACGAACGAGTTCCCAACCTACAGATACCAGATAATGATGTAATGGCAGCGATTGAGGGAATTGGTAAATAAAAAGGGTTTCACAGAGGAACCCGTCAGTGTTGCAGACTACATAGCGAGTACATGTCCATGACATTACGGAGATGGAGTATCCGGCAACGATGACACTACACATATCTACCTGTCCTCCACACAATCAGCATACCTCATCGATTTGGCACTGCACCAGTCTGCGTGCTAATAGAAACCAGACACGAGCAAAGAAGATACCGTAAGAACGAGGCAGAATACACAAGCCAAAGGTATGACAGGTAGAACACTGGATCAGGGTTCGATATTTGCATACGATTGGCACCACGAACTAACCCCGACCCAGTTGATTTGCCACAGATTCATAGAACACGTTAACAGTGTACAACAACTCATGCGATGTTCGGCGC
The DNA here is from genome assembly GCA_035128595.1 of Eptatretus atami. Classification (NCBI taxonomy): domain Eukaryota; kingdom Metazoa; phylum Chordata; class Myxini; order Myxiniformes; family Myxinidae; genus Eptatretus; species Eptatretus atami. Next base: position 23,416,267 of record CM068961.1, on the reverse strand, counting down.
ACAGCGACTACTTAACCTCAATAGAGGCCAGTCTTAGCCAAGCAGACTCATTAGACAACGTTCATAGGAAAAAACGCCTATCAAATTACCGAGCCCAGCCAGCGTCATCAAAAACAAGAGGAATCAAGTGACAGCAATTAAATCGTTTCATTGTAAACGATATTAAATATTACGCATTCAGAGTGCGCCACCGCTCCTTATAAGCAAAGTCGTGAGTGTAAGAAACAATCCAAATTTGATTGGAGCCAACCGAATCACCCCAACTCATACTTTCAAAATAGTGGAGCTGCCAGCCATTTAAAATCTCTTCGACCGTGGCCAGCCTAATGACAAGCCAAAACACACCACGTCACCAGGCAAAACGATAAAAACGCCTACCCGACGATGTGCACGATCAACAACGTTACCGGCCGTATCGTCATGGACATAGGAATCCCTGCTGAACAGCCGATACACGATAATTTTCGTTGTACTACCAGCTAATTCTAAACAGGCTAATCGAAGCGCTCTTAGTGTAACTATTAATTAGCTACACTTGACAGCTATTTGTCCAACTCTGATTATCGAATCGCACCCTACAAACAACACAAACCAAGCCATAGCCCTCATTCAGTTGAAACCCAAAACTTTACCAAACAACGAACCAAAAATAAGACACCCGAACTGAACAATACGGCAAAAGATGATTCTACCCAGGTAGCACCAAGCGGAACCAAGAGAATCACCACCCGGCACCCAATCCACACCACCTATCAACCTACACACTACACAACCTACTATCAACAACATGACCAACAAACTTACCTACTACATCCTACGATACTGATAACTGCCATACTGTTATGCATACGACATGGACATCGATCAAAGCGCACAGTCGAAAACACTGATGTTACCCCTTGAAAGACATTATTTTATATCCATCCCCAAAACTGCAGGAAAGTCATATTATGGCAGTTCGTAAGTTAGAAACAGCACGCTCAATTTAAGTTTTTTCTAGTCGACGGAAAGACCGTTATGGAATACGTCTAACATACGATACAATATGGCGTATGGGACTACGTAAAAATTAGGTTTCAAAGCACGTCAAACATAAGTTAGAAATAAGTTTCGCGTAAAAAAGAATACACGCGCGACGTGTTTCGACACTTATGAGTAGGCTTACAAGTAGCCTTTGTCGACCGTGTGTAAGCGTCCCGCATATCGTGTGTACAACTTATTCCCATCGCATGCGGAACGTGTGTCTACGCCAAGTACGTCGTAAATTTTGAACATGTTTAAAATTACTTTGACCGTACTCCACTTACTACGACGTATGATAGCGTACTTAGCGTTCTATCACGCTGTATACCAAACTTACCCATACCGTATTCGATGTCGCGCCAGCGTTTTAGACCATTTCTTTCTAGGTCGGGCATACGCTGGCAAGATCGCCAAGGGTGTACTGCGATGTTGACACTTTCCATTTCTGCGGCGGTTATGATTGAATCGATTGTGCGTCAGCCTTTTAATAGGCTACGTCACGTCCATCGTCGGCGATACGTGCAGCGCGCTATGCATAAGTTAGACTATCGTTGGGCATAGGTTGTGTAGGCCGACAACAGGTTCAGCATTCGTTGGTATAGTATAGCTATAAACAACGAAACGTTCTGTGTCCGATTACTAATACGGTTATACATAAGACAAGTCGTTATGAATACGTCCGAATCTTTTAAAAAAACATCAAAGTTCAACGTAAGTCAGCGTATGTTACACAATACAATTTTAATACGTTGCCATCGCTGGCTAAAACGTCAAGGTGTGACTGGGCCTTTAGAAAAAATAAAAAATAAAAAATAAATAAAAAGATTGCCAACTCCTTCTTCCCTCCTAAAGCTTGTACTTAGTTACTTATTTACTAACAAACAGTTAGCCACTCTTATCTACTAGCATTCTTCAAAATAAAATAAAAAAATTCCAAGCTTGCACATCCACGTACCCTTGGTCATTGCGAATTGCCCCAATAACCCCCAGGACAAGTGGCCAACCAGGTCCCAGCCGCTCTCCTTGGCTCTGCAGAAGTTGCAACACGCATTCAAGCTGTCGCTGCCTGATATCAGCATGCGTCGTTTGCGAGAGGTCGCGCAGGGGTGCCAGCAGAGCTGCCTGTAGCCGCTGCATGAAGAAACATGCACATACTGATGTTGGAAATCCCATTGATCGTGTGCAGTACCAAACTGCTGTTTTACATCATTTTTGTGCGAGGCAAGGCCACTGGCATGGTGCATTTCCACACTTGGGGAGGATTTTGGAATCCAGCCAGCAAAAGATGGCCTACTCTTGTGAAAGACACCAAGCATCTTAAGAATTTTAAATGTCATCAGCAACCAATGTTGTCAGACAGGTCCCCAGCTTAATGTCAGATTCAATAAACAGCACATACTCATTGATCCAATGTCCTGCCTTTGAAGCACCACACCAACTATTTATAGTCAGGAAACAAACCCACACTAGACAGCTCAAAGACGAAGCTACCTCTGAACTCTTCTGTCAGCCCAGTGTTGGTAATGGAAAGGGACACGTCTGGAACCAGGCTGACAAAGGGCTATTGAACTGTAAGAGGAAGGATGTTGTCACTCAAGGATGTAGAATGCTGACATGCTAGATACCTTCCAGCTAGATACCTGGAAATTCCATGTTAACACAGTGGGCTCAAAAGAAACCAGAATGACCGGGTTTATCAGAAGACTTGTGAAGATGCTCACACACTAGTTTTAAAATAAAAAAAATAAAGAAAACTTTTCTGTGCTCGTTTGACCCATCTTTGACAACGCTGCCCCAATTTGGTGCCCAAGTACTCTCTCCCAGCAATCCTCTCTGGAGAGAGATTTACCTGATCCTGTCGAGGTCTCCCAAGGAGACGTATACAAAATCATGGTGGTGACAATATTGATTATTCCCCCTGTTCCTCCCAGCTAGGGATGTCATTCTTGATGAACAGGTTTAAATATTTGGCTGTTGTTTTTGTCACAAAGTGTTTGTATAACACATTTGACACTGCTCTTGATAATTTTGTTTATGTTAATCAAAGACACGTCCATAATGGTAAATATATTCATCACTGCTCCAGAACAAATGCTTTATCATTCTCTTTTTATCAAATTCCCCCATCTGTGGGATACTCTTCCCGCAGATGTTGTAGACCGTTTTATCTTTGGTCTAAACTCTTATTTAGAACCTTAAAAAGCATTGGTTGGTGCCAGATGTGAACCACCCCTTGTCAAAATTACCCATCCAGGTTTGTTTTATGTCTGACTGTAATTACAAGTTTTCCCCTTTTTGAATATACTTGTGCAATTTTAACTTTTTACCTTGTATTTTATGTGTAATTTTGTAATACTTACTCATTTGTCCTTTTTGGGTGGGAGGGGAAGGGCGGGGGGGGGGGGGGGGGGGGGGGGGGGGGTGTTTAGCCTCTTTTTTTTTTTCAGTGCCAGGAGAGCTACTCAATAGTGATTTGGTTCACTTTTTAGCAATCCTGCAGGGGCACAATGCAAGTATTGATTGATGTACCTGCAAAATAATAAATTAAATGAAAATAGTAGGTGAAATTTAGATTAAGTCAGAGATTGGATGCAGAGGGCTGTTGATGAATAGAATCTTTTATGAGAGCTGTCTTGCAGACCTTGAACAGCCGTGGGACCCTTGCAATGATTGACGGCACAAGGTTGCCAAGCTCTGTGTGCATTAAGGAACTGTTAGTAACATAAAAGGGTTCCCCCAATGGTCTCGGATCATTTTAAATGGAGACAGATTCTGGCAATTAAAAGAGAATGCCGTTTCATGAACATCATTACTCCAAACGTTTGAATAAATGATGGGGTTCAAAGTTAGAAATTAGTTCCTCAGTTATGTTATTTTGTGTAAATGAATTTTGCTGATGGCATAAAAGGAGCCAGAGTTCTGCATAAAAATTTGTCGAACCACAGATGCAAGCTCTGAAACATATGACATTACCAATTTATAGGGCCATTATCATCATCATAGTCATCATAATCATCGTTGTCATAGTCATCATGCCCTATGCAGGGTGTTGGTGCTGCTGAAGCAGCTACTCAGCTTCAATCTTGGTCAGGTCACCACTCTAATTCAGTAAGTCAAGGTAAGAATTTTGAATTTGTTCAAGGTGCCAGTGATAGCTCTCCTACTCCTCATGAAGGACAGCATGGGATCTTTAACATCCACCAAGTAATGCTGGCAGACGAGATGCCCAGTTTATCGTCCATCCGAGGGATGGCACACAAATTGATTAATGACCCTGCCTGTGAAACACCAAGATGACAGTTTATAGCTGGGCTGAGATTCAAATCCAGGCTAGACAGCTTAGAGGCAAATGTGCGTAACTCAAGGCCATCCTGTGTATGCGTACCTCAAGGGCTTATGCAAACATTAAAGATTTTGTTTCAAAAAATTCTAATTTTAAGGAATATAGTTATCATAGCAACCAATTGCTTGATGTGCTTTATTTTGGAACTGATGCATATCAAGAAATTTAAATTGCTGAACATTCATGAAAACACATGTCCAACTTTTTCGATTTCTGAAATTCCTTGGTACCAGGTTGCTGTGGCAACCATGTCTGAAAAACTACTGATGAACAATTTCGAAAACTTGAGCGAAGTCGATGGAGCACCATCGCAAATCCCATCCCACCAAAATCAAAGTTGATAGATGGCAAAAAGCTCCACCAGAAATGACCCAACATCAAATTTTAAGTAAAAAAAAAAACCAATTCCATTTTGACCACTGTGACCCCAAGTCCCCACCCCAAGGGCATGAACTGGGGAACAAATCCCCAAGATTGTTAAACATGCCATGCAACCTGTAATGTTGATTACATATATAAAGTTGCATTAAAAATGTTTTAAAATGTGCCTGTAATTGCATTTTTTTATATTTGAGCTTTTGACCCTGC
>CM068961.1:23393124-23408433 GCA_035128595.1 Eptatretus atami | reverse complement strand
TTTAAAAAATACGTCTCTGATTTGTTAACTAAACCGGATATTATTTGTTTTCAAGAAACATGGCTCAAGGTGCATAATCGATTTCATATGCCGGGGTATACCCTTATTCATAGGGATAGAGCTCGAGGTAAAGGGGGTGGGTGTGGCATTATGGTGAAATTTGGTCTTCCCTTCACGGAAACGGAAGACATTACGGGCTGGAGTGTATTCTTATCAAGGTCCATGGCTCAGGGGGAGGGTTACAATTATAAACTTCTATAATCCTTGCAACCATTGATGCACAATGTCTTCAGGAGGTTTTTAGAAGGTGTGAGGGGGTGACGTCTGTGGCGATTTCAACAGCCATAATATTCTCTGGGGCTCCAAAACACACTGATAGGAACAGCGATATTATTGAGGATTTGATCGATGAATTCGATATGGTTGATATAAATGTACGGACAGGGACATGTATAAATCCATCCACAGGGAAGATGTCCCTCTGTGATCTCACTCTTATTTCTTCAATAGAAGCTGCGAGATGCAGTTGGGAAGTCCATGATGACAACCTCGGGAGTGATCACTTTCTGTGATCACAAATCTCCAATGTGAAAGGGTTCTGTGGACTCACTCGGTCCGGCTTCTTGGAACTTTCTAAGGCGAATTGGGGTCAGTTTTCAGATCGATGTGTCAGGGAAGTGAAGGAGAGATTGGTGTTCACAACATAGATAGCATCAATAGAATATTGTTCAAATTATGTATAACATTGCTGGGGAAACAATCCCAACCTCAATTCCTTCAGGGGTAGGAAAATGAAGGTCCCTGGTGGAATGAGGATTGCAATTGGCAATCCAGGGAAATGGGCGGCTCTAAAGAGGACTTTAGGAAACTCAGGTTGGAGGACGTTATAGGTATAAGGAGGAAAGGGCGTAGCCAAAGAACTATAAAACGGGCCAGATCTGCCTCTTGGAAATCATTTTGTTCATCAGTTATCCGGATACCCTCTCAAACTATATGGGAGAAGTCAAAAGTATACAGGGAGTTAAGTCGGGAGGGAGATCTTTTCCAGTGATCATTTCCAGAACATAGCCCTGTGTTCTAATGCAGACAAGGCAGAAGCCGTGGGCAAATTCTTTCTAATAGTGAGATATCATAAAGGATGACGTTTTAGAGGCTCGTTTTCCCCAGTTGTAAGTCAAACCAGGGTTACCAATACAGTTCTGCCTTCAAACCCTTCACTCATCTTGACTTCACTATTTGGGAACTGAAGCAGGTGATTCGTCGGTTAAGAATAGCGCCCCAGGCCCGGATCGGTTTTGTTCTTATGTTCAAACACTTGGATGATCGGGTGTTGAGAGTGTTCCTGAGTTTCTTCAATAGGATTTGGGCTTTGGGAAGCTTCCCTGTGATTGGAACATGCTATTGTAATCCTATCCTGAAAGAGGGGAAAGATGGCACTGTCCCATCTTCTATCGCCCGATCTCCCTTATCTCAGTTGTTTTGCAAATTAATGGAGAAAATGGTGAATAACCGATTGGTCTTTTTCTTGGAAAAGAACAACCTATTGTATAAAGGCGCAGAGCGGTTTTCGAAAGGGACGGTCCGTTATGGATCACATTTCCGCACTGGCAAATGATGCAAGGAAATCCCTAGTAATCAGGAGTCTCTTCTGGGAGTGTTCTCGATATCCAAAAGGATACGATTCAGTCTGAAAATGGCCTCCTTTAAAATGAGTAATCTCGGGGTCAATGGCAGAATGCACGATTGGTTGGTGATTTTTTATCGAATAGAACATTTCAGGTGAGGGTTGGCCTGACCTCTCCTCGTCGTTTCATTTGAAAAGGGCATTCCCAGGGAAGCTGCTTAAGCCAACACTCTTTAGTATTAAGATAAATGATGTTGTATCCGCTCTCTGCCTCAGCTCATAGCAAGTTATTCCTGTTTGCTGACGACATTGCTATGTGGATCGGTATGTAAAAATCTTGCTACTTCGAGTAAAAAATCCAGGGCGATATCCGGCTCGTGGAGAAGGGCCGAAGACTGGGGTTTAAACTATCAGCTGATAAGTCCAAGTTTATCATATTTTCCCGTAAGAAGAAACGGATGATATAGCAATGGTAATTAATGGCACTTGCGTCCATCCATCTTCGAGTGGTTTCTTTCTTAGGAGTCACCTTCGATAAGGACAAACCTGGACCCGCAGGTGAAGGAGCTGATAGTAAATGTGCCAAAAGCATAAATTTATTACGTTGTCTCTCTGGAACAGAGTGGGGAGCACATCGTGACAGTCTTCTCATGATATACAAAGCCAAAATTCGTCTCCACCTGGATTACGGATGCCTGGCTTTCGTGATATGGCCAAGAGCAACCGAAAAAAACTTGAGACTGTCAGTCAAAAGCCCTTCGTGTATGTTTTAGGTGCTTTTACTAGCACTCCAGTGTCTGCCCTTCTGGTGGAAATAGGTGAGATGCCCTTGTCCCTTCGCTGGGAGATGCTGAGATAAATATTGGGCTAGATCCATTTTTCTGGGACAGCCATCCTGGCAAATCCTTATTTGAAAATTGTTGGAATACCTGAAGTTAGACACAACTCTGCTTCCTTGCCTCTTGGCCTGGCCTGTATCAAGTTAGCCAAGGAAATGAAGCTGGACTCCTTCCAGTCAGCCCAACATAAAGTCCCCATTTGCCCCCTGGACACTCGAACCCTTCGTCTCGCATGGATCTTGGGGAAAAATGGATTCAGTTATCCTGTGGTAAAGCACAACCTGGCTATCGAGTTATAAATACAAGTTGGAGTCAATCTTTGCATATATATATGCGGATGGGTCCAAAGAACCCTCTCTAGAAGGACAGCGGCGGCTATATGTATCCCGATGTCCGTGTGGCAGGGCTTTCGGTTAACCGATCATCTTTCAGTTTTCTCGACGGAACTATTTGCAATCGTCCTAGCTATGGAATGGATAATCGAGTTCAATCCTCTTAGTGCAGTTATCCTCTCGGACTCACTTTCGGCATTACAGGCGCTGGAATCCTTACAGGGTGGCTGCAGGTATGACTTGGTCCTAGAAGCTTGGCATTTGTATAACATCATGAACTGGAGGGGTCTGGTGGTGGATTTGTGCTGGATCCCTGCTCATGTGGGCATCGGGGGAATGAGGCCAGTGACCTTGCGGCAAAGCAGGCCTCAGAATGGACAATGTCACCAAATCCCTTGGGCCTTCAGAAATCATTAGTCTGGTCAAGGACCGTATTGTGGGAAAATGGCAATGTCAGTGGGACTCCTGCACAAAGGGGAGATTTTTTCACAAGGTGCAGTCGGAGGTGGTTCCGCTTGTTAAGCTCCCAGGCCTCCCGGAGGGACCAGGTAGTGCTTTGTAGAATAAGACTCGGGCACTGTCGCTTAAATGCATACTCCATAGAATTGGATGTCACCCAACGGGGTCTGTGATGTGTGCAGAAAACCTGAAGATTTAAACCACTTATTTCTAAATTGCCTCTCTACGGGAATCGAGGCAGCGTCTGTACGGTGTATAGAGTTATGGGATAAGGTGTTGGACCTGCAGGTGATGCTGCGGCGGATGAACTGGAAGCACCCTCAACTCTGTAAGGCGTATTAAAATTCCTGAAGGAATGTGGGAGACCAATTTAAAATGTATTGCCTTTGAAGGGCTATGGCTGTAGGCGAGTTTGATCAGATTCTGGTGCGTGGCGTGGATAGAGCCTCCTGGCTCTGACAGCGCCATTAAACCCTCAACAAAAAAAAAATAAAAACACCGTCAGCGCGCACACGGAAAACTTTTACGTGATCAACGATGTGTCTGCTCGAGCGCACTGCATCACGTGACGACCCGTGACGCGTCGAGTGAAATATTTTTAAACAGTCTTAAAACGTCTCAAAACATCCGATTTTTACCAGAATTTCGACAACCGAGTTTAAGCGCTCTAAAGCGATCGCAAAAACGAAGACAAAATTAAAATCGAAGTTAAAACAACTCGTAACGTCGAGCGAAGCAAAAATCTCCATTTCACAACGCAATTATTCAATATTATTTTATCAGTCACAAAACCGTAATATTCGGCCATCCACCAACAATCTTACTAATCCGACGGCTCAACGAGTCAGGCATGCGACGATACCTTTATTGGATAAAAATGATTTTAAACACAATCTTTATCGAAAACACCGTCAGGCGCACACGGAAAACCTTAACGTGATCAACGACGCGTCTGCGTCGAGCGCACTGCATCATGGGACGACCCGTGACACGTCGAGTGAAATATTTTTATACAATCTTAAAACGTCTCCAAACATCCGTTTTTACCAGAATTTCGACAACCGAGTTTTAAGCGTCCTAAGCGATCGCAAAACCGAAGACAAAATTAAAATCGAAGTTAAAACGAACTCGTAACGTCGAGGAAGCAAAAATACTCCATTTCTCCACATTAATTTACGGAATTAGTTTGACCTCACTGTGACCTTGACCTTTGACCGATTTTGATCAAAATCTAATCAGCGCTAGCCATCACCTCCTGAATCACGTGGTGTAATTTGACATTGGTAGCTTCTTCCGTTCTCGAGTTATCGTGCTACAAATAAACAAACAAACACACAAACAAACACACAAACAAAAAAACAGAAACGGAACTGAAATATACTTACGAAATCTTTAGATTTCGTAAGTAACAAACAAACAAACAGAAAGGGGGTGAAAACAGTAACCTCCGATCTTCGATGGCGGAGGTTAATTAAAAGACCACCAATATCTTGACACCAATAATGTCAGAGGTAAAGGAAAAAAAATAAAAAAATAAAGTGATAACAATAGGATCTCCAAAGGCATCAAAAGACACAGTGTGCCAAACAAATCTGCTCAGCGGGGAAACGAAGGCATGTGCATACCTCCATTAGATGTGCCGTGACAGGACGCCAGAGGACGTCTACGCGATGCATGTTCACGAGCCCAGTTTCAAGCAGCTTGGCAACGGCAAACAGCGAAGGCTCCTAGTGATGCACAAAAAAGTGGATCAAACAGAGCTGCAGGATCATTAAAAATTGGAAGCATGAGTGTCACGACTGCCCAAACCAAAGTTTGATACTTGGACAATTTGAATGTTGGTCAACATGGCCAAATGAAGCTGATAAACATCCAGCAAGCAGCTCAACATAAGCAAACCAATCCCTTTTACAGGAGTAGCGCACTCGGTCAAAAAAAAAAACTTCCGATCCAAATCTTAGACCAGCAACCTGACAGCAAATTCCCCATACCTTGCTGTTCGTGCAAGCCATTTCCATAGCCTCATTGGACAAAGAGCAGAGAGCATTTATGAGATGGTGGAGAGAAACATCATCAAGATACCTAAGCAAAAAGGGCAACAGAAAGAACATGTATCAATCAAAAAAAATACACAGTGGTTATGGATAGCAGGCATCAGACATGCAGAGCAAGTAAATTTACCAAAACATGTTTCAATGTTGCAAATACCACAAAAGTTCAAAAGCAGGCATTATCCATTGTAATAAGTGTCAACATTAACAAACTCGACACATATTAAAATGGATTTGTGATTTCCCAATTCGCCAAACTTGCAATTTTCAACACTGACCCATGGAAATAAAAGTAGAAGCTAAAACTTCAATGCATACATATTTAATGTATCCAAGCAGGATTTTACAGTTTTAAATCTGGCAAATAAAAAGCAAGGCAACTGCACATGCATCAACACAGGTAGATAATTTAAAATATATATATATATATATATATACAGTGGGGAGAACAAGTATTTGATACACTGCCGATTTTGCAGGTTTTCCCACTTACAAAGCACGTAGAGGTCTGTAATTTTTATCATAGGTACACTTCAACTGTGAAGACGGAATCTAAAACAAAATCCTGAAAATCACATTGTATGATTTTTTAAATAATTAATTTGCATTTTATTGCATGAAATAAGTATTTGATACATCAGAAAAACAGAACTTAATATTTGGTACAGAAACCTTTGTTTGCAATTACAGAGATCAGACGTTTCCTATAGTTCTTACCAGGTTTGCACAGACTGCAGCAGGGATTTTGGCTCACTCCTCCATACAGATTTCTCCAGCTCCTTCAGGTTTCGGGGCTGTCGCTGGGCAACAAGACTTTCAGCTCCTCCAAAGATTTTCTATTGGTTCAGGTCTGGAGACTGGCTAGGCCACTCCAGGACCTTGAGATGCTTCTTACGGAGCCCTCCTTAGTTGCCCTGGCTGTGTGTTTGGGTCGTTGTCATGCTGGAAGACCCAGCCACGCCCATCTTCAATGCTCTTGTTGAGGGAAGGAGGTTGTTGGCCAATATCTCGCGATACATGGCCCATCATCTCCCCTCAATACGGTGCAGTCGTCCTGTCCCTTTGCAGAAAAGCATCCCAAAGAATGATGTTTCCACCTCATGCTTCATGGTTGGGATGGTGTTCTTGGGTTGTACTCATCCTTCTTCTTCCTCAAAACACGGAAGTGGAGTTTAAACCAAAAAGCTCTATTTTGGTCTCATCAGACCACATGACTTCTCCATTCCTCCTCGGATCATCCAGATGGTCATTGGCAAACTTCAGACGGGCCTGGACATGCGCTGGCTTGAGCAGAGGGACCTTGCGTGCGCTGCAGGATTTTAATCCATGACGGCGTAGTGTGTTACTTATTGTTTCTTTGATACTGTGGTCCCAGCTCTCTTCAGGTCATTGACCAGGTCCTGCCGTGTAGTTCTGGGCTGATCCTCACCTTTCTCATGATCATTGAGGCTCCACGAGGTGAGATCTTGCATGGAGCCCCAGACCGAGGGAGATTGACTGTTATCTTGAACTTCTTCATTTTCTAATAATTGCGCCAACAGTTGTTGCCTTCTCACCAAGCTGCTTGCCTATTGTCCTGTAGCCTCCCAGCCTTGTGCAAGTCTACAATTTTGTCCCTGATGTCTTAGACAGCTCTCTGGTCTTGCCCATTGTGGAGAGGTTGGAGTCTGATTGATTGAGTGTGGACAGCTGTCTTTTATGCAGATAACGAGTTCAAACAGGTGCAGTTAATACAGGTAATGAGTGGAGAATGGGAGGGATTCTTAAAGCAAAACTAACAGGTCTGTGAGAGCCGGAATTCTTACTGGTTGGTAGGTGATCAAATACTTATTTCATGCAATAAAATGCAAATTAATTATTTAAAATCATACAATGTGATTTTCAGGATTTTTATTTTAGATTTCGTCTTTCACAGTTGAAGTGTACCTATGATAAAAATTACAGACCTCTACGTGCTTTGTAAGTGGGAAAACCTGCAAAATCGGCAGTGTATCAATACTTGTTCTCCCACTGTATATATATATATATATATATATATATATATATATATATATATAAATTTTCTTCTTCTTCTTTCAGCTGCTCCGTTAGGGGTCGCCACAGCGGATCATCCGTATGATCCGCATAGTGATTTGGACAGGTTTTACGCCGGATGCCCTTCCTGACGCAACCCTGGTCGCCTCTTACGACACAGGGATATGGTACACCTATTTTAACCGGGTATACACGGCCCAGTACATGGTACTCATTTCGCGACCTCGGAAGGATGACAGGCTGAGTCAACCCCCTGTTGTATTAATTCAGTGGCCCAACGGGGCTTGAACTCAGGACTTTTGGATCCCAAGCGCTGCCTAACCACTGCGCCACAACAGGCTGTAATATATATTATATATATATATTATTTATATATAATATATATATATATATATATATATATATATATATATATATTATACATATATATATATTATATATATCTCTGTGTGAGACAATCTGTGGCGATGCTCACCATAACACAGTCAGGAGGTGTTTCTGCTGTACAAAAGACGGTGGTCATCATTGGTTAGATAGTTAATCGGTATGCTGCCCTGATGAGGGCAAATAAGCCTGAAATCCAGATAGGCGGCTCTGTTTGATGTTTAACTGAGGTGGACTGTAACCTTTGTCTGTTTGACAGAGTTGCCGGGCCAAGGCCTCCGGACTGGAGATGACGCTTTGGTGTAGGACTATGTCCAATGGAGATCAGGGAAGTGCTCATCAGACGCCACATGTTTCGATTTACCCGCCGATCGCATCACGTGGCTTCTGATTGAATGGTTTGCATTAGCGGGAACAATTGTGTGGGTAGCAGACGGATGGTTGTTCTTTGTGGATTATGTGGTTTTATCATGTGAGACATAGTCAGGAGGTATGTATGATGTTTAAATGACGAATGTGGTCATCATTGGTTAGATATTTATCGGTATGCAGTCCTGAAGAGGGCAAATAAGCCCAAATTCAGGACGGCATGCTGTTGAAGTCATGTGGCCTCCTTCCTATGGAGGGGTCCAATTGTATGACCATGCATTCTGGCCCTTTAGGGTTAGGATGCGTGTGCTTGACCATGTGCTTCAGCCTTTGAGCTTAGGGGCATGTGTACGCCAACGGGACAGTCTTGTTGAACTGTGCACTTTAGCCAAGGGGTCAAGGTGCACGTCCCAAGCTATTTAAATGTTTTGATTTTTTAAAACCTATTTTTGGATTTAAAAAAAAAAGGTGCCTTCAAAAGAGGCAAACAAGCCTGAAATCTGGACAGACAGCTCCGTTTGGTGTTTAACTGATGTTGACCTTGTAATATTTGTCTGTTTGACAGAGTCGCCAGGCCGTGGCCTCCAGATTGGAGGTGATGCTTTGGTGTAAGACTATGTCCAATAGAGATCGGGGGAGTGCTCATCACACTCCACATGTTTTGATATTATATATATATATATATATATACAGTATGTATATATATATATATATATATATATATATATATATATACATATATAAAAATAAAAGTCCCACCAACATCTCTCACCTGTGAATGGAGGGAATAGCCAATCAACTCTCACCTAATCAACTAAACCCAGGTGGCTAGGATTATATCAATAAATGAACACCTCCAATGCTCCTCTAGCCGAAACTGCTGCGTAAAGCAACCAAGAAGGCCAACACAAGAGAAGCGCGATGCTGTATCAAACACTTCCCAGAGTTCCTCCACAGCTGTAAAGACATTCACAAATAGGACACACTTGAGGATCCCAATGCTACACACCATCAGCTGCCAGACCGGTTTCATTATACACACTGGCGGAGTGTGCTTACACATTGTGTAAGCATACAAACCGTGTTTCCCCATTGTCTTGGGTTGCTCACCTGCATTTGATTTTTCATAAATTTATTTTCATATACGGATGCTTTCCAACGGTTCTGTGATTTTTCCTGGTGCATCGGTTTCGATGTCCGTCAGCACATAAAATTTCAGCTTTCTACGTCACCTGGAAGGCACTGATCTTTAATATCAGCCAGTGGTTAGAAAGAGCTTTATATATTAGATATATATGCCAGCATGGATCGGCTCACTACGCTCACGTAACCACAGTGGGACAAACACCACCATGTTATTAACCAGAGTGGTGTCAAAGCCACCCAATGCTCGCCTGTTTATACATTTATCGTTTTTCGTTTTTAAAAGACTAGTCTAATAATATTTTTTATAAAGCATTGCAGTGAAGTTTGATCCAAATAATTTTAAAGCAATATATGTATTTGTATATTGTAATCAGTAAAAAATAGTGTGGTAGATAAAAACATTAGAAAGGAAATAACTTGCACCAAAAACTTTAACATTTTCACGCTCACGCTGACGCTCACGCCGGGGGTATCGCTATAGCTCTCTGTTCTTCGAACAGGCGAGTTAAAAACAGCTCACCGCCACGTAATTCAAAACACCTCACCACACATCGCTAGAGAGACAGGCTTGTTTTAAATGAGGATAAGTATGTGAGTTGCCATGTTGTCATGATTTATACCAAGCGGAATTCAAACACTTATTTTACAAATTTATGTGTAATATTCGTGATACTACATTTTTTTTATAAGCAATTGAAGTTGAAGTTTAAAATCAATTTAAGTTAAAAAACAGAAAATTTCAAAAAAGAAAAGAATTTCCCCTAAAATATAAAAAATTACTGGGACAAACTAGGGAGAGGTAGGTGCATCACGGAAGTTTGGTACGATTTCACAAAAGTTTGAGGGAGTAATTCAGAACAAATCACATCAAAATCAACATAAAATAAATAAAAATGTCAGACTGGTAGGATGGCTTCGAGGTACGCACGCTCGCCTTTAAACTGTCAAGCTTGGGTTTGAATCTCGGCCAAACTGCCAATGCGGCGTTTCACAGGCAGGATGCATCATCAATACGTGTGCCGTCCCTCAGATGGATGTTAAAATGGGTGACCCATGTCCTGGCATTAGTTGGTGGACATTGGGAATGAAATATCTCACGGTGTCCTTTGCAAAGAGTAGGCTAACTATCACTGGAATCATGGTCAAATTCCAAAATTCCTGCCCTGACCTGCAGAGGGCATTGCATCAACAGCAAATCCGTGCCATCAACCAATGATGCGACCCCATAGCCTCATGCTGCACATAAAAGAAGAATAACCAAAGTGTATACTTTAGGCTTAATTGAAAACAAGAAGAGCAGTCTGCTTGCACTCACTGTGAGCTCTCAAACAGCCGTGAGAGCATGTTCGAGATAACAGGTAAATCGGTCATCACTGCTGTTGTCAGCACCTGCAGAGGAAATTCATAAAACAAAGCCAAGTACCATAAGTCGTAGCATGAAATGCTGCTGTCACTGGCAGAATGATGTTCTTTGTAACCAATTTAAAGCAATCACGACACTGTTCACGAACCAGTGAACTCAAATTAAAAAAAACAAAACAAAATAAAATAAAATAAATCAGCCCTGAATATTTAACAAAACATAATATCAGTGGCTGAACTGAAAGGATAGCTTCGGAGAAAGTTTATTCACCTTTTAACTCTCGAGTCTGAATTTCATTCCTCACTGGACGATAAATGGTTTGTAGCCAAAGCGTTGCATCAAAGAGAATGCTGTCCTTTTGGAAGGTATATTAAGTTGGCGATTTCATCTGCATTTCAGTTGGCCGATTAGATTTTGGTTAAGGTCTGGAGGCAGATCCAGCCTATCAGGGAGATACAAAATGTAAACTGTTTAACTTGGTGGAGATATGCGCTCTTCTGAGTGCCATTCTCGTTAGATATAGATTAAATTAGAAATTAGATATAGATTACATTTAATTAGATATAGATTATTTTCACGGAATTTCTACAGGTTCAAATAGTGTCTATAAATACGAGTTCTTACAAGGGACTGCAATGCAGGAGGAGGCCCATTGGCTCATCAAAGCTTGCGGTAGTGTTCCCATCTTATGGTTGTTTGTCCATTCTCTCTTCTTTTAAATGCTGAGCGTCAAGCAAGGACAATTTTAAAGTCTTTGGTAACATTGCTCATGCATCAGCGTGTAACTCCAAAAAATTACCCCCGTGTGGGGGTGACAGTCATCTCTATAATGTTTTTTTACTATCATAATCGATGAACCGTTGCAAGCTATCTCCCTAAAATGACAGATAGATAGGTTTTGAAAATGGCGATTTCACAACTTCGTGACCTCGTGACTTGACCTGACCTCAGATCCGGGAAAAATATGTCGTTGGGTATCACTCATCGACCTCTACCCAATACCAAATTTCATAAGATCGGAAGTAAAAAGTTTTCTTTGTACCAGAGGTGTTTTTGACCATCTTCCAGTTAACGTGGCGGCCAAACGGGACGGAAATTCAAAATCTGTCCCAAGTAGATACAAGATAATTTTTACTATCATAATCAATAAACAGTTGCCGAATATTTGTAGAATGGCAGACTAGATAGGTTTGAAAATGGCGATTTTAATAACTTATGTGCTCGTGACCGTTGACTCTGACCTTGAAGGCGCGGAACAAAATTAATCGTTGTGCAACACTCATCGACCTCTACCCACATACTAAGTTTCATCAAGATCGGAAAGAAAAATTGTTTATGGACGGACGGACGTACGGACGTACGGACGGACGGACGGACATCTGGTCCGGCTTTATTAGGTCATCTCGGTAGAGATGACCTAAAAACCAGTGACCATGCAGTTAATCAGCCAGTGTTGAAATTGTTGTTGAGCATTATTCAGGTCAACAAAAAATGAAATTATAACAGACTTACGGGTATTGTTGAACAATTGTCATTTGATAGTGCCTCAGTGATTGAACATCAACTTTCTCGAGTGTTTGGCATGCTGGACGAAGGTGGCAGCTAGGTGTGTCTCAAAGTGAGTCAGCGAGTCATCGGAAGCATGTGGCACGATATCAGTAACATTGTACTCAATCCAGAAGACACGGTGCTGAGGATAGGTCACAACACAACCAAAAAAAGAACATCTAGGGATTTAGGCCTGAAAGGAAAGGTTTGGATGTGATCCACTCTGACAGAATGCAACTGGTATACAAGTCCATCCAGACGAGAGAAACAATCCATGAAACTGTTAACGACCTCCCAAAAGTCATTTGTACCATCATGGAGTGCAGCATACACTAGGATTGGATTTGGCAGTCAATTATGTCCGTACTACCTATCTTAGCTGGAGATCCAATGCTGTAATTTGGTCAGTTGTGAGATTCTGCTCAGAATTTTATGATCGCCAAAAAAATGCATGGAGACATGTGTGAGCAGCTGCACACACAGGGCATTGTGGAATGCTCAATGTAGTGGGCCGATAAGATTGTTACGAATTTGGGAATTTGATTGCACACAACATACAGGTTCCTTTAGTCAGCTATGTCGATATTGCTTGTTTCCCTTAGATAGCTCACCTTCCATTGTTTAAAATGTTCAGTAGATCGATTAGATGCGCTGCGGATCGATTTAATAGTTAGGGAATGACAATGGAGACATCCTCCCCCTCTTCTGCGAAGAGCAAGAAGAAACCTGCCGTCCCGTGACTCATGATGTCAACAACTCCCTCCCACCCGTGGTTGAGCGGGGTGGGGATGGATCACGAGGGCATGAGTCACGCCAGGCATGGAGGAGGGGGGCGGAGAAGGATAAGGACGAGATCCTTTCTTTGTTCTTTGTTAGTAAGCTTTTTGCTTCGGCAGAGAGTATGCTGTTCAGGCAGACGTCCCGCGCGTCTGCTTGGCTTTGCTTAGGGGTTAAGGCCTTCGAAGCCTTTTTGCTTCAGTTGCGCTCATGAGCTTCGGCTGAGGCCTGGCTCGGGAGGAGGCTTTTTTGGAGGCCTTGCTTGACGGTTCGTGAAGCTCGGCTTCTGCTTGGCTCGGGAGAGCTTTGTTGGCTTCCAAGCTGCCTGTTTGGAAGGAAGTTAAGCGGCGGGACTCGCTCGGCTCGAGCTGCAAGTGGTGCTTCTTCTTCTTGGTTCGGTGGAAGCTCTTTGTTCTCCATTTTGGTTCCCGCTTGGTGCGACTCGTCGACCTCTTCTTGGAGGTGGTTCTCGGGAAGCGACGCATCGACGGGAAAGGATCGGCGCCTCGTCTGCACCAGCACGTGTTGAGAAGCGCGGGGAGGATCGCGAAGTCGAGAAGGATCGCGGCTCGGCGATTGGATCCAGCTCGATCCGCTGGAGCCCGGGTCGAACATACTTGAAGACCACACGAGGTGGAGAGTTCGAGATAGGCTCTGGTTTTCAGCTCACCTGTCCTCCGAGCTGGAGCTCATTATTAAAGGCCTCTGCCACATTTCTTGGGTGTGTGTGTGTGCGTACGTGTGTCCGTGGCCCCGTCTAATAAGGTAGGACTGCTGTTTAAGTGCAAGTGACTGTACATAATACGTAGACGGTTGTAGTTCTTTTGTTGTGCTTTTGTTGCTTGTATAATTGCATACGTGTTTTGCCTTGTTTAATTGCATACGTGCTTTATATAATAAATGTCCTTTGTGTGAATGTAAACCTGTTCGTTGAGTCCATTCCCTCATTGAACTGCCCCATCTTGCCCTCGGAATAAAGTTGGTTTTTAAATAGCCGATAAATAGAATCGGGTCCGGCGAGGTCTGGCGATAATACCCGCTCGGTTATCCCAGAATGGAACGGACCGCTTAAGCGGTTCGTGTCCAAGCAGGCCTTCGCCGAGGTACGGTCCTCCGGTAGGTTATCCGCGCGGGTACTTAGGTATATCGATATTCGGCGATTGACCTATTTCACGCGGGTAGAATACGGACTGGGCCGTGGTGGGATTAAAAACCCACCCGTGACTGGTTTCTGGCGTTGTTCCAGAAAGTCACGACTGGATTGTCCGTTCTGGGCGAAGCGACCGCTATTGGTTAGACGCGGTCGTTCGCACGCCGGCGGGTGGAAATCTACAAAAATATGTTGGGAGGGGAGAACCTGTAATGATGGTCACAAGAAACTCCCTGCCTTTCATCAAGCCAATTTTACTCGTCAATGATAGAGGGATGAGGTCCTTTAACATTCTGCTCACACTTCTGTGATGCCATTAGGCCTAAAAATACTTGAAACCCCACAGGGTCATGATTGTTAAGCAGTACCTTGAAGAGAGGACCACTTCCATGGCCAACTCACTCACCCAACGTGATTTCCAGTGTGTGTGCATGCATGTGTGCACACGCACAGACACGGAACCAGGTTCAACCTGTCTAAATTCGACATAAAATGCTCCTTGCTATTATTTCCAGGAATGTGGTTTACAAATGGCAAGAATTTCCTGCAATTTTAATCAGTGACATCAAATCAATGACCTCTTTCAACATTCATATTTTCCTCCGAGCCTTTACTATACTTTGCTGAGCATGCACAAACAGAGCAAATGCTAAACTCAGGGACATTACTGCAACAAAAATGTCATAGGAAAACGAAAGAAAGTTATCAATGATATAAACATAAACCTTGTCACAATTTGAATGAAAACACAAGGTCATTTCTAACATGAAATAGAGTGCAAGTGACATAATAAGTGCAGACACAAAGCAATATGGACACTCACTGTACTCGGTCCCTCTGCTGCACGGCCTGGCTTCAGCGATCCTCCTGGAGCTGGTTTTAAGCCGAGGATCCACACGAGGTGCTGCCAAGCACAAAAACTCCTTTTAGAAACACGGTGACTGTGAACTTCAGAAAGTCGAATATTACCCTCGCCGAAAGAGAGGGTATTGTATTTAAGTCCGTTTGTTTTTGTTTGTTTGTCTGTCTGTTTGCCACACAGAACTTTCATGTTTCTCTTCAACCGCTTGGCGGATCGAGACAAAATTATCACCATTGGTGCGACTACTCATGGAGAATGTCTCAATGATAATTATGATATCATCGGTCATGTGGTATGGCAGCCATGTTGGAAAAACGGGAAAACTTTGGACCTCTGTATCTGAAACCGCACCAAGGAAAAAATTTAAACTT
>CM068961.1:23341851-23352304 GCA_035128595.1 Eptatretus atami | reverse complement strand
CTCCAGGAACGAGGGGAGGGAGTATGCCCCCTTGAGGCGACTCACGACCAGGTGGGTTCGGTCGTGCTTCACGGAGTTGAGGGGATGAGTAAGGCGAACGGGTGCACACGAAGCTTGGGGGGTATAGAGGCCCCGGAACCCCTTGTGGTGGCACCGAATCCCCAGTGTGGTTAACGGTTCGGTCCCGGTGTTGTGTGCGATGCACGGTGTGAAGTGCGCCCCCCTTGCTGTGGAAGCGACCCCGTGTGTGATGGCATGTAGGTCACGAGGTGCCAACCGTGTGTGCCTTCCAGCACGCCGAGCGTGTTAAAAGAAACACACCAGGGTGAATTGAGACCTCGTGCTTGGTATTGAGTGCTTTTTTGCGCGTGAGCGACCCCGTGGTGCGAGTGTGTGGTGACGAAGTGCTGCCGGGAGAGCGTGTTCCCGCGCGCCGCTGGTTTGAAAGGGACACCGCAGGTGGAAGACCACATTGCGCGCAGGAAACGGGCACGGCTGTGGCGCAAACAGCCATGTGCGAGAGGGGCGCGTGTGTGAGTGAGAACCGCGCGGGCGAAGTGCCCCCGCGTGTGTGAGTGGTATGGTTTGTGTGAGGGAAATGGCACGAGTGAGTGAACGGCTGAGTGCGAGGGAGACCGTGTGTGTGAGGTCGCAGTATGTGAGGGAGATGTCGGTCGGCATGCGGGAGCATGCAGCCGCGTCTCTCGGTGTGAATGTGAGTTTGATGGAGTGCAGTGTGAGCGTCGTGACACGCAGGTGTGCGTGGGTGGAATGGCGACGGAAACGGCGACAGAGGGACGAAAGCCGGGTAGCGGCCGTAGCCATTTCGGGGACCGTGCCGGGTTCACCCAGCAACGAGCGCGAGGTCCGTGCTGTGCAACGCATGAGGCCCCCACGTGCTCGCTTGCGGGAGTGAAGCCCGGTCTATTCTTGAAGGACAAGTGTTAGTTAGCCCAAACCTTTGTTTAGACGAATCTATGTATTCATTGGATGCACACTTCTGAGCATCCTTTTCTTCTTCTTATTTTTAACCAACCACGTCTCAACCACATACCACGCCATCCCCACCACAGCGCCGACCGCGCTGCGGCCGCGCCTGCCTCCGCCATCTGCGCCACTGCATCATCGCCACCCGCATTTCTCTCGCCCGCTTGTGGCGGGGGGGGAGAGCGGGGAGGGCAGCTGGCGCCGATTGTGGTACGCGCGGTGTACGCGCAGGGAGGAAGAACGCCCTCTTCAACCTTCTCGACCCAAGCTCGAGAAGGGTGGAGCAGGGAGCGGGGAGCAGCGGACGGAGCGTGTGCGTAGATAAGGCGACCGACGGAGAGGCTCAAAAAGGCTGTTCACGAGCGCATGACTTCCCTTGCCGGTGGGCCCCGCATAAAAGGCTGACCACCCGGGTGCAAAGAAGCTCTCGGTCTTATTCCCCTTCTCGTGAATGGTGGGTGATATGGTGAGGAATCAGCGGTTGGTTGGTTGCTCCCTCCCCACGGGTTGAAGAGTCATTCCGGTCGAGCCCGCGGACTCGTTAAAGTCAACTGTTTTTTTCCGTCGTCGAGTCGGCAGTAAAGGACGGCGAAGGAGACGAGCTCGGAGTGAGGTCTGTGAGAGAAGACTCGTCGTCGCCGCACCAGGAATCCTTCTACTTCGGGTTATATTTGTTGAACTTGCTGTGGGCTTCTGTGAGTGTAGAACTGTTCGTTATGTTGCTGTGTCGGTCTTATCGGTGTTACTCTGCGTCGTCTTGCTTTATTTATTTATATATGTGCATTTTGATTTACTGTATGCTTATGTGTGCTTATGTTTGTGAGAATAAATGATTGCTGTTTTAATTGTCCCCGCTTGCGCTGCGTCCTTCTGTTTCTCCATCTTGCTTCACGTAAAGGGTCGTAGTGGCGTTACGCCGATATTAAATCTGAACCGTCAAGTCGACGACCAACTCCGTCTGTTATCCCGCATCACTGACGCCGCTTAACGGTTCGTGTCCGAGTCGACCTGTGCTGGTACAACCCCTCGAGGTTACCCTGCAAGTACTTAGGTAATCGGACTTTCGGCATGCCCTATTCGCGGTAGATGCGGACGGGTTGTGGTGAGGTTAAAACCCCACCGTGACAGCCCTTGCGATAGTTCCAGAGTGACGACTGAATTGTCCGTCCGGTGGCGAGACGTGCCACGATTCGAGTCACTGGCGTTCGCACGCGGGGCCGAATTCCAACACTGGTCCGGGAAGTGGGAACTAACTCTCGTCTCCATGCTAATTCACGGGAACTATAGGGGTGAGAGGAGCGACCCCCGTTCCTCAAATTCAGCATTCTAAATTACACCTTACGAAAATAGAATGTATCTTCAAGGCGAGCGGTGCGGGGTAGATATGCATTTAAATGGTGTAGAATCCATTGGTCCAGGAGGAATCCCCAGGACAGGAACATTGGTGTCGCACGAAGCTCCCCCAATCAACCAGACCCGAATATGGTGGCGGAACGCCGCGTATAGACACCCCTCCCCCTCCACCAAAACCCCATCCTGGCCGACTCGGCTTTTTTATCAGCGGAGTGCCACCCCGAACCCATGGCCCAAGCTATTCGCCATGCTCGGCAAAAGAATCGGAATTATAAACCAACAAATGGATGAAACCGCACTCAAATGAAAACGAAAATAAAAGGGATTGAACGGGAAATGGATGATACGCAACAACTATGAACGAAATAAGACGAAATGATCAAACACAAACAATGGAAGAAATGCGAGGTTCGAGACGCAGCAAATGGGCCGATCGAGCGGGCATGAAGGCAAAACAGCGAGTGCATAATGGCGACCCACGTTGGGAGCGAACGAGCTGGCAGGGTGCAACGGTTGTCAGAGGCCCGTCATGAGGCGGTGAGGCAAATTATTCGGGGGAGCTGTGGGCGAAAGTGTATTGGAGGGCGGAGCAACAGTGACGGATAACCGGAGAGGGAAAAACTTTAATTGGGGACGGAACGTGCACTGAGGAGATAACAGACAGAGACGAAAATAAAAATAGTGGAGACGAATGAGAGAGGTGAATTTGGACGGGGGGTTGAGACGACAACACCACACACACAAGCAGTTAGCGAGCTTAATTGGGGGTAGCTGGCGAGACTGGTTACGAGACCCGTGTGTGCAGCGCTAGATGGCCTCTCCAGAACAGGCAGGAAGTATGCCCCCCTTGAGTCGACTTCACACGGACTCAGTAGTTGGGTCGGTGTGCTTTCACGGAGATTTGGGAGGATGGTAAGGCGAACGGTGCACTACGAAGCTTGGGGTATAGAGGCCCCGGAACCCCTATGTGGTGGCACATTTCCACCAGGCTGTTGTTCCCGCGTGTGTGGTTGTCGACGTGTGTGTAACACGTGAGCGAAATGTGTGCTGCAACGTGCGCAAAGCGGGGTAAACCGTCGTATGAACGACCGACTGTATTGTGGTTAAAGCCTGCGCTCGTGTTAGTGAATCTCGCGAGGTGCCGAAGTGGCGAAGGGATGCTTCCAGCACGCCGTGTCATGAGAGCACGCGCAGTCCCCCGCTGTGTGATGTATGTTGTGTTCAAGTTGACGATTTCGTAAGTACCAGTCTATGACTGCTTGTTTGTTTGTTGGTTTGTTTGTGAACAGTATTGCAGAAAAACTCCTCGACGGATTTCGACGAAACTTGGTGGGGGGATTAGGTATGGTCCAAGGACCATGCCATTAGATTTTGGACTCGGTCCAAAATCCAATAGCGGCCATTTTGAAAAAATATTTGAATTCTTTTTTTTGCATTTCTACATGTTTTAAGTGATTTCCAACCCCCCCCCCCCCCCCCCCCCCCCCCCAAAAAAAAAATGTTGGAGAAAAGAACTATAACTGTCAGCACCGTTGACGTCATATTTAATGAATAAGATATAAGGTTCACTTGAGTGACCCAGCAGTATTGGCGGCGGAGGTTTTGCACTCTACCGAGTGCTCCCCCTCTAGTTACTGTCTGTGATCGCTAGTGCGTGGCTTTGTTCTTCTTCATCATCATTTTCTCACCGCAATAAATCCCCGTTTTTGATGAACACTTGTGTGTTAACAGGGAGCAGGAACCATAGCGCTTAGAAAATTGGATTATTAAACCGTTAGATGGGCAGATTGGGTCCTTGTTCAAGCATTTTCAAGGCTGATGACCGACAGGCCTCGCTCGGCCATTGAAGACGCCTAACCGTAACAATATAAATCACTACTACGGCAATGTTTGCCCTTCCGTGATGTGATATCTAACATTCCAGCAATCAATCAAAACAACACAGAAGTGTAAAAGCCCATTGAAGCTTGAATGTCATGTGAACTTAACATTACATTAACTCAAACTTTGGTCAAGTTCAGCTCATTTCTAATTTATACTGTTACGGCTGTGGAATAATTGAACCACATATAGGTGCCGTGAGACCGTGAATGGGTTAGGGTGCGAAGGTATATTCTCAGAGCCGTGATACAGCTGATGTAGTAGCTCCGGAAACCCGATTGTGGTTTTAGAGGGATTAGTTGTGTTCATCTCGGGATGCGACACTTTGAGTCAGTCTGTTTTTTCTTTCTTTCTTTATTTTTGAACCAACCACGTCTCAACCACAACCACGCCATCCCCACCACAGCGCCGACCGCGCTGCGGCCGCGCCGCTCCGCCATCTGCGCCACTGCATCATCGCCACCGCATTTCTTCTCCGCGCTTGTGTGGGGGGGGGGGAGAGCGGGGAGGGGCAGCTGGCGCCCGATTGGTGGACGCCGCGGGTGGACGCGGCGAGGGAGGAGGAACGCCCCTCTTCGAGACCTTTCTCGAAGCGCCTCGAGAGGGTGGAGCAGGGAGCGGGGCGGAGCAGCAGGCGGAGCGTTGGGGCGTATAAAGGACGCCGACGGAGAGGCTCAGAAAAAGGCTGTTCACGAGCGCTGGACTTTCCCTGTGCCGGTGGGGCCCCGGCGATAAAAGGCTGACACGGCCGGGTGCAAGAAGCTTCTCGGTCTTTTCCCTTTCGTCGTGGAACTGGTGGGGTGGAGGCTGTGAGGAGTCGTCGGTTGGTTGGTTGCTCCCTTCCCACGGGTTGAAGAGTCATCGCCGGTCGAGCCCGCGGAGCTCGTTAAGTCGAGCTGTTTTTTTCCGTCGTCGAGTCGGCAGTAAAGGACGGCGAAGGAGACGGAGCTCGGAGTTGAGGTCGTGGGAGAGGACTCGTTCGCCGCTACCAAGGGAAGTCTTTCTGTCTTTTTCGGGGTTTATTTGTGTGGAATTGCTGTTGGCGCGTCTGGTGAAGTAGAACTGTTAAGTGTTGCGTGTGTCGGTGTTTAGTCGGTGTTAACTCTGCGTCGTCTTGCTTTGATTTTTATTTTATTATGTGCATTTGTGATTACTGTATGGCTGTATGGTGTGCTTTACGTGTTGTGTGAATAAATGTGCTTTGTGTTGAATTGGTCCCGTTTCGCTGCGTCTTTCCTTTGTTGGTCTCCATCTTGCTTCACGTAAAGGGTTCGTATGTGGGCGTGATACGACCGATAATTAATCTGACCGTCAGGTCGACGACAACTCCGCTCGTTATCCCTGTGCACGGACGAGCCGCTTAAGCGGTTCGTGTCCGGAGTCGACCTGTGGCTGGTTACAACCCCTCAGTAGGTTACCCGTGCGAGAGTACTTAGGTATATCGACTTTCGGCGGATTTCACTATTTCGCGCGGGTAGAATGCGGACGGTTGTGTGAGGTTCAAAACCCCACCGTGAACAGCCCTTTTGCGATGTTCCAAAGGGGTGACGACTGAATTGTCCGTCCGGTGGGCGAGACGTGCCACGATTCGAGTCACGTGGCCGTTCGCACGCGGGGCGCGAATTCGCAACACTGGTCGGGCAGTGGGAACGAACTCTCGTCTCCGAGCTAATTCACGGCGAATCGGTTAGGTGAGAGAGCGACCCCGCTTCCTCTAATTCGCGACATCTAAATTAACCCGTTACGAGAAATAATGGATCTCAAGGCGAGCGGGTGCCGGGGTGATATGGATTTAGAATGTGTAGAATCATGGTCCAGGATGGAATCCCCAGCAGGAACATTGGTGTTCAGACGCAACTCCCCAATCAAACCAGAGCCGAAATGGTGCGGCAACGGCCGCGGTATATGACACCTCCCTCCCCTCCACCAAAACCCCCGATCCTGGCCGATCGGCCTCAGCGGAGTTGCACCCGACATGGCCCAGCTATTCGCATGCTTGGCATAAAAGAATGCGATATTTAAACAACAAATGGATGGAAACGCACTCGAATGAAAAACGAAATAAAAGGGATGAACGGGGAAATGGATGGAAATACGCACAACTAATGAACGAAATGAAGCGAAATGGATACAACACAAACAAATGGAAGAAATGCGGGTGAGACTGCAGCAAATGGGCGAGCCTGCAGGCGGCATGAGGCAAAACACAGCGGAGTGCATAATGGCGACCGCACGTTTGGGAGCGAACGAGCTGGAGGGGGTGAAACGTTGTCAGGCCTCGCAATGGAGGCGGGTGAGGGCAAATTATTCGGGGGACGTGTTGGGCGAGAAGTGTGATAGGTTGACGAGAGGCGGAGCAACAGTGACGGTGACCGACGAGGGAAAAACTAATTGGGTGACGGAGACGTGCACGAGGGATGTAACAGAGGACGGACGGAACAATAAATAGTGGAGACACGGAAAGAGGGTGAATTTGGACGGGGGGTGAGACGACAACACACACCACACAAGCAGTTAGCGAGCTTAATGGGGTGAGCTGGCGGACTGGTTAGAGACCCGTGTGTGAGCCTGGATGCCTCCTCCAGGAACAGGGAGGAGTATGCCCCTTGAGGCGACTTCACGCCAGGTGGGTCGGTGTGCTTCACGGAGTTGAGGGGATGTAAGGCGAACGGTGGACACGAAGCTTGGGTATAGAGGCCCCGAACCCCTTGTGGTGGCACGAATCCCCAGGTGTTGTTCCCGGCGTGTGTGGTGTCGAGTGTGTGTGTAACGAGCGTGGCGAAATGTGTGCTGCAAACGTGCGCAAAGCGGGTGAAAGCGTTGTTGAACGGGACACGCGTGTGTGGTAAAAAATGCTGCCTGTGCAGTGCAATGGTGCGAGGTTCGAGTGGCCGAATCGGCTCCAGCACGCCGTGTTGGATGAGGACGCGGGCGGTGCCCCCGCGTGTGTGAGTGGTATGGTTTTGTGTGAGGAAATGCACGAGTGAGTGAACGGCTGAGTGGGAGGAGACCGTGTGTGAGGTCGCGTATGTGAGGAGTGTCGGTCGCATCGGCGGGGCTGTCAGCCGCGTCTCTCGTGTGAATGTGAGTTTGATGGAGTGAGTGTGAGCGTTCGTGACACGCAGGTTGGTGCGTGTGAATGGCGACGAAACGGCGACAAGGAGGACGAAAGCGGTAGCGGCGTAGCCATTTCGGGGACCGGCGGGTTCACCCAGCAACGAGCGCAGGTCGTGCTGTGCAACGCATGAGCCCCACGTGCTCGCTTGCGGGAGTGAAGCCCGGTCGAAACCACGCAGGTGATTGCATCCCGCGGACGACAAAGTTTTAGCAGGTAAACGATTTGGACCGACGGGTTTCTCCACGCGAGCTTGTGTTAGCTCCAACGGGCAGAGCACATGTGTTCGCGTGGGGCCCCTCTGAGTGCGAGGTTGCTTTGTGTGCGCACGGTGACGTCATGGCTGCACGTAGGTTGGAATCCGGCAGGAGGGTATCCCTGCGGATGGTACCGTCAAGAGGGCGAGGTACACGTCAGCTGCATGACGTCAACGGGCAGGTGCAAAGTGCGCGAGCTGTGAGTTGCCGCGTGCTGGCTGCGCGGATATTTGAAAAAATAAAATTTAACAAAAAGCAGCCTCGCTTTCGGTGAACAAGATTCCCTGGACAACGGGTGTGGATGATCCCCTTGCCTGGGGCACAGGATACCACTAGTTATGGGAAGGGTAGTGATTAGTTAGACGACTTCATGGGCAGGGTAATCCTCTGAGTCCATGGAATGGATTAGTATAGAGGGATTAGATGAGATTTGGATGGGAAATTGATTTTTAGGATTGAGCGACAGCTTACGACTTGGATGTGTAGTGGGGATAGCTTAGCTACGTAGGTTAATGGGAACTGTCTTAGGTAGGGATGACGTTGGACACGAGTTAGTTAGGGGAGTAGTTAGAAGGATGGCATGATTCAGCAATGTGTGAGTTGAGAAGTGTGGAATGGACATGTGCTTGGTGAGTGAGTGAGGCCAGCGGGTCTGTATGTATGAGCGAATGGGGAATGCATGTGCGATGAGTGATGGGGGAGAGTGATTCCCGCCCAAGGACCCCGGGGTCAGTGTAGATGAGTTAGTGGGTTAGTTAAATTGAAAAAATGGAGGTCGTTTTGCTGTTGGTGGAGTGTAGGCTCGAAACGTTTTTGGAGGGTGCAGGAGCCCTGTTGACGGGCTGGGGCTGGCTGCGAAGTGGTGGTTCGCTGATGGGTACCCCGGGCACAGGCTAGTCGCCGTAGTAGGCCAATGGCCATGGGGGCCGGGATTGCGAGTGCACGGGTGCGCCCGCCATGATCGGGGGCCCGGGCGCCGTTAGCCGCGGTGGCAGTGTTGTGGGCCGGGTGACCTCGAAAGGGCCGGGAAGCCAGCCTGCCGTCTTTCAGGGAGTCGGTCAGGGAGGGATCCTGCGTGTTTAGGGAGCTGGTAGGCTCGAGGCAGTGTTCGTGCCCGGGGGGTGCCATTGTTAGGAGAATCGCGAGGTCGTGCCTGCCAAGGGGCCACGCTTCCCAGCCATGAGGACCGGTTTGAGGCACGGAAGGAAATTGGGGGGCGAGCCCGAAATTGTAAGGACACCATACACGGCGACTGGGAATCTTGTTGTTAGAATCGATAGCTTAAGCGAAGCCTTTTTTAAAGCCGGGTTTTAAGAGTTAATGTTAGGGTAGATTAGGATGTACCCCTCCGACCTCCATGCCCTTCGCTTCTGTTGTGGGACCGCTGGACCCACTTTGGTAGATTGCTGAAGTCTGGGTGAGCGCTCCTGAGTCTTCGTTGGCCCGAGACAGGCGCTAGCCCTCCCTCATTCCCTCCGGAAGGAACGTAGGGTGTGAGGTTAGGTTAGGAGACGATAGTTAGCGAACAAGGACAATAAAGGGGGTTAGGGGACATTTATATGGGGAAATGAAAATAAAAAACAAAAAAAATAATTGAGGGTAAATTGGGTTTTTACAATTAAGGGGTGGGTGGAGGTACAGTGACAGGCAAAGGCGAAGTTTTGGGAGGAAACCATAGGTGGTCCGAGCCCGCTCTTGAGTGGCCAGCACCACCGCAACCCCTCCACCAACCTCCACTGATAGCAAAGGTGGCCAACTTCTCGGCACTGTTGTTTTGCTGCAGCGCCTGTGCCGGCCGGATCGTCTGCAGCTGCTGTGCTTCAGCCTGTCGGCCAGTTCATCTGCCTGGCTGTTGTTCGCTGCAGCGGCCTTTCTCCGGCTTGTTTGCCTGCTCACCTTGCCAGGCCTGCCCACTGCCCTGTTCACCAGCCCCGTTCAATTTTGCTTTGCCCCCCCCCCCTTGTTCATTTCATGTGCGCCAGATCATCGTCAAGGCACAGTTTGCAACAGCGCAGAACGTCCTGTTGGCAGCTACAACACGTGCTGCAGTGGCGGCCCGTTGCGCCGGTTCTTTTGACTTTTGTTTTTGCTCCCTGCAGAGTCATTGTCCGGGCCAGTTTAGTGTATAATTTGTAAGTAAGATGTACTGTAAATATGAGTGCGCCCCCGCATTGTCTGTCATGCCCGGGCAATTTTATTAAGTCGCCAGTGTGATGGGTTTGTTTAGTTAGTTACTCAGCCCTCAGGTTATTTATTTTGGGACACGAATACCATGAATGTCCACTCAGGATCCTAGGTAAAACGTACTATGGGAGAAACACATGATGGCACACGAGAATTTGACGACTCGGGACGAGTCTTAAAAAGGGAGGGTAAGTGTTACGGCTGTGGAATTCGCAACCACCATTTCGGGTCCCGTAGGTGAGGTATTCTGAAGTACAGTGTTTAGTTAGCCCCAAACCTTTGTTAGAGGGAATTAATGTGATTCATTCGGCTGCGACACTTTTGAGTCAGTCGTTTTCTTTCTTTCTTTATTTTGAACCAACCACTTCTCAACCACAACCACGCCATCCCACCACAGCGCTGACCGCGCTGCGGCCGCCGCCGCCTCCGCCATCTGCGCCACTGTCTTCGCCACCGCCATTTCTTCTCCGCTTGGTGTTGGGGGGGGGGAATAAGACGTGGAGGCGCAGCTGGCGCCGTTGGTGCGGCGCGGTGTGACGCGGCCAGGGAGGAGGAACGCCCCTCTTCGAGACCTTTCTCGAAGCGCCTCGAAGGGGGGTGGAGCAGGGAGCGGGGCGGAGCAGCAGGGCGGAGCGTGGGGCGTATAAAGGACGCCGACGGAGAGGCTCAGAAAAAA
>CM068961.1:23281755-23303530 GCA_035128595.1 Eptatretus atami | reverse complement strand
GTCCATAATATATGAGCCATCATATTCTGTCAGGATAAAATGTCTATCTCTACTCTGTAGAGAGCAGAATGTTTGGTAGGTCAATGGTAGGGGAAACAAGGAATGGGTTGTGACAGGGTGCACAGGGGAAAAAAAAAGGTAAACATTGGGATCAATTGCATGAGGAAGCCGTATATGGGAAAACACTTATCGGGCCCTTTTATACAATTATGCATCTCGTGTGCCACGGGATGAAGGGGACAAACATTGTACGCACTTGACAAGTATATTGTCTACAATGAACAGGAAATATGAGTTGGGGACTGGATAATCCATTGGTTGTTCCATCGGGCTGTCATGATCTTCATGTAGCAGTGATTGTTGTCATCACTTGTATTAAACATCTAATCGGGATGCGGAGTGACGATTTTCTCTCCGCACAAGAAAACACACAAAAACGGAAAGACCAGTTCTGGGGGGAGCCTCTAACTCGCTAGTGATTTGCTGTAAGTGATCAAGCCGCTAGTCCAAACCACACGCCTCTGGCCACATTCACTCCCATACCACCTACCCGAAATAAATTACAACATCATACTTTCTCCTCCCCAACCCTATAGACCTGCACATATGCTACCTGTGAACTTAATCTCGGCTGACTTGTTGACCCACCTGCTTAACTCACATACTGAAGTCAGCCCCGTCACATCAAAAATCAGTTCAACTCTTCAGAAACTTCTGCTACTACGCTCATTAGACTACTCGAACAGATCTAGAAGAACGAAAAAAATGTATATCTTCAAAAACATCATGTCCATACAGACAACCTCAGCGTTCCAGGATCACAACCTATTCGCTCAACCTTATATCTTCTAATAATACATCTTTTTTTTTCAATCTCTGAGCCTTGCTGCAGTTTCTCAAATCAAAAATCCTAGTCATAATCAATCCCTTCTTTGTCCTTAGTTCATACACAAAGAACACGTATAAAAGCAAAAAAATATATTCTTACTTGTTTATAAAAATTATATTCTGTTTGCTGATTCTAACTATGGTATGTTTAATAAAATTATATTT
Source organism: Eptatretus atami (assembly GCA_035128595.1). Lineage (NCBI taxonomy): Eukaryota > Metazoa > Chordata > Myxini > Myxiniformes > Myxinidae > Eptatretus > Eptatretus atami. The sequence continues at coordinate 23,302,477 of CM068961.1, read as the reverse complement.
TGTGTTTGTTCATAACGAAACCTTAGTCTAGTTATTAAAACATATCATGTATCTTATTTTTGTGTGTGAAAATAACTTTTTGTGTGAGTGTTTTTTTTGTGAAAGTAATTTTTGTCTCTTCATTGACTATATTCAAGTATATTGTTGAAATTATCACCCATATTCTACAGAGGGGATGGGGGTAGTTGATTGGCCCGTTCAGATGGTAGAGGGGGTCTTTTCCTTGAGGGCGAGAAAGTGCGGCTGAGCTTTACGTACGTTATGCCCATTGGGAAGCTAACTCATAGAGGGTGGCCACCTAAGAAAACAATCCCGTCTACACCTGTGGCGCCTATCCATCATATTCCATCTCTAAAAATCTATATGATTGTGGTGTTCCTTTTCACTTAATTGTTCTAAGTAACAGCCAGGGGCAATTGAGAGCTGTTGACAGCTCCCAATATGAGAGCAGCCATTATTTAGTAGATTACCTTTCTTAATTGAAAGTCAGCATTTAATGAGAAGCCAAAGCCATCGTAAACAGCTCTCAGTAAGTACAGTTTTGTGTTGGTAAACTCAAAGCCTCTCTCTCCTCTTCCTTCGTCTCTCTCTCTTCCTCTTCTCTCTCTCTCCTCTTCTCTCTCTCTCTCTCTCTCTCTCCTTCTCTCTCGCAGCCAAACCATCTGCTTCTCTTGTGGCCTTTGTAACAACATTCTGTGACTTTAGCTCGGAGAAGCCCGATCCATAAAGCACACACTGTTTTGGTCAGGTCAAAAAGGGTACATCTTGCAAATTTAGATAGAATGAAAGATAAATAAATATTGTGTTAAAATTGCTGACCAATAACAGATCTTGCTAGTAAAAGAATCAAGCTTTGCAGCCAGGGGAAGCCATGTGCTGGGGTGTTGTCATACCTTTCTCAAAGATACGATATCTAAGAAAATATAAAACCTTGATGAAGTGGGAAATCATGAACAGACAATAGGCAACGGAAAAAAAATTATAAAGTACCAAAACTGCATTGCGAGTGAGAGAGTTTAACTGTACCTGGTACCTCTAGAGTCTCTGTCTCACTTTCTTGTCATATACTCATTTTGAAGTGTGACATTAAAAGGCTCTTTCTACAATTGATCGGTGTGACAATTGCTAATCCAATCAGCGGTGGAAAATTGATCTCTCACATACCCACACATACACAACGCATACACTACCAAGCCACATATTGTACACACCACATACGTACCACATCACCCACACCCACATATGTTTCCACACAAACAACACAACCATAATGTACACACACAAAACACACCACACACAACACCCACACACATAACACCCACACACATTAAAACACCACACATACATACACACCACGTTATACACCACACAATCATACACACACACACAACACAACAACCATAGATCTACACAACATACACCCGAACACCAACATACACCACACACACACACATACACGCACACCACATACATCACACTTCGTCACACGACACACAACCATCATACACCCACCCACAGCAGACATCACGTACAACCAAACCATATATTACACACCACACAACACGAGTTCCCACCTCTTTTCTCTCAGATTTCATTGGCGGCTTACTCTCGGCCACGTGAAGGTCCTCACCCTGAATCCACATACAGTCCAGGCCGGTTTCTCTCAAATCATTTCACTTCCGTGTTAAGATCTCCAGAAACCTCTTCACGTCGTATTCCCAAGAGTCGGCGAACTGAATTCACCAAGCCCCGCTCCAGTTAAATGCGGGAAAAAGGCTGGGCTGGCCGGTGACCATCGCTATATCAGTCCCGCTCTGATTGGGTGACCCCCAGATGCAAGCCAGCGACTGATTGCTCTGCAAGTGTCCCATGATCTTTCGTCCGTGTTGTTTTTAAGGCGTGCCTTCGGATGCTATACTGCATTCTAATTAGTGGAAAGTGCACGGCACACAACAAGAGAAACAAGGAAATTTAAAGTGAGAAAAAAACATTTGTCACAAGTAAATTCCTCATGTGTTTCACCCCCCGTGGGTTGTGGTTAGTGAAGGGAAATATCTCAAAAGTTCGTGGCTCTGGATTTGGACAACTTGTGGCACGTTGCGGTGTGTTGACAAGAAACGATTTATTTCTAAAATTTGTGGACGATCCGACACCCGGAACCGGAATACGAGAGTTATTTCAATTTCTTAAATGATTCATTCACCACCATTAAGAGAACAGTCCAAAACGAGACACACTATCCGATATTTAAACAACCCGGTGGATTGGATTCCGCAGGACAGCACCAACAAAACAACAACAACCTCACAAACGTAGAACAAACGAAACTCCATCAAACATAACATCAGTCGCATCCCTAAGACAATATAACAAACGACAAATAAACCGATCAAAAAAACAAACAAAAAAGAAACCGCATACCGATGTGGATTGTCTCTCGGAAGACATATTTATTCCAGCACGAGAGATTTGTTGCGCGCACATCATTGAAAATTCCCGGCTGGAACTGTGTCAAAGATTTCCGTTTTCGTATTGAGAAAAAGCTGAAATACCCGTCATCTTTGATGGTGGAACCATTCCATTTGCTGCATAGATGGAACAGAGATGATGCAAAACAACGTGGATTTACAAACGTATTCCGATGAGGAAAATATCGAGCTGATTATATCCTGTTAGTGTTCGTCCATTCCCACTTCGTCTAGTGTCTCGTTATTCCGCACCGTTTTAGTTTGCTATACGTTAATTCCACATGTTACCGTGTTCTTATCCCACACATGTTCCTGTTCGTCTAATCTCCCACCTGTCTTCGTCGTTCCGTTATTCACCACAACTTGTTTCACTTTGTGTCTATTCCACTGTTCATTGTCGTTCGTCTATCATCCCACTGTTTTGTGTTCTGTTATCTATCACCTGTATTTGTGTTCATATATCTTCCACTGTTTAGTGTTCGTTTGTCCCACCTGCTCTTACGGTCCATTTATTACCACCTGTTTATCAGTTCCGTTCACTGCCCCACGCCTGTTTTTAGTTCTTTGTCTACTCTCACCCTGTTTTCCCCCAGGCTTTTGTGTTCCGTTCTTATTCCCACACCCTACGTTTAGTAGCTCGTATATTCCCACTGTTTTCCAGCCTACTTACGGTTATTTTCTTGTTTCGTATATTATTCGCCAATCTCTGGTTTATTGTCGTACTTGTCCTTATTTTGCCCCAACACATGTTTAGTCTAGTTATTCCCCACTCCTGTTTTTACTTGCTTCTGTATTCTTTCCATCCTACTGGTTACGTGTTTCGTCTGTATTCCCCACCTGTCTTCCACGTCCGTCATCCACCTTTCATGCTTTTAGCTGCTCGTCACCATTCCCACGTGTGTATATGTTGTTCGACTCATTCCCACCTGTTTCCTATAGTTCGTTTTCCCCCAACCTTTTTTGTGTCTCCGTTATTCCCAACTGCGGTTTTGTGTTCTTCCATTCCCACTGTGCAATGTGTAGTGTTCGATCATGCCCACGTGGTATGGTTCGTGATTCCCACCTGATTAGCTCTCAGTGCTTCGTCATTTCCCACCTGTCTACCGTGCTTCGTTATTCCAACCTGTTTCACTCCGTCTCGTTCCTCATTCCCCACCCTCTTTATAGTGAGCTTCCGTTACCCTCCACTGCATTTATGTCTCTACTTATTTTTTCACCCTCGTTGCATTTGTTATAGTACCCACTACTAATTTTGTCTTATTAGTGCGAAGATTTCCCACACTCCTAAAGTTTATCAGAGCACTACTCGTGTCTATTCCAGACACACATCATGTACAAATGCACTAAGCAGATAACAAAAGATCAACAAATTCTGATACAATTAAAAAAATAATTAATTATACAAAACAAAGATTTAATGAGACACACAAAATATTGAACTTTTTTACCTTGATATTCAATCACGTGCCACCAACTGTGTTACTGCATTGTTCATGCCGTGGAGACGCCACTGGTTCTCGTGGTCCTGACCGTGACATTTCGTTGATTCCCTCTATTTTATGACACCAGCTCGTTCATCTTCCAGGCCTGATGCTGTCTCCAATTTGTTCACCTCCCTCCTTCCATCGTTCCTTCGACTCTAGTGTTGTCCATTTTTTCTCGCTCCTCATTTGATCTGTTATTTCTGTGTTCTTTATCTTGTGTCTGTTTGGTTAACATCGTGATTCTGATTGAGCTTTGTCGAATACACTTTGTGTTCGATCTTTCCCTCGACAGGTGCTGACTGCACATTCTTCCTCCTGTCCATCTTCTTGTGCCCTGTTGTGGAGTTTTTCAGTGTTTGTATCTCCTTCATTCGAATTCCTCCACCTGGTTCCCACTTTTGTCTTTCTGTTCTTGATTTAAATTTGAAACTCTCATCCTGTTTCTGTCTTTCTTTTTCTCATCTGATTTAATTCTTCTTGTTAAACGTCTCTATCTAGCTGTGCATTCTGTTCGGTTGTCCCGCTTTTCTTTGGGAGCTTGTACATCTCTGGAATCGCATCCCAAAACATTATGTCTCATCATTTCGTCTTGTCGCATAGTGCTCCGTCCTACCTCCACTTTATCGTCGTTCTGACCGGTCGATTCTTATATGCGCGGCATCAGTTTGTTACTCATTCGTTCAACTCCTTGTCTGACTCCTCTTGTCGAATTTTTCCCTTGGACGATCCTTGTCTATTTTCGAAACGCGAGCAGTTTCGGGATCTGTCCTTTTAAAATATTAAACTTTTCCTTATTCAGCGGCATAGTCATTCAGGCAATATCTGTTTCCAGGTTTCACACTTCTCCCTTTTTCTTCACACGTTTTCGATTATGGAATATTCCCATTGCCCATATTAATGTCCCATTTTTTTCCTTTCTTTTCCTCAGTATTTCCATTTTTTATCTGCTGATTCTCTCTCCTTGGTCATCCCGATTATGTTTCCCATTGCTTCGTTTGTCTTTCTTGCTTTATTATGTTATTCCTTTATACTTCGGCTGGTGGAAGTGTCTACCTTCCTATGATGCATGTTGAATTGAATGCGGTTCACTGGAATACCCTGGCCGGCCTTGGCCTGATCAGCTTGTTTGGTTTTTAGATTGGTTCATAGAATTCTTTCTCCTCACTTTCTGCTTCCTCCCCCCTATGTTAGTGGGCTAGAATTTACACTTTGCAGCGGAGGATCGATTCCTTTCTGCCCTCTGAGCCTCCAGCTCTGTTTATTTATTTTCCTCCAATTGACTGGCCGAACCTCGTTTAGTTCTTGGATTGGCACACCACGCCCGAGAACCACCATTTTTCGCCTGTTAGATGCTGGGCGTCTTTCCTCTCCTGACGGGCTCAATGCCCTAGTGGATGTCTCCACTATTCCCCTCCTCGCAGCTCGAAGAGCACTGCACATTATTCCTCTTTCAGCACACACTTCCCGCCTGCCTCGGCGTTAAGACTCCCAGCAGAACTGCGCCAACCAGCCATAATACCTCAGCCATAATCCCTACCCGACCGTCCGGTATACGATTGTGTCGTGGCCGTGCCCCTCGTGCCGCCCGCGCGCTCCCACGTCATTCTTCCTCCTGTGACTAATTGTACACATGTTTAGTCAATTTGTACTGCAGTCACATTGCGTCTTCCTCAACGAGGCTGTGAGGACCCTCAGCTGTTCAAAGGGTTACAGCAAACACATCGGAGGAGAGTTCATTGAAGGGTACCATGCCCAGGGCTGTGTTTCTGGCCTGCTCCATTCTCCTTCACTAGTTTTCTAATGCTAGACATCGCTTGGAATCACTCACGGACGGGCGGGTGTGGGGGGCTGGTATCCACAACAAAACTCTTCTCACCGAGTGTGTGTTTGTCCTGGTTTATTCAGGGATGACAATCACAAAATAAATACTTACCAAAACCACAGAACACTTTGACGCTTCGGCCCCAGTGAGTTGTGTTGGTTATTTCAAGGTTGGTGATAATTGACTAAAACACCTTTGACATCACACAAGAAGCCACCTGTTGTATGGTTTCTCCATTTGTGAGTCGTTTGTGTGTTTTCAAGGCTGATTAAGGCGACAAAACTCCTTCGAACAACAACAACACGCGTTGAGGTTCACTCCCAGTGTTGAGGTTTCGTTTGTGGATTATTCCAAGGTTGATAACCACTAAAAACGCTTCTGAACACCTAAACACTCTTACCGGTTCTACCAGTCGTGATTCGCTTAGTGTGTGTTATTCAATGTTTGATGAACCCTGACCAAAAACCCTCGAACACACTAAACACTTCATACGGTTTCTCCCCATGTTGTGTCGTCTGTGTGTTCATTCAAGTGCTGATAATTGATTAAAATCCCTTCGAACACACTGAACACTTTGTACAGTTCCCCAGCACCCGTGAGTTCGGTTTGTGGCTTATTCAAGCGGTGTTAATTGCGAAGAACCTTCCGAGCACGAAAAGGACACTCATTACGGTTTCCTCCCCATGTGTGAGTTTCGGTTGATGGATATTCTCGAAGGTTATAATTGACTGAAAGGCTTCGAACACCACAGAACACTTCATTACGGTTTCTCCCCAGTGTGAGTTCGGTCTGGGATATTCAGGTGTGATATTGACTAAAACATCCTGTCGAACACACTGAAACACTCATACCGTTTCTCCCCAGTGTGAGTTCGGTTTGTGTCTACTTCAAGTGTGAAATTGACTAAAATCCTATCGACCCACTGGAACACTCTTGTACAGTTAATTCTCGCCCAGTTGTTTGAGTTGCGTTTGTGTGTATCAGGTGATAATTGACTCTGAAAACCTTCGATAACGACACAGGAACACCTCATACGGTCTTTTTCCAGTGTGATGTTCGGGTTGGTCGGATATTCAAGGTTGCATAATTGACTGAAACCTTCCGACACAACAGAAACACCTGATGCGGTTTCTCCCCAGGCTTGTTGAGTTCGGTCTGTGGATATTCCAAGCAGTGATAATTGACTGTAAAACTTCGAACACACAGAACACTCGACCCAGTTTCTCCCAAGTGTGAGTCGTATGTTTTCTTCCCGTTGCTTTGGCAAGGATGATTAATGATTCTTCAGTCTTGAAGAAACTGTGCCAGAAGTTAGTCAAAAAAAAAAAACGTTTTCATTTGTTTCTCTGCAATAGAAAAAGGGAACCGCCATAAACTAATTAGTTCATCGATTGTAGGTTACTGCAAAGCAATTATGGGATATCATCAGTGTCAGGTTAATGTTTCAATGTAGGGGACACGACCCGATTTTGAAGGAAAAAACCAACCACTGGGAGACATGGCGGGACATTTCAAGGAAGGAGAAAATCGATGTCTTGTAAGTTTTCCATGTTTGTATTGATTTACCAAATAACAACCAGCAGGCATGAATGAATGATCATGTAAAAACAAAACAAACAAGAAGCAAACAGAGATCACAGACCCTCACCTCAGGACTTGTTTGTTAGTGTTTGTGCTTTTTGCTACCAAACACTCAAAACCGCAAGGCCACATGGGGCAAAGACTTCTATGTAACACAAACTAAAAAAAATGAACCGAACCTGGGAATACCTCCGACGTACCAAATAATGAATGTTCTCCCCCCGGAGTATCATTCCCAAAAACGGTAATCACCTATTTACAACGCTAACAAGTTTACAAATGTGAAACATGAAAAAAGCATCATGAGTAAAAAAACAAACCATTACGTCATCCGCAGCTTACAACCGTTCCCTTTGTTTTACACCTCGCTCCCTTGTTCGTCTGCTGTCACCTTTCCACGAGATTGATACACATCCAGACCTTACAGGACTCTCTGAGGTATCATGTGACCATTTCTGAATCAATCGGCTCAGTAGCCAGCAGCTCTTTCGTTGCACCTGCAGAGTGAGAAAGAATAAACGTGACGAACTTCTCACACACAATCCACCACCACACACACTAAACACACGTTACACACGTGTTACATGTGCACTGCCGAACACACAAAATCTCCTGGAGGGTTGCCAGGTTTCGAGAACCCCGCTCCGCACTCCGAACGGCGCTTGTCCCAAGTTATCCTCTGCGGACCACGTTTAAAACGCCGCTCGGCGGCTGTGCGCACCGCAGCAGTGGCCACCCAGACTTCCCACTGTGTCTCGTTGCCGCCCCAACCATTGGAGGCTCTGAGCATACACGCATTCAAAATGCGTCAGAAACAGCCTTCTCGACTCCCTGACCATCCAAAAATTGTACTAAGGGATACACTGTTTTTAAATACTTCCTTCTCCCGATCTCTCCATATCCAATTTCCAGCTCAGGACCAAGGGGCCCCCGCCCCATTTGCGATTTTCCGACCTTGGGAGGCCTTCTGATTCCTCCAACTGTAATTCTGACGCAGGTGAAGGTCCCTGCAGTCATTTTAATTCTTCGTACCTTGGCATTGACCTAATGGACCAGACTCACTTCGATCTCCGCAGAGAATCTGTAGACCCAAACGCAAACCTCGCCTCTCATGACCCGGCCACAATGTGCATCGCCGCTTCTCCGGAAACCAGCGCACTCCACGCCTTGGGGCCCCAGGCGAGGCGGATCCCAGAGCCGGAGCATTCTACAAAAGCGGTATCAGCGCGTGGCGGCGACACGGGCACAGCGGTGCACACATACGCGCGCAACGCAAACCACCACCGCGGGCACGGGACAAAGGCTCATTTCCGCCGCGGGCAACGGGGCCTGTGGGGCACGCCACAGGGCGCGCGGGACAGCGGCAGTCAACGGGTAGGCGTACCCCAAGGGCGGCGGCCACGGAGGCGCCCAGGCTGAGACCGCTCGGCGAGTGGGCCCTCCGGGGAGGGGGCTCCAAGAGGGCAGGAGCCGCGGGGACAGCAAGCCGATCGGCCGGGGGTGCCAGTGGCGAAAGGGGCCAGGGGCGGCAACCAAGTCCGGCGCGAAGGCGCCAGGTGCGGCGCCAGGCGGAAGCGCGGCCGCGGCGCCACGGGCCCCCCAACGCCGACCGCAGGGCCGGGGTGGCCGTGCGGAAGTGCGGCAGGGCAGCAGGAGGCCGGGAGGGCCCGGTGCAACGGGGGCCGGCCAAGCTGGCATGGCAGGGGCGCGAGGGCAAGGCCGGGAGGGCACGCCAGGGGAGCATGCAGGGGGGCCAGGCCCGCAGGGTCGGGCCAGCCAAGGCGGGGGGGCGCAGGCATGAGGGGGGGGAAAGGACCCCGGAGATGGCAGGGCACCGCGCCCCGGGGTGTTAGCACGCCAGCACGGGGGAGGGAGGCACCGACGCGTGGGAGACGGAGGATACGCCGGTCACGCGCGGAGTCACCGCAAGGCGCAACCCGGACGCGCGAAGCCGTCAAGAGGAGCACGAGCGCGGTACCAAGCAGCGACAGGGCGGGCGCGGAGCGCTAGGGCACACGCCGCGGGGGAAGCGCCCCAGACGGAAAAATGGATGAAGGAACACGGGGACCTGCGAGGCCGACAGCCACCGGCCCGCGCAAGCGAGGAGAGGGGGAGCCCTGGAAACAAGGAGAGTCCCAAGCGGGGGAGGGGGGGGCAGCGAAGCCGCCGCGCCGAGACCAGGAGCGGCGTCCCGAGGGAGGCAAGAAAAGCCCGTCGCCAGGCTCAAGGAGGTGGGGGGGCGCGAAAAAACAGCCCACGCGGCGGCACACCTACACAGAGAACGGGGGGGGCGGGAGGCGGAGGACGAGCACGACGCGAGAGGGAGCAGGAGGACGGCCGCCACCCGTCACACCACCCGGCGAAAAAAAGGGGTCAGGCATCGGCACCCCGCGGAGAACCCGACCCGAAGCCGGGGAACGCGGCCCGGGACACAGACGCGGTGGAAGCAAGCTGGAAGACAGAGCAACGACCGGGGCACAGCGGAGGGCCAAACGCAAAATGACCGGGTCACAGCCCACGGGGAGAAAACGACGACGAGGCACAACCCGCAACGGAGCGGCGAACGGGGAACGAAATCCGGAACCAGGCCTGAGACCCTAGGCGCGTAACGCCGAGCGGAGGGACGACACGGGCCCCGGCGGGCAAAGGCACGGCGAGACCGACGAGCACACAACGCGCCGGGGATGCGCGCCAACACCGACCCGGAGGCAAAAGCCCAAAGGCCGAAGGCCCCAGACGGGAACGAAGAAACGAGCGGAACACATGCAACAAAAGGCGACGAAGGGAGGGACAATGAAGGGGGACGGGAACACAGAAAGGGCCAAGAGGGGCGCGAAAACCGGACGAGAAAGGACGGGAAAGGAAAGGGACCAGCCAAAAGCAACTGCACAGGGTGCGACGGAGACACGGCCCCAGAACCAACAAAGACCCAAAAAAAAACAGCAGGCCGGTGAGGGCGCTGGGGAGGCCGGCAGCGCGGAGGATAAGGCGAGCCGGGGGAACGACAACGGCGGCGCGTGCGACGGGCCGCCGAGGGCACGGTCGCGGGAGCAACGGCCACCCGCCCGGAAAGAAAGCGCCCCGGGCGACCAAAGGACGGACCAGGGCAGGCCAGGGAGCAGCACCGCGAACCAGACCCGAGCACCAAGCGACGAGCAGAGGACGAGCAGACCAGCGCCCAGCGACGAGAGGACGGCCAGGACAAGCGGCGCAGAGAGCGAGCCGACGAAGCAGCACCCACGACCGCGACGAGCGCGAGTGGAGAAACCACAGGAACGCACAGCGCAGAAGGGAGCGACAGGGCACAAGGAGGGCCGCCGGGCGTCGCGCGAGGGGCAGGGCGGCGGCGGCGCGCAGGCAGGAGGCCGGGCGCCGCAGCCGACCGGCCACGGACCGCACGAGGGGACGGAGCGCCGCCGGCGAGCAGCAAAGAGCCGCCCCGACGGCCCAACAGAAGGGGACGGAACAGACAGAGGCCCAGCGCGCGGGCAAGCGGGAGCCGAACGACGGGCCGGGGCAGCGCCAGGCGCGCAAACTAGGGTGGGCAAAGGACGCAGACCCGGAGGCGGCGCCAGGCCGAACGAAGCTAGGAGGCGCGCACGCTGCGAACAGCGCGCCGCGACGGGAGGCCCGCGACACGGCGGGGGACGTGGGGATGCAGGAAAAAACGCGGCCCCAGCAAAAGACACACGGCACCAGGCGCAGGTGCGGAAGCCCCAACAGAGAACCATCGAGGGAGGGGGCGCCGAACGAGAAAACACACACGAGGGCGACGAATAAACGAAGCGTAACGGGGTCGAGGGGGCGGGGCGGGCGGCGACACCCAAGAGATCGGCCAGAGGCGGAACAAGACGGGGAAGGACACACACAGCCGACTGACGGGGAAGACCACCACACACAGACCACGGGAAGAACACCAACACACACACACAACACAACACACAGACGGCGACAAACCACACGACACCGAAGGGGGAGACACACAGCACACACACACACACACGCACACACGGGGGGGAACAGGGGGAGCGGGGGCGGGCCCGGGCCCGGAAGGAGAGAAGGGAGGGCGCCAAGGGTGTCAGGGGAAAAGGGCAGGGAGAAAGGGGACAGCGAACAGGGAAAGCACACAGCACACAGGGATCGGCTGATAACCCGAGTGCTACTAAGCAGTGAGGGGCGACCGGGCTGGGTGGAAGAAAGCGGCACCTGAACCCAGCAGGGGCGAGAAGAGAAAATACGGAGGAGCGCGCTTAGGTACGAGCACGGGAGCGGAGAGAACGCGCTCTCGGCCCCGAGGCGACGACCGTTTGTGGAGGGAAAGGCCGCCCGCGGGCCTCCGGGGCAGGCAGCGGAACAGGGCACTGAAGGAAGGCCGGGCCGGGCCACAACCACATAGCAGAGGACGCCCGCCGAGATGGCAGCAGGGCCACCCGGCACCCGCGGCGCTGCCGCCCGACGCCAGGAGCACCACACCGAACCACCAAGGGGCCGGGACCGGCCAGCGCGAGACGTCCTGCCCAGGAAGGGGCAGGAGGGGCCCGCGCCGGCCCCAAGCCGGCCGGCGCCAGCACTCGCAGCGCGAACGCCGGCACCAGGGAGGGGGGAGGGGCACCGGGCCAATAAAGGGCAGGCACCGCCGCAGGAGCGGCGACAACCCCCAGAAGGAGATAGGTGCCGCGGCGGGCCAAGCGAAGGACGGGCCACCGACCGCAGACCAAAACGGGCAGGGGGCGGAGACGCCAATCCGCAGGTACCTGGGCGCGCCCCCCCGACGGGGGCCCCCCCCCAAACAGGTGCGCAAAGAAGGCACCGCCGGCGGGCTAGGGGGGGCGGAGGACGGAGAGACAAGGGCGATGGAAAACGCGCAGGGCGCGCGTACGAGGCGCGAACGGCCGGCGCACGCACACGAGCGCGCCACGCGGGTGGCTAGGAAGAGAGAGAAAGCGCAAGGACGACGAGAACAGGACAGCCGAGCGCAGCGCGAGCAGCGGGCACCGGGCAGGAGCGGCCGGGAGGGAGAGAGAGAACAGGAACGGAGCGCACGCAGGCGATGGACGGGCCGGCGGGAGGAGAGAAGGAAGACAACGGAACAAGGGAGCGCAGTCGCGAGACCGCCGGGAGGAACCGCACCCACAGGGGGCGGAGGCATAGCAGAGAGCGAACAGGAGGGAGCGAGCGCGGCAGGCACGCCCGGGCAGTGGGCAGCGAGGCCCGAAGCGGCGCGGGGGGTGCGAGGGGCGGCGCGGCGACGGAGGCGGCGCGACGGGCGGGGAGCCGGCGCCGCGGTCGGGGAGGCCAGGCGACGGCCGGAGCGGCGGGCGACGGGAGAGGCAGGAGAGAGGGCGGGGACCGGAGCCGCAGCGGGCCAATCCGCCGAGCGGAGGCGTACCGGAAGAGCAAAGAGCCAACCAGGCGGCGGCCGGGGCGAGGGGCGCGGGGTAGCGGCGTCACCAGCCCGGACGCGAACAAGGAAGAAAACGGGGAAGGCGGGGGGGGCCCGGGCACCATAACAGCGGCACAGGGCAACGGGGATCCGGGGGGAGGGCGAGGCGCCGGGGAGGGCCGAGGGCCCACAGGAGAGGGAACAAGAACAAACCCCAAGGGGGAAAAGGGAGCACGCGCGGCCGGGGCAGGGCCGTGGATGCGGCAGGAAGCAGCCGGCGCGGGGGCACGGAGGAAGGCCGGGGCCAGGGCCAGGGCAGCAAGAACACCGCGGGCCGGCGGGAAGGGCAGACCACGCGCGGCGACGCACACGGACGGGGCAGCCCAGAACGAACGAGCCGGCCCGACGAGCGCGGCCGCCGAGGGGACAGGACACCACCAGGGGGAAGCGCAGAGCCGGCGAGACGGACAGGGACCGGGGAACGCCCATGCGGGGCAACGGACCCGGACCCCAGCGGACCGGAGAGAGCGACCCCCCCGCGACAGGAACCACGGCACAGGCAGCCAGCGGAGGCACGGGCCCAACCAGAACCACGCGAGCCCGCGCGACCCGGACGGGGGCCGGACGGCGCGGCGAGCGGACGAGCGAGGCAGGCGCAGGCCGCAGCGCGACCTCACCGCAGCCAGCGACAGAGGCGTCACGCAGGCCGGGCGGCGGGGCGACGCGCCGGCACAGAAACGTCATCGCGAACAACGAGAAGTACCCACGACCAACAGGGGGCGGGCCGAGCCGGGCGGCCGGGGCGCCGCTGACGCGGAGGCAACAGAAAGGGCACGACGCCGAGGACGGCACAGGCCGGGGCGGGGCCCACCCGAAACCGGACAGGGAAAACGGGCGGCAGCCGAGCCGAGGAGAACGTCCGGACCGCGGGCCGAGGGGCACGGGAAAGAGACCTGGGGGCACCAACAGTGGATGTGTCTACTGTTTTTTGCGGACCGTGGAAGGCAGGCCACGCGGGGAAGGCCAGAGGGACCGAAGGACGCACGCCGGCGGAGAGCGACCGGGGAAGCCACAAACCCGGGGCCGGACGCCGGGCCGAACGGGGCCACGAGCGCGCCAGCGCTGGGACGCCCGGACGGGGGGCGCCGGCGGTGGAACCGAGCAACAGCGCGGGACGGGGAACAGAGCGCAGCGGGCCAACCAGGAGACGACGCGACGGGCACAGATGACGCACCCACACGAGGGGCAAGACCCGCACCGGGCCGAGGCAAGGTGTGAATAAACGAAAGGACAGGACAAAAACGACACGAAACGGGAACGAGCGTGTAGACGGGGGACAGCGGACGACAGGGAGAGAGGAAAGACAAAGAGCAGCGAAGGGGAGCGCGGAACGAAAAAGACAAGCAAGAGGACAAGGAGCACACACAGGCACGAACAGGCGCGAGCGGGACAGGACGGACGCCAGCAGAGACACACACAACAGCCAAAGGAGGAAAGGGGCCGGGGGCCCGGGAGAGGGACCCGGCAGCGCGGTTGAGGGTGAAGCGGGCGAGGGGGAAGCAGGGCGGACGCGCGGGGCACCGGGCCGGCGCGGGCCGAGAGCGGGGCGATGACGACGCGGCGGGGGCTGCGAGGGGGGACGCGACACCGCGACACCGCGCAGCGCCCGCACCCGAGAGCACCAGGGGGCCGGAAGGACGCAACGGACACCAAGCGCAGCACGCGAGAACCCGAGCACGGAGAACAAAACGAGCACCGCGCGGGCCAAGAACAAGACTGCCAGCTAGGCAAGACGAGAAGCGCCAGCACGCGCACAAGCGGACTGTGAGCCCAGCAGGCAACAACTGAGGGCAAACAAAACGCCGCGGGACGGGGGACGAGGTCGGCGCGGGTGCGCGGGGCCAGCCGCGCGCAGCCGCCCCCACGAGGAGGCAGGCCGCCCGCGGAGGGGGAGGTGTCTATCTGGTCTCGCTGTAGGGAACGCGCCGCCGCAGGACGGGGGCGGGCGGCGGGGGGCGGGGGGGCCGGCGCAGGGGCCACCCCCCGGAAGAGAGGCGCGGAGGAGGGCGGCACGGGCGGCCAGGGGCGGAGAGGCACAACGCGCCAGCCCGGCGGCGGGAGCGGGAGCCCGTCGGGAGCGGAGCGAGGGTAGGTCGTCCCCCACGGCCGGCAGCCCCGAGATAAGCTACGGGTGCGTGGCGCAAGGGGAGGAGGGGCGCCACTTCGAGGGGGGCGGGAACGCGATCAGGGGGGTGGGCGGCCGCCGGGGAGAGGGGGGAAAACTAAAACAGACAAAAGAAGCGCCGTAGGCAGCGCACAGACACGGAGCACCCCATGCGGGGACAACAGCGGGGACGCGCGCACCCAGCAGATAGAACACAGCACAGGACGCGAGACGAACTAGAGCGACAGGGAGCCGCGCGGACGGGGCGTGCAAAACGCGCGGCGCAGAGTGCGACAACAAGGAGCAACGGCCACATCATCTACAGACACCGAAGGCACGCAGACACACACCGAGGACACACACAGACACACACAGACGAGGGGGAGCACACACGGGGAGGCCAATCACGGAGAAAGAGCAAGCGGCGGGGCCCACCAAGCGGGGACGAGAAGGGAGGGAAGGTATTCACAGTCCACCGAACGCAGGCCGCAAGAGGGAGATCAATCACGGTCGGGGAACCACCTTCTAGAGCCAGCCCAGCCGAAGCCGGCGAAGGGAGCGCGGCGTGTGTCAGCAGCGGCGCGGCCGAGAAGCAGGGGACAGGACCGGCGGGAAGGACCGGACGCGGGCAGAGGAGGCGACCAGGCAGGCGATGGGAGGGAGCAGGGCCGCCGGCCCAGGACGGCGGGAGGAAGAGAGCACAGAGGAGGCACAGACAGAAACAGGGCGGCCGGCCGGCCCGGAGCAGGGGGGGCCAGAAACCGGGGCGCCGCCGGACAGGGGCGGGCGCAAGGGGCGGGCAGGAAAAGCCAACAAGGCCAGCGAGCCCAGCGGAAGATCGGAGTCAGCCAGAGGCACCCAAACAGGCAACAAGGCCAGACGGTGTGTGTGTAGAGAACGAGCGGCCAGCCCCGGGAGGCGCAGGGCCCGTATCAGCAGTACGGGGCGGGGCAACGGCACACAAGGGCGGCAGGGGAAGGCCGCAGCAGAGAAACCTCCAGGGGGACGTCTGATCAGGCAGTCTAGCACTGGCCCCCGAGGCTGCCAAGTGATTGAACCGACGGGGAACACCTAAGTACCACGCGGAGCGAAGACCAGGTCTCGTGGCGCGGGGCTCACTTGTTGATGGTATTGTTCTTTAGAGGAGGATTCCTCCATGCTCTAGTCTGCCAAAGCGTCCGCGTAACCAGATCACACACACAACAGACCATTACCATCACACCAGCCCAACACAACAGAGGCGAGACCGCGCAAACGAGCCGTAGGACACAGTGAACCAACCCGCCTCACGAGAAACGATCACCACACAGCATTGCGAGCGCTCACCATAAATACTTTACTCGGATCGGCAATCACGGAGACCAAGAGCAACAACCACCTCTTGTACCTAAGATGCGTATCTGTCATGATGTCGATCTACCCCCACCCGACAACAACACACGGCTACGCACCGTACATCTTAGCACATTTCAGTTTTTCATTATCCTATCATGTTAACTATTCACACTGGAGCTACACACACAGACACCATCAACATCGAGAATCCCACCTCTCTACTCATTTCTACATGATACGACAGAGACACGACACACCGAATCACAGGACGACACACACCAGACGCTACACACGAAGATGAGGCACACACCACACACACACATCAGGTACACACGAGACAACAACCATCCTACCAGTAGACACACACACTAACCAGAGACGGCACCACACACAAACAGGGAAGACACACACACACACAGACGGTACACACCGCATGATCGAGACCAACCACACACCGTAACCAGGTGCCACACAACTATCACAGACGACACCAACACACACCAGCAGACACAGATGACGCACACACTACTGTTATGTTACACCATCTACATTCACACCACTACCTAGAGATCGCACCACACACGACACGAGACATCACTACAGGAGACACGAAACTACACTATCATGGTGACGACACAGCACTACGAGATAGCACACACACCACAGCTAGACGCACACACTTACGAGAGAGCACATAACAGCACAGAGAACAGGAAGACTGACCAGCCAATGAAGCACCTAATACATGGGCCTTAGAACACCACACAGACAGTAGAGACACACTAACGACACTGCTAGACGCACACCACCACGGCAGACACACAGACAGCACACACAACCTTAGACACACATCAATGGAGAACACACACAGAGACCATACACACACAGAGACACAGCACTCTAGACGCAACACAGAGTCAGACGCACGATCATACTTTACTAGCAGATCACTATTGAGATCTATCCTATCACTATCTATGGAGATCACACACATCAGAGACAACATACAGGAGGACGCGCCACACGACACCACACAGAGGCATCCACAGCCATCACAGAGTACCACACTCACCGAGAGACGCCATGGCCCTTACCACACAGAGACTAACATAGATCACACGAGCACGCACACACACATCTACGAGACTCAACATCACACCAGCAGCGCACCACCACGCACAAACATCTCTGACACCAGAGACACACACACACGAGTAGAGCGCACACACACACGATTCTACACACAGAGACACCACACACCGCACACACAGAGGACGGCACACCAAGAGAGGCCAACACACACGACGACGAGCCACACACAGACAACACACAAGACCACACACAACAACACAGACCAGGCGCGCGACACACACAGAAGAACGCCACAGCACCACGACAGCACACACACACAACAGCACACACCCAGGCAGTACACAGCACCTACTACACATCACTACCACACGAGTCTACGACCACCAACGAAGCACGTACGCACCCGCAACACCTCACACACGACACGACAGCAGCCAATGCATAGCAGACACCGCACACAGCAGACAGCACTAATAGACGACACACAGAGACCACACACAGCAAGGAGAGAACACCACACGCCAACACACACACACTACACACAAACGAGACCACCACAAACACAGAGACACCAGACACAACAGAGACGCGACCCACCACAAGGACACAGGCGACTACACACACACACAGGACCAACCAGCCACAACAACGGCAGGAGACACACCAGCGGAACGAAACACACGCAGACACACACAAGCGACACAACAGACGAGACACACACCAAACACACAGAGCACACAAAACACGGACCACACAGCACAACACAAGAGGACACACACCAGCCACCCAAGACACACAGAGCACAACAACACAGAGACACAGAACCAGAGCACCCACACAACACGACACGCAGCCCCCACAAGACACACAACCAGAGAGCACGACAACACGGAGGCAGCTCACGCCACACCCACCACCCGACGTAGCACAGCGAGACTGATACACCACACACAGAGAACACCACACCACCACGCCACGGGACAACAAGAGACACACAGCACACACACACGACACCACACGCAACACCACACCAACGACCACACACACCCCCGAACGCAGAGCATAACACACCAGACACAACCCACGAGCGAGTCCCACAGCACACAGACAGCCGGGCCACAGCAACCAGGGCAAGGACACACCAAGAAGCACACACGGGACACAACCCAGACGACGACCACACCAGAAGGGCACCACACACCGACCAGGAGACCAGGAACAGCAACCACAGGCGCGGGCCAGACGAGGGACACACGCACAACACCGAGACCACGACAACCACACCCGACGACCACCGAGACACCACCAACAGACGCGGCAGGAGACACACACCGCAGCCGGCACCGGACGCACAGGAGACACACACACGGAGGCCACAGACCACAGTCGAGACACACACCACACACACACACCACGCAGCGGCCAGAGGCAAGCAGGAACACCGCACACGCAGAGGAAACACAGGGGCCGGCGGGCAGAAAACCCGCGCGACGGCGGGGGGGAGGCAGGCGCAGCGGCGCGCGTCGCCAGGGCGCGGGAGCACACCCCAGGGGGCCCGCGCTCCCGAGGACGCACAGGGCGCGCAACCGGGGCGATGGAAGGCCGACGACCACAGTCTGGAAGGGCACCGCCCACCAGGGACCGCAGAACAGAGGGGAAACGGGCGACCGGGGCTCTTCTCGATCTAGGGAGGGGCAGGGCCCCCCACACATAAAGAACTCTCCCTTGGCGGCATCTCACGCGTTGGCGAGCGCACGCACCCGACAGGAAGCAGAGCGGCGGAGGGAGGACACGGGCGGCGGAGGAGACGCGCATTATGAGCCAAATAAACTCTGCCCGAGCCAGGGAAGACTTGAGGTGCACCGCCCGGCGAGGCGGCGCAAACCACGCAAACAGAGGACCACAAGCGAAGCAGCCGCAGAGAGCGCCGGGGAGGACGACGAACAGCGGCACCGGGTCAGTGAGGACGAGCACGCGACAGGGGGGGGGAAACGGCTGGAAGGAGGGGGGGGCGACCGCGCGGCCTGGCGCGGCACGCATTGCAGAGAATCGGGTGCGAGCTGGCTGCGCACGGTGAGGCCGATAAGCCTGCAGCGTGATCTGTACTGAGCGAGCTCCAGGTCCACGCGGGTTGTGCTCGGCCGGCACCGCACGGGCGAAGGCGACGGCGGACGAAGGAGGAACAGCCAGCCGCAGGCGCCACGGAAGGAGCGGCCACTCGTCGTTCTCTGCCACCGCGCGCAAAGGCCGCGACGAGGACCGGGGCACCGCGGATGGCAGCGAGGGCGCACGCGCGAGAGTGGCGTAGGAAATGGGGAAGGGCGAGCCACGGCACAGGGGGAGGCCTCGCAACATGGAATCCGAAAACAAGCCAGAGAGGCGCAATACGCAACGCGGAACCAAGAACCACCAGGCGCGAGGGTGGAAGCCTGCGAGACGCGGGCGTAGGAACGCCACTCACCCACCGGGAACAAGGACCGCAACGCGACCTCATCGCAACCAGACACTCGGCGAGGACGGAAGCGGAGACCGGGGGGGCGGGGGCGACGCAGCGGCGAAGCGGCAGGGGGCCAGACGCGAGGGCAGCAAAGGAGGCTGAAGAGGCGGCCTATCATGGGCCTGAGGCTGTGCCGGGCGCCACGCGGAAGGGGGCGTCGAAAGGGGCCACAGCGACAGCCGAGGGGGGGCCACACGGGCGAGGTGACAAGACGGAGGCGGACGCCGCCGCGTCTCGCTGGTGGAACCTAGCGCACGGACACCGAGAAACGAGGGCCCGCAGGGGACAGAGGGCACGGAGCGACCAGACCGCGGCATACTGGGGGCAGCGCCCGCCCACCGAGAGCGAGCGAAACGCAGCGCAAGCCCAAACCTCGGGGGAGACGAGGGGAAAGAGTGAGTGCTGAGTCCAGCCGGGCTTCGGGCCGATATGCGGGGAGGAGGCGCGGGGCAGCCGGGGCGCAGAGCGGGGAGCGGCAAGAATCATAAAACAGACAGCGCAAG
The DNA here is from genome assembly GCA_035128595.1 of Eptatretus atami. Taxonomy (NCBI): domain Eukaryota; kingdom Metazoa; phylum Chordata; class Myxini; order Myxiniformes; family Myxinidae; genus Eptatretus; species Eptatretus atami. The sequence continues at coordinate 23,282,148 of CM068961.1, read as the reverse complement.
CACGAAGCCAACCTAGCGCCCCGACCATCTAGCGAAAACCTAGGCACAACGAACCAGGCCAGCACTTACCACCATGCAGTGCGCCGGGACACCGGCTACCAACCGCAGGCACCTACCAGCAGGCGCGGCGTATCTGTGCCAGGCCCGCACCCGACGCGGCGTAAACCAGGAACGCGCGGGCGGGCGCGGGCCCAGTGGCGGCGAGAAGGGGCCAAACGGCACCGAGCAGCGAGTCGAGGCGAAGGGCGGCCCGGCGCCGAGATGACGTGAAAAGCAAGCCGAGAAGCAGAAAGCGCGCGCCACACCCCAGGGCCGCCCGCCGGCCCCAAGGGCGCGAGACGCCTGAAGGCGCGGTCCTTGCCCCCTTCCGCCCCAAGCTGCCGCTCTGTGAGC
>CM068961.1:23258015-23272157 GCA_035128595.1 Eptatretus atami | reverse complement strand
CAAAAGAGAGATATAAGTGGTTCAAAATATTCCCAATAAGAATTAATGGATGAATTAATCCGTTGTGGAACTAAGGATAGACGTGAAAACATCTCCCAAACCACCAAAATACAAACACCCCCAAAATCAAAAAACCCCAATCACACCAATTCAATGACATATGCTTAAGACTGGAAATTCCCCATGTTTAGTGGTAAATAGATGTAATACCTTCGTTGGTGTATTATGTTAACGGTAAATACGAATCCAATAGGTCCCAGGCTCGAGCTCGCCTGGTGTCGGCGCTCGCGCACTCTGCGAGAGCGCTGCTCCAGGTGAAACTATAAACATGATCCGGCAGACAAATCTTATCAAACCAGTCGGCGAGTAAATCATTTGATATAATTCAAAATGACAACACTGGTATTGGCTGTGAAATTTCAATCCTGCTGAACGTTCGTCACACACGGATTTTCTTTGTGTTATTAATTAAAACACAAGATGATTAAAAAAACAAACATCACAAATGAAGGTGAAAACACGAGGTAAGGCCTGCCACATTTGGCTCGGCGGCCGGAGGGTCTACAAAATGTACGGGCACTAGCAGTTATAAAGCGGCCGCAGTATTTCCACGGTCACACTCAATGTAGTCACATAGTGGTTTTTAGCAGTCCGGTAGGACGCTGCTCATAGAGAGCTTGCGTTGTTATTTCTTTTCGTGTCTTTCTTCTTCGTTGGAAGAGCAAAACACTTATCTCCGACTCGTCGTTGTACATACAAGATCGGATCGTAATACTGAAGCAGATGTAAATCACATGCCTCACAATAGAGGTGCTTGTGAGAGGTTATCATGAATTTTAAATATTTATCGGACATTTCTTTAAAAGTTTCGAAAGTTGGGAGTTTACTAGATTTATAGAGTAATGAATTCTTCAGTATTGTACTTTCGTAAATAACATTTATAATTTATTTCGTAATAAAGCGATATTATCGTATACGTTAAACATTATGGAATGGTTTGCGCTATGGGCTAATGAGAGCACAACGTGAGGAAATAAGTGAAGTTGTTTGTGTTTTTTATTTTTTTTGTTAGCCGGACAAACTTAGTTTTGGCTGCTGCTTCTGGAACATTTTGTGCTTCTTATGTTTTAGGGTAGCCTGCACGGGTATTTTATAATTGGGGAGACTGAACATGGGTGTGCCGTCTGTTCTGATTGATTCGCAGGTAACTAGGGCGTTCTTTGCGGCGGCATAGAATTTGAGGATGACGACAAGTGCCTGAAGGCAGACGCAGGGACCTAGAGCGGAACGTGCGGCCAGACTGACGTAAGAATGGTTAATATATTATATAGTATTTTTTTTACCGTTTCTTTTGTTCGGCTTGTCGATTTCTACGGCGAAGTGAAGAAAGTTCATATGCTGGCGTTAGTATTCACGGCGACTTACGGCCTGTAACATATAGCCATATCGGCGTAGGGCACCGAGGCCACCTCAATTTCTACTGGCCGGCGCCGACGTTTTGTCATTCAGAGGGCGTAGGCCGCGTACCTCGCGATTAGAGCAATGTGACTGGCCTAGGTATGCTGAGCACACGAGAGATGCTTCACGAGAACTTCCCACGAACGATGTACAAATGCGCGAGAAGTATGCGGCTCAGTCAGGTGGGGGAGAACGTGAAACAACATGACGCCACGATTGATGTTCGTTTTTAAATAATGTATAGGTTTAAGGCCAAATTTCTGGAAAAAAATTGTTCGATTCAATATTGTTCAGACAAGGAGCGTTTGATCTGGGCCGCAGAATATTATCAGTTATAGGGTTAGGTCGTATATAAACTGTTAATAGATGTATTTATTTAGTAAAAAAAGAAATGGTATATTTTAGCCTCCATGTTACCTCCGTTGGCGCTACACTTGCGGGCAACTTTGAGGTATGTGAATAATTATCATGGCCTACAGAAGCGACCGCAAGTGCGACATCAAAATCAACCGGTACGGCACACCTACGTTTTCGGTCACCACGATTACAATATGCAGTGCGGCTACTTGAAAAATTAAAACATATTGATGCTAATACTGTTGTGAAGGTGGAATAATGCTGCGGCCAGATAATTCAAGTGCCGCAGAATTTTGGAGACCCTCATTCTTACCGTGGACAAATGTGACCAGTCCTAATCGTAAGGTGAGCAGCGTTGACACAAAAACAGAATCTGAGTGCAAGTAACAGATATGGGGAAAAACACAAATGAATTAAAAACCGCGAGGGAGAACCACGATTTGCAACGTATAAAATGATCTAAATCGTTGTAACGTACCGAAATTGATGGTTTTTTTTTGATTTTATGACGTATTAAAAAGTGTTTGGTCGTTTTGCAATAACATATTAGTATACCGGTCAGCTCTTTCGTTGTGGTTAGAACATAATTTAAAATAACACGAAATAGTCATTAAGTGATCGAAAATGTTCAATGAACCTAAGACAAGCGGATAGTTAAACTACCTTTGCGGCGATAACTATATGCGGGAACTCGTGGCGTAGCCAGTGTAAGATTGCCGACGCCGATTGAATAAATGCCGAGATTTGAATTTCAATTGACTTGGACGATTTTGCCAGCGTATGCATTCATGAAAATGGTTTACACGCTAGCAGCAGCAAATACGCTATACGAAGAGTTGAGTATACGTTTAGAGTATATGTGCTACGAAATATATGAAGAAACTTATCCGTTTCGAATACTGTGAAATTTCAGCATGCTGAAATTTTAAGAGCGTACCGAACGTAAGCTCACACGTTTTGCAAAATGGCACTGTTAAACACGGCGAACCACTTACTGTGTTAATGTTAGTCAAAGCAAGCAGTAAGATTTAATAGGCAACCATACTTAACTCAATTTTAACCGTTGAGGACTTAACTTCTTAAACAAATGTAGTTGACGTGCTTGGTAGAAGTTTGAGTAAGTGATTGAAACTATGTATACTGGACTGAACAATGGCTAATAGCTAAGAAGTAAGATTAATTGTGGCGTTAATCCTTAGTGTGTAGCATTTGTGGTTGACTAGAGAAACGTGCAATTAACCATTGATAACGCTATGAAACTATTTTTGTAACAGTATGTATTACACGCACGATGTAATTTTAGACGAATTAAATTGACGTCTTTCCGGACAACCAAGAATATAGAAAGTGTTTCTAATTACTTATGCCGTGTAATGACGTATGGGCGTAGGTAATAGAAATGGGTTCACAAGAGGAACCCATCATGTCCGGAACCCATGAAAGTAGACTAAATGACTATTAGCAGTTAGTTGGTGTGGCGTGCAGTAGTATATAGTGTAGTAGTTGTATTAGTGCCATGTTAAGTTAGTTAGAATTGTCTACATCAGTGTAGTCAGTGTATTTATGTCAGAGTAGTTATTGGTGAGTATGTCAGTATAGTAGTAGTAGTAGTAGTAGTAGTAGTATGTTGATGTCTATGTAGTAAAAAAGTTTGTAGTAGTAGTATGGGTAGTAAGTAGTAGGATTATGATAAGTAGTAGTAGGTGGCGGAGTGGGAGCGGTGTGGTGTAAGGAAATCAATATGAATAAGGAGACTACCTTTGCCATTGTTCGATGTTCTTTTCGGCTAATGATTTTCCTCATTCGCCGATTGATATATGCTTTGTTTATTTTAAAAATATTAAAGACGTTGACAAAATGTAGTATTGAACACAAGAACGCTTGCGATAGAACTATACTATTTATTTACAACGATTGTTTACGGTTTAGGCGCAAACCTATCCCAAGATAGCCGTATGCATAGCGTAATAATTCCGCAATCTAATTCATTGGTTTAAATAATCAACGGGTACTCTAAACAAATTTGATAGTAGTTGACTATATGACTTTAGTAGGGTGAGAAGTGGAACAAGTTGTGTAGCGTGATTTACATAACGTTATTCATAGTTAGAAAATAGATTTGAGGTAGAGAATTCTACTCTACTGTTCTGACTTATGAGGTAACATACAATAATGTGTGTAAACGATTCGATCAACGTGGCAAACCTATAGAGGAAGCAAGCGGAACGTGTGAGCTGCAACGCCGGAGTACGTGTATAAAATTTTCAGCATTCGAAAAAGAAAAATGATCGGATAAGCCACGAAAATGTTCCGGGTACTAACGAACAAACTTACAATAATACGTATTCGACTGTGCCAGTCGTATTCCGGTAAATGTGTAAGAAAAGGCATCGTTCGCTAAATCGTCAAGGGTGAACCCCTTTATTCTGGCACTTTGCTTGGTCATCAAAGATTTGATGCGTTACTGTTCTTTGCTCTGCAGGGCAGGTGGCCCAAAATGGTGAGTGGACGGACGCACGTGAGGCAATATCTCGTGATGTGACTCACGCAAGGATGGGACCGGACGCTCAAATCGAAGAGCTTGCGATAACGCTCTCTGAGATGGCAAACTGCGATCTTCGGTGACATACAAGAGGCTTCGAGGTCATCTCTCACTTTCACATACAGTCGTGGCATCAGAATCAAATGTCAGTAGTAAAATAAGTGCATTCATCAAAGAGGAGGAAAGCAATATATAAATTCTCAAACTATATAAACTCCGCCTTCTTACGCATCTGGGCATGGCTTGCTCGAATGAACTGCGGAAGGCGGGGCTCTGCTTGCTGGAAAGCTGGTCGCTTGTTGTATAGCAGAGTGTTATAAAACAACAACAACTCATGAGTGGCTTAAATCACAACCGTTGGAAAGGTCCAGGGGGGCAATCAATACTGGGGTATAAATTACAAGGACACTTACCCCCACCACCCCTTGTGGTGAATACTTTAACCAGGTTTTCAAACTTAAGCTTCAATGGAGGTTTCTAGCGCCAGGAAACAAACAATCTCTATTCAATTCTAACTTTCCATGAATGTCTTGCATCTACCTCCACACTGGTAACAATATTACATAAGGTGTTGTAAAGATAGTAACAGTCAACAGGCGGAACTTGCCCAAGTTATATTTCCTGGCATTAAAATATTATTTAATTTAATGAGTATAAACTTGACCTAGAACCAAATCTTTTAGCATTTAAAAACCTTCCATTTAGGTACTGATAAAAAATATAGGCATTTAATCGTATGACCAATTCCATTGCCGCCAAGAACCACCATAAACCTTGTTTCTCAGACAATAGTTTACTTATTTATGTGCAAGAAATAAATAATTTGAAGACCGTTCACATCACTTGTATCAAATTGATAATTTAAGAGAAAGCAGGTGTGGATAAAAGCTGATGCAATTTTTCTGTATGGGTCTGAAGAATGACATATGATTTGTACTACATTTCACTTGTATCAATGCTGTAATTCCCATCGCTGAGGCTTTCGAGTGAAGTTTTATTCCATGAAAACTACGACCGCATTACAGAAAGGACTTATGTCCATATCACGAAAGTAGCTTGCTGAATTTCTTATTTAAATTATTATCTTGCCTCTCAGGAATTATATACATTCTTTGCTTGAATTTTCCATGTAATTTTGGTATCACAAATATCTACTGCAGATAAAGAAGTATTGGTGTGGAAAGATTCACCAGCATCAACTGGCCGGTTTGTAGGGTGTGCGTTAAAAAGTAATAAGAAAGAAAGATACAGAATAAGATAGATGATATACTGCGAAACAAGCTGGTATCTCAGTATATATTTCAATCAGCCAAGACATTCTTTTGTAAAGTGTACGGTCAGCATCAACATGTTATATGTGTCGTGGAGATTTTGTCAATGAATGACTTATAAACTTGCATCGTGGATTTTAATGAATGCAAAAATGCTTCTTGTTGCTCATTTTCAAATTGTTGTTGCCATATGAATGTGTATTTATGGGATAAATAAGGTTTAAGTAAAAAAGTATTTGGCCATATCCATAAGCATTGGATTTTAAATTGAGAAGTCATATTTCTGTAAATGAGACTTGCTCAAAGCACCACTGAATGCATTGCTCCTCTGACAAATGTTGACAAACTCCATGTACAAGTGCCTAATCGCAGTCTGCTATGAGAAACTGCTCTATGATCTGCATTACTTCATTTGATCCAGAGCAGGATGAAAGCCATGTTCTTAAATTCTGATTAAGCTGATCCTGGTCTGTCTCCTGCTTAGGAGGCTTGTGGCTTTCGTTTTTCCCACCGTCTTTCAGTCATAGCACTATCGACTTTCCTCTGCCCTTGTCCTCTCTCGGCCATTCGCCTTGTCGCCATTCTTCTCAAATGTCGCCACTCGCGTTGCGTATTTCACTCCACTGTATCTCCATCTCTTCATGAGCGAATTTGGTAAAAAAGTAAAATATGCAAAAGTTTTACTTTTTTTATCCCAACAATTAGGTCAATTCTGCTTAAGCTGGATTTAAGTTTTATTTTACTTTCTGTGATTATGATGAGATTTAGCTGGATGTTGTGAAATTATAGAATAAAAATAAATAAACTGTAACAAAAAATATTGGAGTTTTAATTTTATCCATGTAGCTCAGGTCAGGTAGGTAGGAAGCGATATGCGCCATGAGCTACACGTTCGCCATCAGTTCCGCTGGGACTGCCTAGGGGCGTCCGTCGGCTCCCCCGGAGATCTGCCCTCAAGCGACGACTGAAGTGCTGATCAATCTCTGCACCGCACGAGGCAGTGGCAGCCATTGCCTCGCTCTCACTCATGAGGCTCCCTCGCTGAGAGAAATTGTGAGCAGATAGCGAGAAAACGAGCCACTAATCCATACAGCGCATCCTGGTCATGGACTATTCGCAGTAACAAATTCTCATGTATTATCTCATAACCGCTCGTTGGACACAAGCACAGCGATAGCCAAGATGATTCGCCAAATGAAAATGTAAATCTAGATCCCTGGTCAAGAGTCCAAGTCACATCCGAGAGCAAGACTGGAAGAGCAGAGACCTGAATAGCGGACTTTCGTCCCCGCAGAGGTACCAAACACCCCATGACGTGAAATTTCCATATCTATTCATAGCTATACGTGTGGCGATAATAACACGTGAACACTGAACAGTATTGGGGGCACAAAGGTGATAATGGAACACCCTGGACATCAGACTCAACAGCTGGGGATCAGCTTGATAGCAGCCCTCAAAGTAATGAGCCCAACATTCTACTCAGACCCTCTGGCCAAAGAGCACACCACCCCAGCTACGAACAGCAGTAAATTGAGGGATGTGGCTTAGGAGTGAATGCAATGCATGAATTCCCTGCAACGAAGGACGAGAATACACTTGACCATAGTGAGCTACTAATCATAACAGATCACCCAAGACCCTCCTGTTCCAGCTTAGTGGCACGTACAGTTTACGCCTCAGCGTCCCGTGACAACACTTGCATTCAGACTGGTCTGTACTGCTGGGTCAATGGTATACAGTGTCATAGAGACAAATGCTTCTTTGGCCGATGTGAGTTTCAAGACCCACGATCAAACATCAATGGAAGGTGGTCTGAAAGCAATGCGCAAACTCTAGATTGCCCAAACCCAGACCCCAATCCATCAGTGTAGAATACTGTAGTTAACCTCTCATCTTGACTTGCCAACATATATACAGCGGGGCGGGTGGTACCATCCGGATTAGTCTGCAACTCATGATTGCTATAAAACCTGATGGTCGGTATTGAGAATATGAGCTTAGTGAGCCTGCCAGCTGGGATATCTCCATGCACCATGTCAACGAGCACTGTCAATTCTCCTTGGCCCCACCTAACATGATATCCCAAGTCCATTGATGAGCCGTGGGTTGCTGAAACCAATGACCAGCCACCTAATTACATATATGTAAAGTCAAGGACTGGTGCTATTGTGGTTCAGTTCAAATGGGGAAATCTGTTCATAACATTCTATATAGTTTCAATCGATCATTGAAATCCCTCAAGACTAGAGAGTATTGCTGGGGAGCTGATCAACCACAGACTCCGTGTGGCATAAGATTCGACTTTCAAGTGATATAATGCGCCTCGTCTGAGCAAATAAGAACATAGGAAATGCCTCCCAAGGAGTGACTGAATCCTTAGTCCATAATTGCTCGTTGAGCCGTGTGTACGTATTACATTGGAGTCAGCTTATTGGCCGCTACAGCAATCTGGGCATGGGTAAACCATACAAGTGCCAGAGACCAATCGAGGTGAACAATCCGGATGACTCTCGCATCCGGTTTCAAACCTCAGAGAGGTGCAATACGGATTAATGGTTGAGCTAAGATGATAAAAGTGAATATCCTCTCTTAGGGATAGCAGTTCAGAAGCACCAGGAGAGTCTGGTAGAGGACTCAGCACACGTTGACACCGCAGTAATAGAAATGACCTGGGAAGGTTTATCCCGTGGTTTCTCTATCAAAGAGTAGGGGTCCGAGGTTTTGCCCAATCGCCGTCATATGGTCTGCCTTCGGAGGCAACTCCACAGGGTCTGCGTACGGAGTGGGTTTTTTAGGATTTATTTCTGTGCTTATCGTACATTTGCGGATGAAGGTTTAACGGTGGAGTGCAAATATGTCCATTAACACATAATAAATAAAGCAACTGCAGAGGTGAAGTCAGACGTTGGACTATGATAGAGAAGTCAAAAGAGCTTCTCATGTTTTAAGGTTGTTTTTAATATGCTTGGTGTGTCCATATGTACACCTTCTCAACAGAAAACCTGTGGGGAGACTTTAGTCGCGACACTCTGAATTGCTTAATGTTAGTAAGGTTTACAGGTTATTGTAGCAAGTAAAGATGATCGACCTGAGGACAATTATTGAATGTGGGATCAATTTGTAATGGCGTATTTAAAAGTCACGGATATGCAAATTCCCCCATCTCTAATTGGCCTCCCTCAAGGGCTAAGAAGTATGTCCACAAGCGTAAACGTTATTTTTCATCACCATAAGCACTGCAACTCCAGTTTTCATTTCTACTCCTACAAAGTATCTCGTTTTCCTGTTTGTTCATTCTGTGTTACAACTGGCCACTTGTATTTATGATTTGTCACTTGCTCTTTCATAGTCAATTGTGTACAAAAAAACAAAACCCGACAAAAAATAACCATTTGGAGTTTGAATTCATGTTGATGCTGTATTAGATGTTTCTAAACTGAGTGCTGTTTATTCTATTTTATAAACTCTAGCGGAGATTGGAGGATGGAGAATTGGGAATTTGTGAGGACGTCTTATCCTTTGTGACCATACCTCCCCAACCGCAACCTGGAGTGAGTCCAGCAGATACAATGTTGCAGCTCGGTGGTGGTCACTGATGTCCAGACTCATTTGCTTCAGATTCATAGCAGTAATTACAAACATATCTTAGTTGATTCAGATAGTTTCCAATAGTTGTGTTTTGTTAGGAACATTTGTTATTTGCTAAATGATATAGGCTTTGTTTATTTTGGATCATTCATATATATGCAACGGTTGTGTCCTGATACGGTGATGTCAGGAGATGACAATTTACTCCCAAATCTCCCTCATCTCACCCACTTCGCACTCAGAGTTCACGGCTGCAGCCGAAGATTATTTGGATTCGAAGCTAACGCTGGATACGTTAGGCTTCTACCCTCCCTGCAAGTAGTAGATTGGTTTGGCCAAGCAAGAGGTTCTAATTCATCCATTGGACCATAACGTGCACGAGATTGGTGCTGGCTGCCAGGCAGTCTCCTGCTATTGGGAACAATCCTGGCGGGTTCACTTTCGACCGATATCCAGCGTGCTGGCAACTCATTTTGCGACCTCAGAAGATGGACGGAAGTCAACCATGGTATTATCACAGTTATGGATTTGGAACTCAGGACTCTTCAGATCCCAATTCCACACCTAGCCAGTAAGCAATGCAGGCAAAGACTGTTTTTACGTATATAATCATATCAAAGCATTACTTTTTCGTAGATGGCATTTGCTAGAATCAGAATATAATATAGGCAGTTTTTTTGATCTTGTTTGGAAAACCAAAAACGAATGCAGCCTTTGGACAAAGTGAGAGTCACTTTTGATATAGTTTGGTATAGATTTGCAAAGTTTGCTGCCAGTTGAGAACGACACCTTTTATTATTGCGATTCAGAATAGCAATTTAAGTAATGTGCATCATATCAATGTTGAAGAGAATCTAGTATTTTTTCAACGTCAGTTAATCGATCTAGCTCGGTTGATACTTAATGCTCTGGTTTGTTGAGTTGTGTCCAACATCTTCCTCATTCAAATGATATGAACAGAAGATATTGGGAAGGAAGGGGACGTTGGTTTGTTTGAGCCCTGTCCTTCAAATTCATATCCGAGATTAAGATGATGTATCGGCGTGGGGCCCCAAGGAAGGGAGCTACTCCATTTTTACTATACGTTTGTATTGCGGAATCCTGATTCGCAATTATGTTTGGTCGGTTGTGTAGGGTATTTCTGTGTGTCGTTTCGTTTGTTTTTGTTTCCCTTAGCAGCACAATACCGTTTCATGCGATAAAGAACAAAGTCAGAAGTCGGCCCATTGGTTCATTCTCTTGACAATAGTCGTTTTGGAATCTAGGGTAGAATGAGGAAGGTCCACCGAAAAACGCGAAAATTCTTATTTCGCAATCCAATTCGCGTAATGGTAGTATGACTTCACAAATCAAATGTGCATTCTTCCATCTGCATCTAAAATATGCTATTGGGCAAACACCAACACACTTCTTCGCGTCGGGCGAATGTAGGGAGGCTCGTTCAATAATTCAAAATTGACGATAAAAGCATTCTGTCAAGTCCGATGGATTCCAGTTATGGATCATGACCAAAACTAGTGCTATAATGTCATTACTAGCGAACTATTGACTTATAAGAACCTAATGATTTCAGGTTTTTGGTTTTTTCAGAGAATCATGAGATATTGACAAGTTATCCGGCAATCCTTGTCACGAGCAATTTCATTGTTTGTTTTCTTGCTCTTCTTTTTTCTTGTTTCGGGAATATTCAGCATCCATTTGAGCTCGGAGGTGAACTTATGGGACAAAAGTGAAGAATGTGCCTTTGGCAAAAACAGTATTTTAAATTTTTTGTATTAATAACAGATTATAATTCATTTTGATTAAATTACTTAATTTCAAAAGTAAGATACGGATGAAAAGGTGTGGTTTGGTATGCTATTATTCTTAATGTTTAGATTATTATTTCTTTTTATATGCAATTAATTAATATTGTAAGCAACCGTCCTCAATTCTGTCTCATGTGCTGCAGGCAGTAGTTCATTTGTACCATCACCAAGTGGAGCGTCCTCGCAATTCGTCCTCTGCCAGTGGATCAGTGGGTGCCAAAGGGCATGCGGAGGTTTGTTATTGTATTAATTTTGCATGGGGGACTTGAATGTAAGCTCTATTGTTAATATTCTGAATCATATCAATATATAATAATTATTTTATAAAAAAATTTTTTTTTATCATTTTCGAGCGACTAGTACATTTTTCACATTGCACAATGAATGTAAGAGCACACTGATACCCCACTTGGTTATGACCCAACAAAAGTGGACGGATGAAACGTTGTGACAGGTTGGTATATGACAAGGAGAAGTGATTAGATTTGGTGATGACAAGTCGAGAATTTAAGTGATTCTTGACATTGGAATAGGGCAAAAACAAAAACATGATGTCTAAACGTTTATGGACGGATTATGAAAAATTTGTGTTGATTTGGTAGCGTTATAAGAAAGCTGATGATATTGGTTCAGGTCCGATGCAGATGCGATCATGTGGGATACAAGAAACTGTTCGCTGGCGGAGCCACCGGGTGCTTTCCATGAAGATACTATCATGAGGGAAAAATGGCTGTAACTGGTATTACTAACTACTTCCATTCTGATAGACAAGATCTGAGGTGTATTTACGATGGAATGATTTTTCTTAATTAACCCCCCCCCCTCAAAAAAAATTGGCTGAATTATGTATTTAAACAAGTGTGAAAGAAAACAATTCAGCAAGGGCAGTAAAATAGATGGACTGAAGTATACCCGTTTTCATAGTTTAAATAAAATGCACAGTTAAAGAAAATCACAAGCATTGTGTTTTTTGTTTTTTTTATATAGTATTAAATAATAATAAAGATGATGAACGCCCACCATGAAAATCAACTTAATATGGTATATATAATGCATGGGTGTTCTGCCCGCGCCGAAGCAGATACGTATGATTTCACTGGAGGTCAAAGCTCAGCCTGCTTAAACGAGACATTTGCTTAATATCCGGGATTGCAAGCCTTCTAACGATAACATTATGATGTATAGGTGTAGAGGTCATACACATTCGTTGTTCTGATGGCAGGATTGTTCAATATTCTCTGCCTCTTGTCTCTGTTGTTATATGTTGTCATTAGCTTTGCCAATTGATTTGTTACAAAGAAAAAAAAGTATTGCTAAGTTCTATTTATTGTGTTTCAGATCGCATCGTGCACTGGTCATGCGTTAGACTGGTATGTAAACGGTGATATGGCGAAAGTGTTGAACACAAGTGCATCCCATAGATAGGCTTCTTCCATTCTTTATGGATGATGCAAGCCATCTTGGGGGTGTTTCCAAGTCTCACAAGGGTATCAGACATTGTATCGCCCATAAAGGGCATGTTGACCACATTAGATTTAAGATAACGCATGAAACGGCATGAACCAGACTATGGTACAGTGTATCCATCTAGCCGCAGAATTTCTGCCGTTCAAGCTTGATACCCCCATAAGTCGTATGAACTGCAACCCGTAATGATACGGGTAGCTGTTTCAAAGAGAACAGGACTGCATGAAGCACATCCAATTTCTTGGTGCTGCGGGAAAGATGGCTCTGACCTGATCGACCGTCATTAGCCTGAAAAAGACACTTTGCGCTCAATGTCCATGCTTTGTGGCTAAGGGCAGGGACAAGGCGCCCCTTTCCAAAAAGGTCAAAAACGGGCTTGTAAAAAAAAAATTAATTTGGGTGATATCCAGAAAACGCCCTGGTAGCTCCGTTGCGCAAACTGCTTTGCCGGACAGAAGAATTGATAAGGGCGGACTGCAGCATGATGAGAAAGCAAGGGAGGGCAAATGTCAAAGCCTCTGAACCGACTTCTGTACGGGAGTTGGATGCATACGCAGAATGTTTGAATACCAACATTAAGATTTATACATAGTTCGCAACGGTGCGCAAGATCCGACGTGCACTTGCAGATAAGGAAGGTTCGCACCAGATTACATAGCTTAGGGCATGGGAAATACAGTTTTTTGAGGCAAAGCTGTGTGTGCAAGCTCAGATGGCCGATTATGGTAAGTTGTGCTTCGATAATAGCGTGCAAGCGTCCGGGAGATCGACACCAAGAAGAGTACAGTATGATCAAAAGTATTAACTACAGGGAGCACGCTTAATTGGGCTAGTAGTTGTCACAAGATGTATGGTGGAGGATGTCGTACAACTTGCACACATGATCAGAGCAGTGGTAACCGGCATGCATTCTGGAGGTCAAGCATGGTCGTCCCATATGATTCAGGTACGGAGGGTAATCATATATTGAGCTCTGACTGACCCTTGGGTCTGGTCGATGCCATTGGAAAAATGAATGACTGAAGAGGTCCTCGTGAATGACCAGTTGCTGAATATGGCTTGTTGCATAAGAAATCAGTAGAGTAAGCATATCCTGCAGATTAGTGACATGATCGGGGTGCACTCGTACGTCAGACAAAAATTCATGCACAACATTAATCATACGCCTGTACTAAAAGAAGGATTGAGAGAGATTCAGATAAATATGGCAGCATGCATGATCACACCATCTTTAGTTGATACCCAAGGAAGATTAGTCGCCGATGTAGAAGATGATCGGATGTGCTTGGTCCAAAGATTGGAAAGTTTGCCAGCGATCGCGTAGCGAATCAAACTTGGTTCGGAGAATTAATTTGCGCTGAAACAATAGGTGCACAAGCTAAGGACCTTCCTGCGACACGTCAACAGAGTATAGAAGAGGTAAGGCCGGCATATTCTCCAGGAGCTGAAGGTGTACCGTCTTGCCATCTGGCCCATCATGCCAACCGATGAAAAAGGTTGCGGTTCGCGGAATGCTAAAAAGAACCACCGAGTGGCTAATCATTCGGGACGCAGCGTAGGTTAGGTAGGCGGGCAGCCGTTTTTGGTTTGAGGGCTCGCATTTGGTGATTGTTGGGGATGCCCTCACATGTGATCAACTTGATGGACT
>CM068961.1:23244208-23257990 GCA_035128595.1 Eptatretus atami | reverse complement strand
ATTCATTGAAATGGACTTTGGCACTGTATCATGAGGACCTTTTACATTGTTTGCGATGCCCTGGGCGTGTGGGTTCTGTGGGGAGTCTGGGGGCAGGCTGTGGGTGCGTGAAATTTCTAGGACTTATGGAAAAACTTCCTTAAGGTTTATGTGCTATGGGCTGTAAGAAGACATCTGTAGGGATGACACCGACAGAAGGGAATTAGAAGGTAAGGTTCAAGTCCCAAGATGGCAAGGATAACTTAGGAAGCGGATGCTGTGTGGCTGGCATGATTGCTGCCGTCGGGGGTTTCGCTAAATGGCTAACACCGGGGACTGCTGTATGTTAGGAGGGGGACTGGTATAACTTTGTAGTCTGGGTGGTTTTAAATATGTTGTTGGTTTCAGAAAAAGAGATGACGAAGATTGAGGGATGAGTATATTGCTACGGGTCGGGCTGTTCACTGTGACATATGCCATCCTCTGGGTTAGGGCAGTGGAATTTTGTAATTTAATTCAGGGTGCTGGTGATAGCTGGCACTGCCGCGGCCACTTTGCGTGAAGGACCCTGGGGATTTTAGCGTTCACGTGCCAAGCGGAGTGTTGAAATGGGATTCCGTTTGAAGTCTGTGGAGAGACGATCGCAGCATGTTGGATGAAATCAAGTTTGCTTGTGAACACAAGGATACAGTTTATAGTGGATTCGGGATTCAACCGAGGCATAGGACAGAGTTAGAGACAGTTTGGTTACGGATTGATCGGGTGATTAGAACTAGAGATTCGATAATTAATTAAAGGATTGAAAATTAGTCGACAGTGTAAGCTAAAGATGTGATTGGGGAGTGTGTTGTGAGCTGTCGCGTCATGGTCGTGTTGGTTTGAGTTGAGAGCGTTGGTTTAAAGAATGGATGTAGTCGATGCGTGGGAGATGAGATGAGGACTCGGCGCCGTGGCATCAGTGGGATGTTAGCGGCATAGATAGAAGGGATGAAGTGTGTTTCTATGGGAACACCTTGTGGTGATGTGACTGGAAGCCTTGTTGTGGAGAGAGAGAGGAGAAGAGGAGCGAGATGGAAGAGAGAGCGAGAGAGAAGCGAGAGGAGAGGGAGGAGAGAGAGAGCAGGTAGGAGCAGAGACAGGAGAGGAGAAGGGATCAGCGGAGCGAAG
The DNA here is from genome assembly GCA_035128595.1 of Eptatretus atami. Taxonomy (NCBI): domain Eukaryota; kingdom Metazoa; phylum Chordata; class Myxini; order Myxiniformes; family Myxinidae; genus Eptatretus; species Eptatretus atami. The sequence goes on along the minus strand of CM068961.1, from coordinate 23,256,844 downwards.
GAGACGACGATCATGAGGACGCGAGAAGACAGTGAGGAGAGACGAGACCGTGACAGCATATTGGCGAGTGTAGTTAGTAGGGGTCGATCACGGTAGAGAAGACAGAAGAAATTTGTGGCGGATAGATGTAATACTGGAGATATGTTGGGACTTCGAGAAGAGGAAATTGAGGGAGAAGCAGGAGTCGGTGGGAAGTGGGTTTGGAGCATTGATTCAAGGGAGGGTATAGGCCCTAGGGAGTGTATAGTTAATGCGTCTGGCTAGTTATGATGTAGGCCTGGTTCGACGGTAGTCTGCGCATCTGCATTCTGGGATAATGGTGGATCGGATTGAACTGGAGGAAGGAGGTCCCCAGGTTCACAGATGCTGTGTAGTTACGTACGTGATTGTACTTTCCGTAGAGGTTTATGTGTGTTGTGGGGAGCCTGTGTGGGTACTAGATTGTAGTTGTGATTGGGACCTACTGCATGGCTTGTGGAATTCCTAGTTACAGGTAGTGCCTGGCTCTTCAGAGTGGTCTCGATGTAATATGTGGTTTCGGCTGGCCAACGTGATCAGTACAAATGTAGACATCTATATTTGGCCGCGTGAGACCTACGTGATGGTCACAAAAAAGTATTAAGATGTTCAGTCATCTGTACGTGTTGCAGTAACCTAAAAAGGGCAGTGAGGGACTAGGTGGACAATTATGTATATTCAATCACCGCTGTTTTTTTAATGAGTTGTATGGTTGAATGTAAGCATTACAGTAAAGCATCGATTGTGGGAATTAAGTGTGTTAAGCTCTTTGGGGCCTGGTAAATTTCCTGCCGCTAAAGGCCAGCAGAGCATCGATCATAGGAAAGTGAAGAGTAACCACAGACCGCGATCTGCCGAAGAAGCAACAAAGGGGGAAAAAAGTTAAAGAGCCGTGGGGAAGGAGGAAGTAAGACTGGCTGGCCAATGATTGTGGTGCAGTGGGAAGTATTCCAATATTGGCGTTACAATACTTATTATGCAAGTTGTATATTCTAGCGTTGGATTACCATGTCTTTCGGGCTCGAAGTGTTGCCAATTATGTCCTTACATAACAGAGAGAAAGTGTCGCTTAGAGTTTGTTTTTTCCGTGAAATCATACCCAAGATTGAGATGAGAGTGTTCAATGAGACGAATGATACTGTGTATAGTTTATTATCTGGCATGGCATCTACTGGCATATCTTGGCGTCATCTTTCATTGGAAAGTGATTCTGGTTTGGTTTTTTTTTTTAGGTCACTGTTAGGAGGCTTGGTAATCAGAGCTAAAACGCGGAATGTTGCCAAGCTGGGGAGCATGAGAGATGAGGGGTGGGCAGAGGAAATGGAAAAATTTGGTGGCGAGAGTAGCAGGAAGATTATGAGGTACCTTTGTGAGCGGGCGAGGGGTAGATGGGGCTGGGGGTAGCTAAAGAAGGGTAAAGGCACCATGCCGCCACTACAGTGATTGATCAGCAGGGAAGAGTAGGGAATATTGGGTACAGAGGACGTTCGGTCTTGGGCGGGATGTAGGCGGAGGGATAGCTTTAAAAATGAGTATGTGGCTTTGGATGGGGGAAGCAGTAGGAGGAAGGGTGCAGTAAAGTAACCTAGCAAAAACCATCGCTCTTCTAGAGCTGGAGTCTAGAGAGAACATACGAGTATAGCGAATTTGTTAAGGTAGAGTGTGGGGAAGTCGATTGGAATAGGTTAACAAAAATACTTTGGGCACGGAAGGTGTATTCACCTCTAATGTGGGTGGGGAGGAGGAGGTGGCGCGGAATATGATGAAAGAGTATGAGCCACGCGGGCTCGAAGTGGTTGCATTGTTTTGGAAGTTAGTTACCCAGGAAGAGGGGGTTGCTAGAGGCGGATTGAGTGCTGCTGGAGCGCTAGGGGGAGACCTTCTAGACGGAAGGTAGGGCTGAGGCGGAGAGAAGAGAATGTAGAAGAGACAGACACAACTGCCTGCGGTGAAGAAGTGAGAGAGCGCAAGACAGCTATCGTGGGAGAATACATATCTTAATCGTTGTTTCCACAGTGTGAGGCTGATGAAGGGGTGAGGCTGAGAGGCAATCCGGAGCGCCATGAGGGGAGAGAGTCTCATCCGCGTGGATAGATAGGTTTGTCTGGTGGTCGGGAGGATAGGTGGTGCGAATGGAATTTCGCCGTGAAGAAGATTACCGGTCGTGAGAGACCTGGCCTTTAGGAGGGAGGAGTTGAATGTGGACTTTCCGGAAAGATCATGGCATGATAGTGAGACCAGAAATTTGCGAATGAATGGGATATTTAGAGATTAGTTGAGAAGGTGGGGGGGGGGTAGGAGGTCGGTGGGGGGGGGAGAAGATTCAGATGTCCTTTTGGAGGACATAGGTAGAGAGATGTGGATTTGTTCAGGGTTTGAAAGAACGTGTTGTAGCGCGATTGTTGGACGATGTTTGTGTGATAATTTATGGTTTGGCAGAGTGCTGCATGAGAAGGGCGTGCGGGTGGTAGCGGAGTCTAGAGGGGTGACTAGGAATTGGGGAGGCAGGAGGGCGAAGCAGGGGTATGGAGGAGTTGGTGTTAGGTGATATACAAGTCAGAGAGATAGGGGAAGAGAGATTTATGAATATTGTATGATGAAGTCAGGTTAAGATGGGGATTATGGATGGTGAAGGATGAGGGCTCTGATGGAAGATCCTCTACCGACTCGAGGGTCTTCAGTTGGGGAGGTGGTTATAAATGGTTGAGATAGGAGGCGAGTAGCGTGCTTATGCAAGGATACTGGTTTACGACTTACAGGTTATCCTAAATAGACAATGAAGCAGATTTGTCCGATATCAACGTCGTCAAGAGCGGTTATTAGTAATTCCAATAATTTGCAGATTGGCCGATTTCATGGGTCTAGCAATAATTGTAGATAACGGAAACCGTGTAGCAATGAGGGGGAAAAGGATGCACGGAGGCTAGCTTTGCGAACAATGAGAAGAGAATCGCTTGACTTGTATTCTGCTGTGGTATAAGCAGCTGATTTTATGTACTCATTAAGGCCATAACAGGTTTTACTCGATTTGAAGATGTGGAATATGTTTCAATGTGGTTTTACAATTTCGGTAGGGGTGAGCTTGCAGATGCGAAAGTTATGGGACAGATATAATTTTCTGCTGTGGAGCTAATTATCCTGGGCAGAGGTCTTCGATGGGGCACCTTCCAGGAGGGTGTCGCTATTCGCCGAGCAGTCGTGCTCACTGGTCTCTGACGCAGCCGAGCTTGTTATTTCACGGTACAAATGATGGAACCTAATTTATTCTATACACCGCTGTCTGTATCAAAAATTTTTTATATTTATTGATTCAAGACTAATAGTGTTGTACTTGTTTTTTCGATCTCAAGCATAGGACGTTGTTGTCAAAATATGTGTGTGTCTGATGGGGCAGCAGAGGGGGCTCCGTCCCATGAACGTCAGGTAACTCCAGTGAAGCAGTATGGCTCATGAGGGCAATCGAGCAGAGCTGGAGATCTTGATTGGACCGCGGTTTGGCGGCATCGAGATTCCGAGGGTGGTGGGTGATTCTTCAGATGTAGTACAGGACTTGAATGTTCATCGTAGATGAGATTTTTCCGTCTTGATGGTTGGAGCACGAGAATGAGAGAGACATTTAAGTCTGATACTCTGGAGACTGTCGTTTGCAATATAGTTATTTTTTATTTTTTAACAGAGTTTTTAATATCATTTTCTCAAAAGTTAATGTTTATGTTGAGAGGTTTTTTCTAACTATGGCATGTGGTTGTGAATTGGTAAAAAAGTTGTGAACAATCTACACAGCAGTTTTTGTAGTTGTGTTTAAATATTTAAGGATTGTTGTACGGTTGGTTTATATGTTGCTACTCATCAATAGGTATATTATTTATAGCTCGGCTTTAGTGTCCTTCATGGGTTCTTTGGTCGAGGCGTTTCGGTTACACGCGCTGCAGTTATAGGAGTTGTGTGCTGATCTTGTATTTTTGTGTAAACAGTAAACATATAGTTGATGTAGACGATTATCAATGGGTGATGGTAGATTGGTGTGGCTGAAGCGATTTTTTCGCGTGAAGTACATTGCTAGAAATGCTCCGGTTCGAGGTCAGATGCTAAGTGTTGGTTGGTCCGGTTAGGGTATGGAGAGATCTAGGACGTTTGTGAGCAGTGGTGAGGAGTACGGCTGTTATTGTGAGCTGTTGAAATGTGAGAATGTATGTGAATCAGTAGTGCTTACTCCAGTGTGCGTGAACTGTGTGTTTTTATACGGTCAGGTCGACGAGGAGGGGGTTTTCTATTCTGTGAATATCAAGGGTGGGGTGTGGTGGTAGGGCCTAGATGAGGTGTTTTTAGAATGGAGATCATTAGTGATAGACGATTAGCCATATCAGCAGATCGGGTGATATCTGACACCTCGATCGTGGAGATTGGGAGATACTATTGGGTGTCTCGTGGACGGGTTTTAGCGGTGCACGAACTTGGATAAAGTGGTGTGTCATGTCTTATTCATAGACGGTTAGTGTAGGAGACAGTATAGGTGTTGTGAAGCGGGGTGAAATAAGGCTGGATACGAAGGGATAGATACTTGACAGTCTGTAGTTAACGTGCTAACACATAACACTGGCGTTAGTTGCGGGTACATGTAGCCCGATTGTCAAATATTTGAATTATTGTATGTTGAGAGAGGTGGCAGTGAGGAACCGTCAGATCATAGGTTGGTTGGTAATCTAGCGAAGAGTACACACGATTAGAGTTAATGTCGTTTGGACTGAAGTCCGAGAAAGAAGAGTGGCTCTCGTGTGGAAACGGAATAGACGTGGTAGGAATATTTTTAAGTGCCTCGAGATGAAGTATTATCTATTTCTCGACTATGCACGCTGGTTTGCTACACTTTTTTTCCCATCTTTTATGTAGTGGTAGCCTTGTAAGTGGTGCTCTATCTGCATTTCATAAGAGCGTTCCGGAGGTTTGACTGTGCGTTTACCCTGATGAAGCTTAATGATGAGAATAGGGTACAATTGAATGGGACTGTGAGGCCAAATGCAGTCGTTCCTGTCATACGCTATACGTGGGAACTGCTTGAAGCAATAGTTAATATGGTGTGAGGCAGTGTGTTAAATAGTTTCGCATGCTTTATGGATTAGTTCTGGGTATCCAGGAGAGGGGATGGGAGAAACGGGGCAGGGTGGTTTACTATGTGGGTTTACAGTATGGTGGAAGGGTATTTTGTTAGGAATTACATTACGATTGTTGCATGTATGTTGATGCGATGGAACGTAGGTTTGACAAACTTCATTATGGAAGGATGCAATCTCGTAAAAAGTGCTTAATATGGTTATGTTAATGGACATTAGAGTTAACAATTTTGATCGAGACTCTGATTTCCCATAAGGCCTTAGGGTTAACCAGGTAGACGAAGCAAGGTAAATCCAGCAGACTATGAGTTCGGCGGGTGGAGGGCGCTTGATTGAGCTGGGATGAGGTGCGATGACGTGGAAAGTCGAGCTAGATGGATGAAGCAAGAGGTGATGTTGCTGAAAAGGTCCTTGATCTAGAAATGAGTGTGAGTAGGATGTTGGATGGGACTTAGTCCGACTGACGTAGGTAGATATTGTTTGTGGTGAGAAATGAAAAGATGGGTGGCCATATGGATATGTGGACTGGTGAGATGGATGAGTCGTAGGTATAGGATAATATTCACACCGATGGTCGTTGTACAGATAGGTCGAGATGATGGGCCACTGCCTAAAGATGAGCAATGGTGCTGACGTTGGCGGGAATTGTGATCTGCAATTTTGGGGTTTTAAATGTGCTAGTGAAAGAATTGTGTCGTACGATTTGGGAGGTTCAACGCATTTTTTCCATAAAGGAGAGTGTCATCGTCTAGGATACGCAGTCCAGCAAGCAAAGTGACAGTGAAGAGAGATTTAGAGGTTGGCTGAGAGAGTTGAATAGAAAGGTAGTGACGGAGCATTTGGATTAGGATTGGTATTAGACATGCGAGTCTGGGTCTGTTTTTGTGTGGGTGTGGGTTGTGGTGTTAGGTGAGGCGGTATGTACTTAATGATTGCCGAGTTGGTATATTTATGCGATGATGGGTGGTACATAAACGTGAAGTTTTGATTTAGTCGGGTTTTATTTGTTGCAGTTACATTCAATGTGCCGGGAACTGGCCGTAAATAAACAGATGCAACGAATCCGATGATGATGATCCAGATGGTGACGTAATTTTCGGTAAGCCAGGCGTACGCACATTCTAGTTAGATCACGGTTATTCTATAGGAAAAGCAATTCCAAGAGACGTACGTTATAACAGAGTAACCACAATTGCTTCATATATAGATGTCATTTATAGTTATGTCCTTCTAATAAGTGTATGTTATTATAGATGGAACGTTTTCGAGCGATGATGTACTTTGATAGAGACTTACTTGAATTTTGTAATAGTTTATGATGGACGTCGGTTGAAGAGAAGATGAGGGTAAGATTAGTGGGCTCATTCGGGTCGGCGGCTGGCAGTCGACGATCAACGAATCGATTTTATCCGATTTCTGATGGCTCATGTTGCGAGGTCTCTGGGAGCTTGCCATCCCACTGATCGACTGGGTCATAACTGCGCGACGAGTAGTAAAATCACTGTCACATCAGACAGGCTCTGATGAAGCGTTCTTTTCATCTCGTAAACTTGTCATTCATATAGGAGCGCAGGTCATGATGCTGTTTGGGGGAGGACGAGAGTCGATGGCACGCTAGTCTACGGATTATACCAATAAAGAGGATTCCATTTTCAGTCCGATTAGATATGTTGGGGAAATGAAATAAGGAGATTCGTAAGACAAACGAAGTAAATGTAGGAGGAGCACACTAACACACGAGGCTAGTAGGGCGACCAAGGATTTTCGTGTGACAAGGAGCTCATTTGGAGTCTATTTGGGGTGTATTTCGGTGTTATTTGGGAACATTGATGGTGAGAAACGAATGGATCGTTGAGAGATCTTTCCAATTACTTATATTCAAACTCAGAAGCATAACTGCTTCTCCTGGAAACGACTCATCTGAATTGGGGTTACTGCTCATGGGACTGCGTTAGATGATGATTGCTGGAGGACTTTGATAAGATAGTTAGGAATTGCTGTATTTCAAAGAGATTGGATGTCTGTTCTGATATTAATTATTCTGGGGTCAGTGAAACTTTTTGTTAGAGGAGAAGGAGCTTTGACGGAGGGAGCATTTTCAGGTGTATTGGTGAGAGATCGCGCATGGAGGCTTCTGAGTGGCTAGTGATAAGTTCGAGTTGGTGTTGTTCCAGGTAGTGTTTGTAGAGGCTCATTGTAGTGTTTGCTTCCGTAGGAGGGTTGGAGCTAGACACGTCACCAGATCTCCCGGTGGAGTCAGATAGGTGCATCAGAAATTGCAGAGACGCACGCTTATGATGCACAGGCTTTGCATCGAGGTCCGACTAGAAAAAGAGGTATGCTGGGATTGCATGTTCTACTGTGTTCTCATAAATTTGGCTTTAACACATTACACACTCATATTTGTAACACGGGTGGTGATTAGATAGAGACGAGCTTTTAGTGTTTAATGACTATCAGTCATAAAGTTATGCCATTTGTAAGCGTTTTGTTCTTTGGAGCAGTATGTAGTCCATTTATGGCGAGCAGTTGGAAGTTGTTTATTCCTTTATTACTGAGGGTATGGAAGAGTGAGGAGATGGGGGTAAAAAGATGAACTGAATGTGAGGGCATGGTTGAATTAATAAGCAAGGAGATGAGACAAAGGGAAAATTATATATAATATGGTAGGAAAGTAGTCGCTTGTAGAAGATTGAGGTTGGTTAGTTGGCTAATGGGGCATAAGTGGTTGATGTGGGGAATGGGAGATGAATGAAGTGGTCGTAGATTGCATTGGGAGCCTTGAGGATAGACGAAGAGGTTGATTGAACAGGGGCATGACATGTGTATATTACTCATGTGAGTTGCATGCGTTTGTGTGTCTGTTTGGAAACCAGGCATCAGATCGTCACTGACTCGAAGGAAGGGGCTTGTGTCCTCTCTGGAACGGAAAGGGTGCTGAGGATGCATAACTACTCGGGAGGGGTGATGCTATGCTCTCAGCTGCGGGCAGGTCTTTGCTCGATAATTCTTGAATGGGGGTTCGTCCCACCATCTGCTTGAAGGTGTCAATGGTTGCGTATTTGTTTGGGAGTTAGAATGAGATGAGGAGTGTTTCAGAAGAGGGATGCTTGCACCTTTTGTTGATACATCCACAATGGTGTAGTTCAGTGAATCGGGATGACTTTGGAGGGAGTTCCTCAGGTTCTTCGTGGGGTGGCGAGGAAAACTGATGTTGATTTTGACTCACTCTGGGACTGAGAGTGGTGGGAGATTGTTGGGTGAATACATCTTTGACTTTATTTAGCCTTGTTTACTTCGTCGTGGGTTTGGTAGTGGTGTGTTATGGCCAGATTTCAGCAGATTGTGGTGGAGTGGACTTGTGGGGAGAAGTTTGTAGAGAGGATCAAGCTTGTGGTAGTCGTTTGGGAATGTAAGGGATCTCTGACTTGATTGTTGTGAGGTGATTGCAGTTATGCTTTGCGGGAGATTCTGGAGTATGATATGGGGAGCCTCGAGGTGCTGGGAATGAAGAGTTGGAGCTCTGGTATTATGTTGTTTCGGCTGGGGTAAATCCTAAGATCAGGGTTTTATGACATACTTGGATGCCTGATATCTGGTTGTCTGTACTGTTTGTGGTAAGGATGTTGAGGGTACGGAGAGTTCAGGTTACTTGGCAGTGGTAATTCATGTCTGCTGGGTGTGACTGTGCCAGAGGTGTAGATGTTGGGTCGGGCCTGGGATTCATGGATTTACCGTGACATCTGGGTGTGGTGGTTGTATATGCCATGAAGGAGAAGAAAGTCGAGTCTTTGTAAGTCATGTGGTGTTCCGTTCTTTGGCTCTACTGGTGATGTGACACTGGACGTCTGACAGGATCTGAGAAGATTCACTCCTCCGTAGAGATTCTATTCGGAGAATCCTCGCGATTTAGCTGGTCGAACTTGTGTCATTGGACCATTTGTGAAGATTCGAGATGAGATTCTGTGTATCTTGTTAGTCCGTGAGTGTCAGCTGGTGTGGATGGGGGGATGTTGTTCATTTGTCTGAAGTGATCTGTGCTCCAGAGGTGTTCTTCGCTAGCATGGTAGGGCGTGTTGGAGGTCTTCGGAGGTGGGAGGGACGCCACGGGCCAAGACATGCTCGATGGGTTGGTAAGCGGTTGATTGGCATACTTCAAGGAGATGGGGATTGGGTCAGGCATGTTGCCTTGGAGACTGACCAGGACGGGAAGTCCACTGAAATACGGCAGAATAGGTTGGACATGGGAAACTGCTGGGGCCAGATGCTAACTGAACTGGACTAATGAGTCATGGTGGAGTAGCGCAGAAAATGGGGCTCAGCATCTTTACATGTAAGGAAATAGGCTAATCAATTTTTCCAGGTGTATGGTAAGAGAAGTGGGAAATGCTAAGTCCAATAGTATTTGGTTTAGACGGAGGATGTGCAGGTCGAATCGTGAGAATTATAAACTAAATCCCGTTTAGAGCATCGGATATTAACGATATAGATAAATGATTTAAAGCGAGATAGGTGATAGATGCGTTGTGATTGGTGACAATGACTCTGTTTGAGCGGAAGAGTAAAAATGAAGTAGATATTTACTGAGTTGGGGTAGTCTCAAAATGGAGATATTTGCCGTTGTTTTGTCTGTGTAGAGCAGCTATCGGATGAACGTAATGCTGAGGTATTAGTTGAGGGGTTAGTAGGGACAGGGACGGTTGGTGAAGGAACACATATGAGTGACGCGGATGAAGGGCTCTTACTATAGAAGTCAGTTTGAATTCAGACAGCAAGAAATAAAATTCTGTAATAGTGTCGGACGTGGGGGCTGAACTTTTCTACCATATATACTTGTGTGGGTGAGGGTTCTAGGAGGCGAAGTAATGGAAATTCAAGTGCAGATGTGATGAATGTTCAAGTGATAGTGAATAGTGTCGAAAAGTGCAATTAAAACAATTTTGATGGTGTTTTTATTTTTTGTGTAATTTTTTTCACTAAATGGCAATATTAGGTTTAAAAAAATAATTGCTCTTACGGGTAACGAATGTGAAATTAGTTGTGCGTGGTACCTGTTGATTATGTAAGACCGGGAGTTAGGCGATTAGGTCTAGTGTGTGATCTAGGGAGTGTAGGTACGGGATGGTGATTCTGGCGGTACTGTGAGCTCTGAGTTGGTAAGGAGAGATAACGTGCGGGGCGCAGAGAAACTGGAGTTGTGGACTTAGGGAGGGCCTAAGGACGAGTTGTTGAGGGCTTATAATTGTGTTGTAAGGCCGGTGGAGGTCGAGGTGTGGATTTGGTAGGAGGTTGATTGGGCTGGCGGCGGTTGTATGGGAGTGTTAGATGTTGGTTTCGGTTGGCATGATTGTGTGAGCTGTTGCGTTGCTGCGTAGGAATTCGATGGCAGCATGAGCAGTGCTGTGATTGCGCAAGCGTGGAACGTAGACGTTATGGGCTGACTGGTGGGTGCTTGCGTTGGTTCGTGTATAGGACGTGCAGTAATTTACTTAAGTGAATAAGTAGATGATTTTTCCCACCAAATTACGGGCCGACTATATTTCTACAGGTCGCCGTGCGTGGCTGTGCGGATTGTGTGAACTACGTGGCGGGCAATGGCGAGGGTCGATCGACACGGTATCCCTAAGTCCGCCGTGGAGGTCTAGAGTACGGCGGTACGTGGAGTGTGGTGGTAGTTCTGACGTCGACGTGCTATATCCGTGACAGCGCCGAGTGCGAATCGGAATTATGAAATTTGAGCTAGTGACGAAAAGGACAAACGGAACGCTCGGATAGGGCGTTAGAGGGCGTGTGAGAGAGGCTATGAGGATCGGAGTAGTAGGGGGTGGTTTGCGTATGGATAAGGGGTGAGCTAGTGTAAGTGAGACTCGGGATGAGATTAATTCTTCAAATTTTTAAGTTCGAGGTTGATCATCAGGTTTGGGAGGGAGGTTGAGTTCGTCCGTGTTGAGATGGTGAGATTTGCAGGAAAATGGTTCTTTATCGTGATACGGAATAGTTAAGGCAGGGCTAAATAATATGAATATTTTTCCCAATAGAATGAGATTGGAGTGAATTATCGCGTTGTCGAGTTATTCGGGAAGCAAGTCTAGAAGATAAAACCAACGTGTGTCAAGACACTTAACTGAATGACCATGGTTTTGGGTAAATTGAAGAGTGAGTAACGTGACTTTGCTGGCGGTGTATTAGTATGTAAACTGGTACAGCATCACAGCATCAAAGGTCCAAAGGCGCAGAGCGATCCGGCCTGAGGTTCGATGCGGCTCTGGCGCATTGCATTGATGGTTCAGAGCTGGGCGAGAGCGCTGGAGCTGCCCGCAGGGCAGCTCATCAAAATGATGCGCGCAGACAGCCAATCACTTTCTCAAAACGCAAGTGTCGGAGCTATGACGTAAGGAAATCAGGTAATGGAGTATATATCCGAATATACAATGCGGTTAGACTGTGAATTCAATCCTGTGCCCGACGTCCGTCACAACGTGTGATCAGATTGCTTTTTTTGATTTTAATTAAGACAACAAGATGATTAAAAAAACAACTAAATGAAGGTGAAAACACGAGGTAAGGCTAGTCAATTTGGCTCGGGGGCGGAGGTTCAAACATGGTACGGGCACTGCAATTATAGAAGCGGCGCAGGTATTTCCAGGTCACATCAATGTAGGTCACATATGTTGGTTTTTAGCAGCGGTCTCGCAGTAGCGAACGATGCTACAGCTGGTAGAGCCGTCGTTGTTGTTTGTGTGTATCTTCTTCTTCTATCTGTCGTTCTTGTGAAGAAAAAACTTAATCTCTGCGGACTCGGCTCTTGTATATACAGATCCGGATCTGCGCTTAATCTCGGGTAATGGTGAAAGAGAGCTGGACGCTAGGTTAAATGGATGGCTGCGCGGCAGGAATGCTTCGACGAGGTGGCGGAGGCCTGATTGGTACACAGGTCGCTGCAACAATCAGAACGTGCGCTTTTGAGAGGCGGTCGTATAGTGAACTTTGTACGAATTGATCGGCATTTGCTTTTAAAGGTTGAGAAAGTTGTACGTTACTATATGATTTAAGATTATTCCATTTTTGGGGTTTGTAATTCTAGTAATACAGTAGTATATACTTTGAGTTCGTATAATAGCCATGCGATTACTGATATTCGTAAAAGTAGTAAATACAGTGTTATGACAGGGTTCGCTATTGGGTGTAGATGCAGACACGCTGACAAATTATCGGACAGTTGTAGTGTTTTTTTTTTTTGCCGACAGACATCTAGGTATTTGGACGCTGGCTGCTTGGCATCATTTGTCTTGTTATTTTTCGGGGTAACAGCGACGGCGTATGTTATAAAGTTTATAAATTGTGGAGACCGAAAACATGGGTGTGCCGTACGGTCTTTGATTTGATGTCGCACGGTGACCTCAGGGCGTTCCTGCCGCGGCCATAGAATTTTGAAGGCAGACGCAAGGTGCCCGCAAGGCGACCGTAGGGGGGCCCTAAGCCGAACGTGCGGCCAGACGGACGGTAA
>CM068961.1:23212566-23225435 GCA_035128595.1 Eptatretus atami | reverse complement strand
ACGGCGGCACGTAGACAGGGTTCATGAGGATTACGTGCGAACGGAGTCACAACGATTGGCCGAGGTACAGAAAGAAAGGAGGGAGGAAGAACAAAGGCAAAGAAAGCTAGAAGACGAAAAACGGAAACACGATTTGGAATTTAAAAAAAACTGAAGGGAGAGGTAGAAGAAGGCAATAGGAAAAAAAGAAAGCCTCGAACAGAAGATAAAAAGAGGAGAGAAATATCTGGAGGAAAGGAAGGAAGAATTAAAAGAGAGGATACATATCTAAGAAAGGAAATATAAACCTGAATGGAAGTTGGGGAAAATCATGAAACAGATGAAGACAGGAAAGAGGTATATATAAAGTAAACAAACTGGCTTCGGGCCAGAGTTTGACTGAGCTGGGATACTGTAGGTAGTCTCTGTCTCAACTTCTCTGTCATGTACTCTTTTGATGTGAATTAAAAGGCTTTTCTACCATGATCAGTGTGACATTGCTAGAACTCAATCAGCGGTGGAAACTTGATCTCTGACATCCGTTCGTGGACCCAAAGAAAACCCACTTAAAACTGAAAAAATTCTCTCCCATGTTTAAGGTAAATAAGATGAAGTAAATGACCTTCGGTGGCGGTGTATTGTAGAAACTGGTACAATCACCAACATCCAAAGGTCCCACACAGAGGCTCGTGCTCCGACCTGGTTCCGATCGCTTTCACGCACTCTGCGAAGAGCGCTGCCCCCGGAAGCTCATCAAACATGATGCCCGCAGACCACAATCACTTTCATCAAATGCCATCGGCTGAGCGTAATCATGGATATCCAAATTACAACTGTTTTGCTGTGAAATTCAATCCTTGCCCGACAGTCCGTCACAACCACGTGATTCGATTGCTTTTTTGTTATTAATTACAACAAGATGATTAAAAAAACAAACATCAACAAAATGAAAGGGAAAACACGAGAGTAAGGCCCTGCCACATTTGGCTCGGCGGCGGAAGGGTGCTAAAAAATGTAACGGGCACTAAGCAGTGTATAAAGCGGGCCGCAGTATTCCACGGTCACCATGTCGCAGTCCACATATGTTTTTAGCAGCGTCTCCGCGTAGCGAAGCTGCCATGAGAGCTCGGCGTTCTCTTACCTTCTTCTTCTTGTAAGACAAAACCTTAAATCTCTCGGACTCGACTCTTGTATAACAAGAATCCGGATCGATTAAATACTGGAGCAGCATGTACATCACATCTCATAGATGTGCCCTTTTTTGAGAGCGTCTACATGAAGTTTTAAATATATCGGGACCATTTGCTTTAAGTTTCGAACCAAGTTGACGTTACTATTTAAAGATTATTTCCATTTATAGATTGTAATCGTAAATACATTATATATTTCGTAAATACACGAATAAGTCGTAAATACGTAAAATACATTATGACTGGTTTCGCTATTGCTTATGAAGGCACGTGACGAAAATCGAGTTGTTGTTGTTGTTTTTTTTTTTTAATTTTAAATTTTTTTTTTTAGCCGACAAAACCTTTAGGTTTTGGACGCTGCTCTTGGACACTTTGGCCTTGTTATTTTTCGGGTAGCCGCAGGGTATTTTATAAATTGGGGAGACCGAAAACAATGGGTGTGCCCGTAAACGGTTTTGATTGATGTCGCACCGGTGACCTCAGGGGCGTTCCTGCCGCGGCCATAGAATTTTGAAGGGCAGACGCAAGGTGCCCGCAAGGCCGACCGTAGGGGGCCCTAGCCGAAACGTGGCGGCCAGACGGACGTAACGAATGGGTTAATTTTTTTTACCAGTCTTTTGTTTCGCTTGTCGAATTTCTAACGGCGAACGTAGAAATGAAAAACAGTTATAACTCCGCGTTAAAATAATTCCAACGGCGAACTTACGACCTGTAAAATATAAGCCATACGGCGTGGGCCACACCTGAGGGCCACCTCAGTTTCTCTCGGCCGCACGCACGTTTCTGTCAATTCAAGGGCGTACGGCCCGCCGTATCCTCGCCGTAAGACAAATGTGACTGAAGCCTAAAAGTATCGATCGACAAACGAGTGCTTTCAACGAGGACTTCCACCGCGAACTGAATCAACACAGCGCGAAGATGTGCCTCGAACAGGTGGGGGAGACACGTGAACAAAATGAACGCCACGTTGTGTCGGTTTTTTTAAATGTATTAGGTTTTATGGGCAAAATTTTCTCGAAAAATTGTTCGGATCCAATTTGTTCAAACAATGGGCCGTTCGGATTCTGGGGGCACCACGGTATATTATAGTTTATATAATATTGTTATATATACTGGTATTATTTTTATTTCCAGTAAAAAAACAAAATGGTATATATACCCACTTCCGTTACGTCCGTCTGGCCGCACGTTCCCTTAGGCGCCCCTGTGGTCGCCTGCGGGCACCTTGCGTCTGCCTTGAAAATTCTATGGCGCCCCGCAGCGACGCCTCTAAGGTCACCGTGCGACATCCAAATCAAAGACCGTACGGCACCCCACGTTTTCGGTCTCCACAATTTAATAAAATTACGCCGTGCGGCTACCCAAAAAATAAAAACATATGTGGCCTGCTACATTGTGTGACCGTGGAAAATACTGCGGCGCCGTATAATGCTAGTGGCCGCAGATTTTGGAGACCCCACGGCCTGCCGTGGCAAATGTGGACCTGGCCTAACCGACGCTCGTCGTTGTGCGAAACCAATCATATATATACATTTTTTTCGTTTTCGAACATGCGTACTTACACAACTAGACAACCAAAGGCTATATGTAATAGCCTATTGCTCCTCGGCTACAAACCTGTACAGGCATGTACTGTACTGAATACTGTCGGCAATTGCAACACACATCCAAGAGAGACGGAAGACGCGTTTAGTTTTACCTTGTGTGTTCATCGGACGGCCATGTGTGTTGTTAGCGCAGCTACAATCTCCTCTCGCATCGATTAATTATAGAAAGGTGAATAAATAGCGTTTTGGATTTTATAAATAACGTAATCATTGCATCGATGTTTATAAAATTTATAAATGAAGAACAAGCAACCTGTCATTGTGAATATATTTTTCGGAACAGTGCGATTGTTTTAACTAACAATAAAGCTTCACTAAAGAATATTTGTGTTTAATTTCGACTGTAACAACAACGATTTATTCGCCGGAATTCGTTCATTCAAAGGTAATTTACGTGCTAGAAGGTAAACGTGCAAACATGGTTTCAGTTTGAAAAGCCGATGTTCCTTGAATCCCGATTTAGCACGACCCTGCTTTTTTTCGCGATGACATTTTATTGGACCTCAACATCGCATTTAACGGGGCACACTGTCGTTGTATCATAATCATTATGAATATTAATGTACTGTACATAATGTATGTGCTATTTTTATACGATGGCAAGCGATACATCGGCTTACATCACTCGACGATAGGAATTTTCAGCTCCCATTAATAATGGAGCTGGCAGATCCGTCGTATATGCCGATCACCGTGCGTATAAGCATTATGGACCACCCGTGGTATTGCATCCGTCATGCCCCCGAAACGTCGTTATGCGGCATCATGACTGTATTTGTTATATTAATGGTGTAGTATAATTTTGTTTTGGAATGAAAAATATAGACAATCGAGTTTAGTGACGTTTCTACCCGGTGACATTTCGGATTCCGGCATTCACAAATACGCCATGATGAACATCTTGAAATACTTTAGTTTACTAGACAAGTGTTTGCAATTTTGTATTTTGTTAATTAATGTATAGTATCAATTACATTGGAAGATGCTGTTTGAATGAAACTATAGAGAGAACGGAGTTTAAAGCAAGAGAGGAAAATTAATGTGAAGGGGTTCCACACTGTGACATTCGAGATATTGGCATTTGTATTTCACCCATTTTTGCCCAAGTTCTCCACGAACTAAGCTGTCCAGGCCCCGTCCAATGAATATCAATGAGCACTCGCTAGTATAATGTATACGTTGTAATACACACACAACACCACACACACACACGACACAACGTTTGGTTTTAAAATAAAAGAATAAATACATCATTGTTGAATGAAGAAAGTGATTTCAATGCAACTGTGGTTAAGCAAGAGGAAAAATTATTGGAGCTGTTAAAAGACCACAAAACCTGAATAATATACAGCATGCAAATATACATATATATATATATATATATAATACATACATACATACATACAATCATGCACGCGCCTTACGACATTTCGGTCGACGACGGACGGCCGCATATACGACGGTGGTCCCATAAGATTATAAGGAAGCTTGAAAATATTCCTATCGCCGGTGATGTCGTAGGCCGTCGAGCAGCTGCAGTCGTATAAAAGTAGCAGTATAGCACATACAATTATGTAACAGTACAATAATCATGATAATAACAACCACAGTGTGGGCCGCCATATAAGCGATTGTGAAGGTCCATAAAATGTCATTGCGAAAAAAGCGGGGTCGCGCTAAAATCGGGATTCAAGTAAATCAGCGTTCAAACTGAAAACCCAATGATGAACCTCAACATCCCGAAAACACCCCCTATTTCCACCAATTTGACCCGTTTTTTTTGCACGTTAACTTCTAGCAAGTAAATTAACCGGGCGCAGTGGCGTGCGCCTGTAATTTCCGGCTAGTCGGGAGGCTTGGGTTGGAAGGATCGCTTGAGGATGGGGCTCTGGCGCTGGGCCAGCGCTATAGAGGTGTAGGGCAAGCCCGGAAATCAATGGCGAAACCCAACCATTAATCCTGTGTCGTAAGAGGCGACCAGGGTTGCTCAGGAAGGCCATCCGGCGTAAAACTATGCCAAATCAGTAATGCGGATCATAACGGAGATCCCGTGGCGACCACCCTAACGGGAGCAGCCGAAAGAAAGAACAAAACACTCCAGCAAGTAAATTCCTTGCATTAAAGAATTCCGCAAAATAAATCGTTTGTTACAGTCAAAATAAACCCACAAATTAATTTTTAAGTAAAGTTTTTATGTTGTTAAATAATTCGCGACTGTTCCAAAAATATATCTCACAACTGAGAGGTGCTCGTTTCGTCTTCATTGTAAATTATAAACATCGATGCAATGATTATTTATAAAATCCAAAACACTATTTAATTCACCTTTCTCTATAATCGATGCGAGAGGAGATTGTAAAGGCAGCCAGCTACAAGACACATGGCCGTCATGAAACAGTCAGCAAAGGTAAAATGAACGCTCTTCCGTCGATCTTGGATGTGTGGTTACAATTGCCTACAGTATTAGTACAGTAACATGCTGTGCAAGGTTTAATAGCCTAGGGAGCAAATAGGCCTATAACCAAATGCCTCGTGGTCGTAGGCTGTACCATCTAGGTTGGTGCAAGTACACTCTATGAGTTCGCATAATGACGACTCGCTACGACATTTCTCAGAACGTATCCCCGTCGTTAAGTGGCCATGACTGTATATACTGTATATAATTCCCAAAAATGAAGCCAATTGGTTGACAGAGTATTTTTTTTTTTCCTTTATATGCCTGAAGACCATCAAATATTGTAGAAAGAAGGAGAACAAGACAAAACTGCACTGAATTATTGTGTTGATAGTAGTGTCCAAAAGTTACAATTACATGCAAAAACTGCTTTGAAAACCAAAACAACTTTCCAAAGTGCAGTGTGCCTAAAGAACTGACAACGTTCAGGATCCTGTCAGAAGCCAAAATGTGAAAGCGGTGCAAAGTGTTGCGATAGGATTGGGCAGAGTGCAGAGTTTGTGATAGGAGGTGGGACTGGGATGTACAGAAAGGGATTAGTTAGGCTGAAGAATGGGGTCCGGAGGATGCACAAGAGTGAGGTACCATAAAATATGGGAGGACTTTGAACACAGTGTGACCAATCTGCAGCAATCAATCTCTATAAAAAAAAAAAAATTTCAGGTCGCAAATGAATAACCTAAGAATATATCCACAATTGGGTATTATACAAAAAAATACCTCACACTGTCACTGGGAAGGAACTGACAAATGAATACCCATCTATTTCCACAGTCACGCCATTGCAAGAGTTTCAGTCTTTTGAAACTTCTCTGTCTCAGCATCAAGCCCAGCGACCAACCTTGGCTCACAAAATAGCACATATGGCTTCCAAAGCCAGCTGCAGACTGAGCATCCTCCTTCGCTCCATAGTCTTTCCCTTGGAAAATAGGAACGACTCAGCATACAATGCATTTGTCAATAGGTAATGAAGTACTAGATCATCCCCTACAGCTGGTGCCCCAGCAATTCCATTAGTTTTCAATTTTCTGTGAATCTAAAGCTTTCAACATTATTGCTTCTCCTGGCGATGAGGCCGAAGCACAAAACCTGATAGTTTCAGATCAACAGAGAGGGGTCAGGAGCCCGTTTGTATATATGTATTTTACTGTGAATCCTGGTGATTGTTTTTTTGTAATCCACATAATTAACAGTGATTCCTTGTTTAAACAGATATAATGGGACCAAAATATCTTATTATTGTCAAAATATTACTAGAAGGGACTGCAAATTGGGGTGATAAGTCAAAAATATCATATCATGGACAGTCACTTCATGGACACATGTTTTGCAAGCAGGATAGCTCCTTTAGTAACAATACGTATCATTGAGGTGTCTATCAAGATTCAATCCCTTACGGTTCAGATTTTCACTTTCAAAATTGCCATTCTAAATGTTATTGGCCACAAGGGGGTGCTACATCTTCAGAGCACACACAGATATAAGAAGGGCGCACAAGAGCTACACAATCTCCATTTAGTTTGTGGATTAAACAATGCCAACAACTTGACATTTTTTCAAAACACGGCCCTCGAGTACCTCAGCTAAAATTTAACTGTACATTTGGTTTTTCTTCTTTAATACAAAATTGAGGCTCATGGAAGACCTAAATTGTCACTAAGTTTGCACTATTTACAGGACGTAGGAGGGTTAAGATAGGATTTTCCAACAGATGTAATGAGGTAATGCCTTTCCTAGGTCTTATTACTGTTTTTTACAATGTGCAGAGCAGCGTTCATGTACTGCATTTGTTTTAACCTGGAACAACATGTAAGCATCCTTGGCACAGGGCTTAAAGATGGCCGGCCCTCTTCCACTACTGTCTGAACTGGTAACTTTGGAAACCAGCTGTGTTTGCCATCTGCGATAAAAAGAATACAATCAAAATATACAAATGGAATAATGCAGAGAAAACGTGCGAACACCTTTAAACATCTTAACATCGTGTCATAAAAAAACAAGAAAATGTGAAAAGTTAGTTTTTGCTCAAAGTGAGAAATGGCATTGAAAGTAAATCGATATTCGGCCATCTTATATATTTCAAGAAAAAAAAAAGGCCAAACATTAAAAACAACAAGCATGCACACACACGTACATACCAGTGTGCTGTTCTTCCTCAGCCACCATCCTCTCCAAACACCACGGTAACTACTTGCCGCAACTGTGGGTCTGCAGCAGTGTTGTTAGTGATGCCTGTCTTTTGTGAAATGCAGACGGAAGCAGATGCACAATTGCCTGCACAAGCCCCAAGTTAGAGGATATGATTGACGCAAACATCACATTTAAAACTCTCTATACATTAAGCAAAGGCAAATTTAACAATAAAACTGTGTAATTTGGTAAATTCAAAAGGATGGGTGTCCACTTATTATTATTATATTATTGGCAGCATCAATTTTGTTGGGGCACGATCTATGCCGCTGATGCGTGACCCTTTAACCAGTGCAACTAGTACGATTTTTGCTGGACCTCGGAAGGATGACAGGCTGAGTAAACCCACACCTGTTGTTAATTCAGTGGCCAACGGGCTTAAACTCAAAGAACCCTAAGATCCCAACCACCACCAATAACCACAAAGCCAATTCCAGGCCAGGGTGTCTCAGCAACTTTAATACGACAGATGTGACTATATCAATAATAATCTACCAGAAGGAAGGTAAATTATACCATCAGAGTGGGGATCCCCCGCCATTTGAAAAATAATTGAAATCAGATAGCGGTTTTCCATTTATTACAAAAAAATTTTTCAAGATAGTCCGCCCGTCGCCATACTTGTTTTCAAGATGGCCCCCCAGTCGGCCATCCTTGGATCCGGCACGCCCAAAATCAACCCCAATTGAAAATAATTGAAATCAGATAACGGTTTTCCTTTATTACAAAAAAACATTTCAAACTGGGCCACCCCAGTCGTTCCGCATCTTGGATCCGGCCACGCCCATCAAATCAATAGCGTTCATACCTTTGTCAGGTACATGTGAGACTCACAAAATTCAAAATCGATATGGCGCGAAAAAAACATTTTTGGTTTCAAGATGGCTGGCCGCCAGTCGGCCATCTTGGATCCGCCACGCCAAAATCAATAAGGTTCTCCTTTTCAGGTGGTACATTGTGTGACCCAAATTTCAATCGATATCGGAACAGTTATGAGTTACGCACTCACAGCTACAATGTTGACACACACCGCAGACGGACGGACGGACGGACGGAACGGACAGCGGACGACCTGGGTGACAACAATAATCCCTTTCCGCGCAGGATGCGGCGGGGGATCAAACGGAACCCGATTTCCATTGAAGCAATAGAAAATCCCCAAACTAGAAGGGCACTTCATTGGGAGAGCGCATACCTCTGGCCACGCAATGCTGATCCCACGAGAACATAATCGGGCCCAATACATTTGAAATATCATGCTCTATAACAGTACTATATCGTTTTGCGCCTATTTCCCTCAATGGTGAAGGAATCACTTTTAAAAATTCTAGTGTCGGATCCGATCCGAATCTGAACCAAAATCGAAAGTGGCAGGCTTCTTGTCGACACACCAAACTTGTCCACATGTTTCCATCCAAAATCGTCCACAACTTCTTTGAGATAATCGTGCTATATGTAGGTTACACGCCCTAATCTCTCAATGGTGAAGAAATCCTCAAATAAATTTCAAGTAGTCTGATCCAGATCCAGATCCAGATGCTTAACAAAAATTTAATCAACTCTTCCTGTCACACACCCAACGTGTCCCACCAAGTTTCAATCCAAATCCGTCTACAACTTTTTTGAGATATCGTGCTAATAACATCGTTTTGGCCCAATCTCTCATGGTGAAGAATTGATTCGAAAATTCCAGGAGTCGGATCCGGGATCTGGATCTTCACCAAAATCTAATCTAGTTCTGTCTCTCGCATCAGCACCCAACCTTCCACAAAATTTCATCCAAATCCATCCACAGACTTTTTGAGATATCCTGGTTACACAGACAAAGACAAGGGGTGAAACAACTAACCCTTCACCTCCGTTGACGGAGGTACAATTGGTAAGGAAATCTCCGAATCTCGCTTGTTCTCTCAAAAATGTATTTGAGCTCACAGGATGAGATGGGGTTTTTTTTTTTAAGCGTTCCCATTTCATAAAACTGGTACTTATAATAAAAATACAGAAAAAAAATACAATGCAGTTACGTATCTGATTATTGCCAAGAGGAAAAGCAATGGAGTTCCATATTCTGCATCAACAGAATACTTTTTTGAAGTAAAGAAGATATCAAAGATGGTTGGCAGAAGAGAATCAACAAAAAGGCGATCGCCAAAATATAAAGTGTGACCGACCGCTTTGTACTACGAACTAAACTTGATGCAATCAACAGCTTAAAATATACTTATAATAAAGTATATATATAATATAGGATCGGATATAGTATATATAATCAATATGTATAACTGTATCTCATCAGTTAGAGTTCGAGTACAAATATATATATATATATATAATATATGATATAATATAGGATATTGTTAGCGGCTGTGGAAATTCGCAGGAGAAACCAATAAAGGTCCTAGCACAGTTATACTCCTAAGTGTGTGTTAGATAGAATTACCCTGACGTGGTGTTTTAAAAGTGGCATTATGGCGGGTCCAGGGCCTGTGATCTTAGTTAGCGCGTTATTTTCTTTACTAATCGTTATTTTTGACACCGCTCACACAACGCACCTTAACCACAACCCGTCATTAACAACCGCGGCTACAGGCCAGACCAGACTAGTTGACATACGAAGCAGTGGCTTCGCGGATGTCGGCCCTCTCAGGCGTTCCAATGGCAACGGTTGCCAGAGGCCTGGACCTTCGGCGAGGGAAAAGCAAGCGGCCCCCGTTCCCCCCTCCCCCCGGACGAATAGCATCTTCACGGTGAATCTACGGCGTGTGGAAGAGAGACAATGGACAGCGGCGAGGGAGCGTCCCTATTTGGCAGAAACGCTTCGCTGTCGAGAAGGTTTCCCGCAGTTCTGGAATTCCCAACGGTTCTGGAAGGGAAGGGCGGCGGCGAGAGCGGGAGGGCAGAGCGTGGGTAATAACAGGCCGCGGGACGAGCGTTCCTCTCGCTCTGGGGTTGCTGCCGCTCTCTCGCTGTCGTTGCTCCGCACAAATCTCCTCGCTGTCGTGCTGAATCTCTCTCTGTCTTGCCTCGGTGTTGTTGCTGCCGTGACGCCGCGGAGGAGCTGTGCTGTTCTGCCGGAGCTGCGTGAGGGATCTGGGCTGTGCCGAGTCAGGAGCTTGAGCGCGGTCGGTGAGGTCCGGGACAGAGGTCGCAAAGGACAGACGCGGCTGGAGGCGCAGCGCTGCTGTGTCCGCGTCGTGTCGGGGGAGAGCCGGAGAGAGCTCGCTCTGCCGCTTGAAAGTGCCTGGGCGCAACCGCGGCTACACTTAGCTGCCGTGGGACGGGACGTCGGCGACTCGACGCCCAGCAGGCACCACAAAAGGGGCGATGCAGGTACACTGCAACGGTCCTTCCGGCCGCGTTTCGGTCACCAAAAGCCCACGTATATAAGGCCCACGGGCCCAGTCCTTGACTCCCTTGTTTAAAGTGTTTTTTCCTAAGATTTCTTTTAATGTATGTGTAGTTTGCGCCGATCCGTAAGTAAAACCTGTTTAAGTGATTGCAAATAATAAACAATAGTCGCTTGAGTGTTTTCGCCTTGCTCGTGCTTTGTTCCCGCCGCAGTCTCGTAATAGCAACTGCATGCCGTGTTTTGAACATCCTTTGCCTGTATATACCTGCATCCCTGTATACGTGTGTATGTAAACTAAATGTGCTTGTGTGAATGTTATTAACCGTTCGTCGTGTCTTTTTTCCCAAATTGAACCGCCGTATTGCATTTCTGGAATACTTGTTGTTTTTGAATACCGATAATAGGATCAGGGTCCGGCGAGGTCTGGCGATAATACCCGCTTCGGTTATCCCAGAACGGAACGAACCGCTTAAGCAGTTCGTGTCCAAACAGGCCTTCGCCGAGGTACGGTCCCTCGTAGTTATTTCGCGCGAATTTAGGTATATCAATATTCGGCTATTGACCTTGTCGACGCGCTGGGGTAGAATACGGACTGGGCCGTGGTGTGCGTGATTAGGCACACCCGTGACTGGTTCTCCGAGTTGTTTCGGGAAGTCACGACTGAATTGCTCGTTCCGGTGGGCGGGCGCTGCCATTGGCTAAAGCGGGGTCGTTCGCAAGCCGGGCGGGCGGTAGATTCGATACACTGGTGTTTCACGAGGTGTTGGGATTCAAATCCATCCCCGCCTCCACTAAATTAACTGGGAATCGGACCAAGGTGTGTAGAGCGACCCTGCGATTCCCATCAATTGCGAAGTGGTAAAAATTTAATTCCGAGAAGGCAAAGTGGCGTTTCCATCAGGCGAACGGTGCAGGGTGGATGTAGACAATGGTGTTTGAATGTAAGGGATCCATGGCCCGGGACGGTTCTTTTTATGACCCTCCCACCCATAATTTTAATCAGTGGGGGAGCTCACCTCATATACTGAGCATGAACCTTTGTTGGCCGACAAACGAACTCGAGAGCCGAATAGGGGGGCGCGATGCATCTCAGCGCAACAACCGGAGTGGGCTGCTAAAATTATTAGCACACACTAACGCACGACACAGAGCGGGGCTCCCAGCCACCGTTTCAACCACGGGGACATGGAGGCGTGGCAGGTGCCGGAGCATGCATTTGACGGGCTTCGGAGAGACAAGTGTCGAAGTCTTGCAGCGGTGGAGGAATGGTGACAACTGTATAGGGGAATTGCATTCGTTTTCCTTTGAATTGACGAGGCACGGCGGCAACGTAGACAGGGTTCATTGAGGATTACGTGCGAACGGAGTCACAACGATATGGCGACGAGGTACAGAAAGAAAGGAGGGAGGAAGACAGGCAAAGGAAAGCTAGAAGACCGAAAAATCGGAAAACACGATTTGGAATTTAAATAAAACTGAGGGAGAGGTTAGAAGAAGGAGAGGATAGGAAAAAAAGAGCCTCAGAACAGAAGATAAAAAGAGGAGAGAAATATCTTGGAGGAAAGGAAGGGAAGAATTTGTTGGAAGTCAAGAGCAGTTCAAAGAACTACAGGGAGAAAATGAGGAAAGTAGAGAGGGAGTACCCACTAAAGTTGGACAAGAGAAGAACGAACTTGAACGAAAGAATAGAGGAAAGAGCAATTAGTAATTCTCGGGATAGGAGAACTTGGAAAGAAGAATGGAAAACAAAGCTGGAAAGGAAAAACGAAAAAAAAACAAAGCTGGAAGAGAAAACGGAAACACGATTGGAATTGAACAACTGAAGGAAGAGGTAAAAGGCAATCAGGAAAGAGAAAGCCTAGACGGAAGATAAAAAAGGAGAGGAATGGCTAAAATTAACAAGGAATACGGTAAGAAAATGAACGAATGAGGAATGGAAGCATTGGGAGTGTTGCGGAGATGCAAGAAAGAGTAGAAGGAAAACGAGATTGCAAGAATGAGGAACAAGAGAGCAGTGGAATAGAGAACGAAAGGATCACGAATTGAAATTCACCAACTAAAGGAGAATGAGGCAAGAGAATGGACATGAATGAGGAAGA
>CM068961.1:23195764-23209546 GCA_035128595.1 Eptatretus atami | reverse complement strand
GTTTGACAGTTGGTGTCACACACTGAGGAACCATCCTTTCGCCTACTCAACGGCATACAAAAACCCTGCGCGATGAACCGAAGATTTCAAATTTTGATTCATCGGTCCATCAGACCTTCTTCCAGTTTTCAATAGTCCACTGGCGGTAGGTACTTCATGGCCCAGGCAAGCCTCTTTTTCTTATTTTGCCATTTTGGTGATGGCTTTCTTACTGCCACTTGACCTGTCAAACCTGCAGCTCGAAGTCTTCTCTTCACAGTTGAAACTGAAGAGACTTCCTTCTCTGAACGTGTTAAGGCCTGTCACACTTGACCGATTTAGCCAGCGTATGCCTGACGTATGCAAAATTTGGCTAAACGCTGGCACACGTCGATACGTTATGGGTAAGTTTGTATACGATAAGAGCACGTTGTCATATTCGTAGTACGCTGGCTTTTTCGTAGTACGCTGGCTTTTTTTCGTAGTACGCTGGCAATACGTCGTAGTACGCCGAGGTGTTAGACAATTTTCCATGAAATTTTTCGACGTATGCCAGCGTAACGACTCACACGTTCCGCATACGCTTGCCATAAGTTGTAGGCACGTTACGGATCGTTGACACACGTTACTTGTAGTTTCCATAAGTCGAAACAGTCGAGGTAATGTTAGCGTACCCGACCTTATTTCTAACCTATGAGTAACGTGTTGTAGCACGTTACGCGATAGTTGACACACGTCGACACCATTACTTGTAAGTTACTCATAAGTCGAAACACGTCAAGGTAAGGTTAGCGTCAAGTGTTCCAGACTCCTGTTTTTTTTTTTTTTTTTCTTTTTCTTCGCGTGACGGTGATGTTGACATTCGATTTCTAGTGCAGTTATGATATAATATAGGCTACCGCTCAACGATTTCAATCATAACCGCACTAGAAATCGAAGTGTCAACATCAAGTCATACCGAAGAAAAAAAAAAAACAGGGAGTCTGGACACTGACGCCACCATTACGTCGACATGTTTGACTTGAGTAACGTACAGTAACGTGTGTCAACGGTCTCAACGACGCGTAACGTGCCTACAACTTATGCCAGCGTATGCGGAATGTGTGTCAACGCCGAGTACGTCGAGAAATTTTTCACATGCTGAAAATTTCTCGACGTACTCGGCGTATGACGACGTATGCCAGCGTAACTACGACGTTGCAGCGTGCTCTTAACGTATACAAACTTACCCATAACGTATTCGACCGTGTGCCAGCTTGGTTCGGCAAATTTTTCTACGTCGGCAATACGCTGGCTAAAAACGTCAAGGTGTGACAGCGGTTCACACTTCGATGTCTAGTGCGCGTTATGATTAGAATCGTCGAGCCACAGCTATGAATAGCCTACGCCACGTGATCGTCGGCGATACGCTGCGCACGTCTATGCATAAGTTAGACTATCGTTGGCATAGGTTGTGAACGCCGACAACATGCTCAGCATTCGTTGGATATATATCTATATGTGATTGAAACGTTCTGTGTACGTTACTAAACGTTATGCATACGTCCAACACGTATTATACGCCAAAACTTTAAAAAAACATCAATAGTTCAGCGTACGCCGCGTTTTACATACACTTTGATACCTTGCCATACGCTGGCTAAACGTCAAGGTGTGACAGCCCCTTTAAGCTGTGCTTGAACTGCTGTCCTGTGAGCCGCCTATCACGCAAGCTGTTGACTCTCAGAAACTCGTCTTCTGATTGTGTTGTGGCTTTGGGTCACTAGACCTCTTCCTATCAGAGTTTCCTCCAGTTTCCAAGTGCTTTTGATGGTGTAGGAAACTGTACTCGCTGAACACCTTGGCTTCCTTTGCAATTTCTCTAAAGGAAAGACTACACTTTTAAGGTTATAATGGTCTGTCTGTCTTCCTTTGTTAATTGTCTTTCTTGCCACTGAATCGAATATACTACTTCCTGCAGTGCAATATTGTAAAAATAATGCTTCTAGAGGGTGTAGCAACCCAGTCTGTCCAACACTGCTTTAATACAGAGAGTTTGTAACTAATCAACAAAGTTGGGACACACTGTCCGGAATGTTTGCATCAACTTTCAAGGCTTAATTATTTCCATTGCTGCAGAACAGCTGCAGTTGCTCACCCATTCTTGTTCCCTGAAAAGGGCCTTTTTAACAACTCTGAAATTTACATTATTTTCAGTATTTGATAACCTAAACATTTTTTTTACTATGGCAGTTTACCGCTTAGCTTTGTCCATTTCAGGTTATTCACTGGACTTGAACTGCTTAAATTTCAGTAAAAACTGAAAAAATGGGGGTGTTCTAAAACTCGACCCGGTGGTGTATACATATACACACATGAAAATTTCTTAATTCATCTTATCATTATCGAGATTTGTTGAATTTGATAACAAAAGCTCAATGGTAAAAACGTTATGGCCTGCACAGACATGAGAGAGAGACAGACAGACAGACAAGTGTTTGCAAAACTCCATCTCCCGCTGTGCAGGTGAATGGCTAATAAGGAATTAACATGCCTTTCAAAATTTAAACCAGTGTAACCTTCGAGTGTATGCAAACAACAAACAAACAAACATAGTCGGAACCCGCTACTCGCTGGGGATATGTTCCTGTAAATGCACACGAATGTAGGCACTGTTTTTTTTATATGCCTGCATCGTTTGTGATTTATGTGTTTGATCGTTTGTGATTTTGTCAAGGTCTGAAGAAGAGGGGAGAGGCTGCTGTCTGTCTGTCTGTCTGTGTCAGAAGGATGAGACGTCATGCAGAGAAATGGAATCATCAGCAAAGAAGTAAAGAGTATAGGATTTTCCAGAGAGTCAGTGAGATCACTGATGATGAATTCAGATTGGTGGGGCCGAGAACATGCTGGGGTTCCAGCCTTGACAGGAGATGAAGATGAAAGGTTCGTTGTGAGCCGAACATCGACTACGAGAGGGGAGGAAGTCATTAATCCAAGAGTGGAGTTTGGCATTGGATTCCATCGGCAGACAGTTTGGAGAGAAAGGCAGGATGCCAGACTATTCAAAAGCTCGAGATATGTCCAGAGAGACAGCCGTGATCTCATGTCTGATATTGAGGGCCTCCACCATTGTTAGGAGAGTAGAAGCAGCATGTCCAAGGTTGAGTGACGAGGCTGAATCCAAATTGATGATCTGAGATGAGGCTGGAGAAACAATGATTTTATGTCAACTGTGATGATCGATCCTCATGACCTTGCTGATGAGTGGAAGTACAGTAACAAATGGGCTGTAGTTATAGGGGATCTGTTTTTGTACCTTCTTAGCTATCTGGAATTGATTTCCATATAAGGTATTGTCATGTGTGTAAGTCCGTTCGTCCATCCATCTGTCTCCAATTGCGACATCTCTGGCCAAACCGTGGGCCGATCCAGCTGAAATTTGCAGCAGCATTCCACTCCTGACTGGTAACAGGGATGCCAAGCTCATCCGGTCATTTGACTTTAAGTAGGTCAAAATGGCCGACTTAGTAAATGCCTTTAAAAATCTTCTTCTCCAGACTCACGAATCAGAATGCAACCAAATTTGGGTTACAACATTAGGACAGTCCTGATGTTAAATTGCGGAGGCCATGCTGATCACATGACCTAGAAGTGTGTCAAAATGGCGGTCATGTAAATTTTCTCCAAAAATCTTCTTCTCAAGACCTACCAGATATAAAAAACATATCCATGAGATGGGGAATCCCAGCCATTGAATGAAAAAGGTCATACATATTCCAGATAATGAGGGAGGTGAATTGGAAACAAGACACCATTTTTGTCACATCTCAAAAAAGTTTTCCCCAGGGGTGAGGAACGTAGTAACCAAAAATAATTGAAATCAGATAAGCGGTTTTCCATTTATTACAAAAACATTTTTTTCAAGAAGGCTGCCCCAGTCGGCCATCTTGATCCGGCCACGCCCAAAATCAATAGCGTTCTCCTTTTCAGGTGGTACATGTGTGACCCAAATTTCAAATCGATATGGCAAACAGTTTATGAGTTATCGCACTCACAGCTATAAATGTTGACGCACGCGGACAGCCGAAGACGACCTGGGTGACAACAATATCCCCTTCCGCCACGGGCGGGGGACAATAAAAACCTTAATTGCTTATTTAATCATGGAAACATAACTAGAAAGGAGCAATCAGAGATTGCAGACCTCGCCAGAAACTTGTTTTGTGTGGTGTATTTACGTGGTGTTTGTGTACTGGTGTGTTACGCAATTAATATGAGACATAAAAGTCGAAATCTTCAATAAGCACGTGTGGTGAAGCAAATGAGTACACTATGTTATTGAAAGAACCACTTATCAATTTGCCAACCATAATCTGCCATAATTGTAAGTAAATTTCAACTACTAATGCATGACGAAACACTTGTTTTAGCTAATATTAAAGAGAATGATGGCATAAGAAGAACTTAGCTTTCAGCGTTCGGCGTGAAATGCATGGTGGGCGAAATGACGTCTTTCGTTCGTTCGTCATGAGAGGGGAGCGTTTCTTGGTTTTTTTCGTCAAGCAATAAATTCAATGGTTTTCACATATATAACACATTAGTTTCACAAATTTCATTGAAATACTCGGGTATTTCCGTCAATTGTCGCATTTCCGTCTAGTTACCACTGCCATCTACCAGACGGCCGTCATTGGCTTCACTTGAGGCACGTGGTGGGGGGGGGGGGGACACCGGGGACATTCAAACTCGGTGCAAATTGTATACAGCGCACGCGCTGTAATTAGAAACTGCCATTTTATAAATGTTGGCAGTGATGACCGGGTACCAAGACATCCGGTTTGATGCAACCCACTTTGAATTGGACACCTGACCCTGACCCATGACGTTTTAAATTATTTTGCAATTTAATTTAGAATTGAATTAAAATAAATTCATTCAAACCAAATGGAAGACCACATCGTACAGTGCTGCATTGGAGTCATCAGAAGGAACCCAAACAAGCAAAAAGCAGAGATGAAGTCATCAGGAGGAATCCCTGGATAGGATTCACATTTCAGCTGCTATCCTCTACCCCAAACCCATCCAGGCTCACGAAGTGAGGCTTTTAAAAAACACAAACAAAAAAACAACATATTAAAAAAAAACACATCAAAAAATATTTACTAATTCTGGCTGCCAAACATGTAACCTAACAATTATTCCCTCACAAAAATTGTAACCGCCAAGGTTGGGAACATTTGTATGAAGTTTCTCCTCAATCTGTCAGCTGTTCCTGGAGATTTTTATGTTTCAGGTAAATACAATATGGCTGCCAACCATGTACTTATGACTCATATGTGTGAACCTTTCGTTCCTCATGGATAAGCAATCATACACATAAGTTTCGCCTCTATCTGTTCAGCCACTTCAGAGGAGATTTTTTTAAGGTTTTTTTTTTTTTTTTAAACAATAGGCTGCCGAATTTGTGACGATGATTCATCATTTTTTTCTTTCTTTCTGTGGACAATTTTATCCATAAATAACCTCAACATTTTTCATACTAATCAGATGTAAGCGTTCTACATATGTATTATGACATCATAACAAAGGCACCTATGACGTCATTTAAAAATTAAAATAAAAAAGCATTCTATTCCCCATGAGGAGTACTTGCTGTGTGCCAAATTTTCAATTTTTTTTTCCTTGGTGTGTTTGAGATACAGAGGTCCAAAGTTTTTCCAACATAGCTGCACACCACACCATGTGACCTATGATGACATTATTATTAAAACAGTTCCACATGAGTCATCGCACCTATGGTGAAATTTCTATCATCCAACAGCAGTTACGGAGAAAAACACGAAAGTTCTGTGTGGCGAAACAAACAAACAGAAAGACAAGCCGGTAGGCCGACGAGGGGAATTCGCTAGGATCGAAGCGCTGGATACGATCTTTCATTCTGCCCGATCCACCGACGAAGATTTCATTGCCAAGACGTATTGGTTCACATACAATGTTCCTCTGCTGGCAAATTTTTCCTATTGAGTATTTTGCCAACTGGCACTCCTCATAAAAAAATGACGGTAAATAGACACCCTATTTTTGAAGCACTACCATTTGAAAAATAATCGGTTTGCTGGTTTGTGCTGTGGAGTCTGCGTTGCAGACACACACACACACACACAACAACACAACACACACACACACACACACAACACGAAAACCCGATAAACTTCTCTCAATGCTCTTGTTTGACCAACCTCCTGAGCCACACAATATTTTCATAAGCACGCCCACTTTCCATAAGCCACGCCACTTTCTACACCACTCCACTTTAAATAATAATATGGAGTGGTGTGTGGGTCGTGGAATCGTTTTCGTGAAATAAATAATAATGTGAAGTGGTGTGGTGGGTCGTGGAATCGTTTTCGGTAATAAATAATTGAGGTGGTGTGTGGATCGTGGAATCGTTTTCGGTAAATAAATAAATAATTGGAGTGGTGTGTGGGTGGGGAATCGTTTTCGGTAAATAAATAAATAATTGGAGGTGGTGTGGTGGGTAGGGAATCGTTTTAGGTAAATAAATAAAACATATTATTAGAAATCGCACAAAGACAGAAATGCCGGTATGTCCATTTATTTTGGATCTTTCACTTTGGTCAATAACGTTGGATCGAGGAAGATTGAAGGTGGAACGACGGTGTAGTTCCTTACAAACACTGTATACACACCTTAAATGATGGTAAATAGACACAATTTTTGAAGGACTACCATTTGAAAAATAAAACTCAATCAAAAATCGGCTCGAGTAATTTTCTAAAAATCTCGAAGTGTTTAATTCCGAAGTCTCGTTTCTCTACATAATTCAAAACTGAAGGACAAGTATTGAAATACTTGTACGGGTTTTTCGGCCGCTGTAGCAACTGGTGGTTGCGGGGCAACGAAATTTCAAAAGCGCACATTCCAGTATATATTTCCACCTTTTGGCAAGTTTCATCGAAATCGGTTCGCTGGTTCGTGCTGTGGAGCCTCCGGTTGCAGACACACCCACACACACACACACACACACACACACACACACCACACACACACACAGACAGACAGACAGCCGGAAAACCCGACAAAGGGATATCTCATATATACGCGAAACCAACAAATGGACCCGCAAACGCATACCCTCCTCCTTCCAGCGAGGGTAAAAACATATTTTAACTTGTAACACAGGTATCCTCCCGCTTAAGTTAAGGGGTTCCGCACCTTTATAACCCTTCATTAGGCGACTTCATAACGCGGAGCTCGTTTTCCATTATTTCTTTATGGAAAATTAACACTTCGTTACTAACCGTAATATTTCCAAGTACGAAAATCAAAGCATATGCTTGTATAAAGAATGGTTTTAAGTATGCAGGACATTAAAATATTATTATTATTTTACCTAATATAGAGACAGCAACACAACATAAAGTTAATTTAGTTGTAACACTTTCTAAACAATCTGAGACCAGGTTTCCTTCCAAGAAGGCAGCAGTGGGAGGTGGTGAGGAGATAGTTATTTTAACCCTTTCATTCTGACACGTTACATTATTACAAACCTTCTGAAAAGTTTAATCACACATTGAAGAAGTTAATCAATGGAAAAGGTACGTACTATCATGGCCGCACGGAAGACATGGCCCAATTACCATGAAACTGATGGTTCCTCATTGTAGCGAATGAAGACGCTTCGTTATATGAGAAATAGTCTAAATGAACTACTCATTGTAGCAAACACTCATTAAGCAGGGGGATACCTGTGCATCAACATATCATATAGGGTACGATATATATTTAATATTTCGAAAACAACACTCTTTGACACTGTGATGTGACAATATGCCTCTGCCCCACATTATACCATAATTATACATATTTGTACCAAGGTTTGAATTTAAATATCTTCAGCATTTCCCAAGTATAACATTTTTATTGACAGACTGTTTGACTCTTGATGCCAAAATGAATCAGCTCATCTTGCATATAATATATACTTATACCCAACGTTGGTCAAAATCCATCATGGTTACAAATTAGTGGCAGGGAACAAAATTTTACCTACATGACTCTGACCCTTTGTCCTGTGCCCTTTGACTCCAAAATCTATATCCAGTTTAATCTTTGCCCTATATATACATACTTGGACCAAGTTTGATCAGATCGCCTTTGCGTTAATTATCGTGGTAACGAAAGTCCCATCATACCAGACAGCCGGATGGACACCCGAAAACATAAATGCTCCGGCAACTCGTGGTGGAGGCTGTAAAAAATGGCTTTAATACAAAAACAAACAACATGCATGAAGCATTTTTTTCCCCAATAAAGTTAGTGAAGGTCAGCATGATTGTCCCTTAAAAATGAGAGATTAGAAAAAACAAACAAAATACATCATTTGATGTTTTAGCCATTTCTCCTTCAGATATGGCTGCTTTAAATTTCTCATTATATGGCTCAACACCACACACATCAAATAATCAGTTTTGTACAAAGTAGAACATGCATGTCCACGGATCAATTTTTCGTTGATTGCAAGCAAAAAAACCTGGAAGATCATAAAAATACAGCAGGTTTGTATTTTATTTATTAAGGGATCTAAAGCTGCTGAGAATCTGCAACAACAAATGCATACACACGAGAACACGGGACATTAACTTCAAGACAAACACAGTAGTTTTGTTTGGGGAAGCGACGCAAATTTCTGGGCACGATAGTACTGGCAACGCATTTTATGAAGAAGTTGCTTCTCTTGACACTTTCAAAGGACAACTGAGAGAAATTTCCTCCTCCCCTACCACTGCCCTTCCCCACACACCAGGAATGCACAACCTATGGTGGTTTGTCTGTGTTGCTACCGTGGTTAATGATGAGCATCAAGCAAGGAAGTAGCAAATGCCCGTTATTAAAGCCCTTTGGTAAGACTCAGCCAGACCAGAATTAAAACAGCAACCTCTCGACTCAGACTGGAAGCTCTACAATTAGGTCACCCCAACAAAAGTACAGCAACTTCACACGCTAGACATCTAATGCAATCCAAGCTTAAGAAAACATTGTTTCTTTTTAAAGAAAAAAAAAAACCTCATGCCTTTAACCTCCATTATCCACCTTGGCAAGCTTCAGTCATGCACTACAGGTGTTGGAAGTCCACACAAGAACAGTCTGGAGAGGCTTTACCCTCCAGGCCATTCTCCATAAGCTGCCAGAGAGCAGTGCCCACTCACAGCAGCCACCTGTTATCAAAATCAAAACATCTGTACACATAATGGCGTCACGCATCATACAGCAATTCAAAGTTTTGATTTCACCGAATGAAGATATCGAGACAAGTTCTCCCATTGTACCTCATTCACAACTTCATGCGAAAGGCAGCGCTGAAGCCGTGAGACAGAGCCAGAGTTCACTTTTGGTTCCTGTCGTGCCACAGCCGAGGAGCAAGGTTGCACGACCCAAAAACTTCCGTTCTTTCAATGCTGAGAGCCAATGCCAAACATGTTTAATGCAATCAATCCAAACTCAGTTTACTTTGTGCACAAATGGATGAACAACTTCTAACATAAACAGAAACAAAAATGTCTTAATTGCCAATATGGATGTCTCGAAGGTTGGGAGGAAACATATATGGGTATGTTGCTTGAAACAGTGATTGCAAAAAGAAAATAAAAAATAATAAAATAAAATAAAAACAAGAGGAGATCCTATGTCATGGAAGCAATTAATCCTGATATAAGCTTTTATCTGTGTAAATTAATGACAGTTCCTCTTTAAAGCTGAAAAGGCAAAATGCAGGAATGTTCCACATCTAAAGTCAATGGCTGATAATTAAAAAAAAAGGCCACGAGATGGTGTATAAGAAACCTGGCTGAGGAATGGATGAAAAAGTGTGTGTGCACATTACATGAACAGCTAACATTATGGTGCATGGATGTGAACTCACCGGAGAGATGTCAACCCATAGTTTTGAAAGATTCTCACGATAAAAGGGTCAAAATCGAGACAATTGGAGTCCATTGGATGATCAGCAAGTTGGATAATCAAGATAATTGCTTCCAAGTTCGAAGGTCTTTATTACTTTATGATCATTTTGAGGATTGAATTAAAACAGAAGGGCACTCGTAGAGCGCATACCTCAACCGAGCAATGCCCTGATCCACGAGAACATACGGGCCCATACTTTTGAATAATCGTGCCATATAATCTTTGGGCCCTATCTCTCAATGGTGAAGAATAACTTGAAATAAATAATTCTCATATCTCAGTTCGGATCTTCACCAAAATCGAATCAATTTGTCCTTGTCACACATCCAACTGTCTATCAAGTTTCAACAAAAATCCATCACAACTTTTGAGAATACCTGCACACAAACAGACAGACAGACAGAGAGGGTGAAAACATAGCCTCTTTAAGTTTCGCTGCGGAGGTATATTGTTAGTTGTGGGGGTCGATCGGAGAAATTTCCCCACATAGGAAAAGATTAGGATCGAATAGTTGTCTTGTCCATCGACGTGTCGTGAGACATCTCATGTAAATTAAGTAGGGAAGACGTGAGCTTAAGTGTTAGTTCAACCAACACGGGGGTGGTGCGTGTTATTGAGATAGGAATTGGATAAGTTCCCCCAGTGACCCTATTCCTTGTTTTTGCATATTACAAGTCAGCAGAAGAAGTGCATTTATAAACAAACTCCGGCCATTCCACAATAAAGAGACTTGGTGTTCGAAATGCGCTCACAAATTGGCCCGAGGTACATTTTTGCCGCTGCGAGAGAGCAGCTGGCACATTATTTTTGGGAAAAAATAACAAGTTTCACAAAGACCATATCTGGGACAAGCTAAGTAAATAAAGGAAGGATTTCTATTATTTTGTTTCCCCTTATTTATTTAAGTCTGTGTGTAGAGGTGCCTCAACTTCTAGGTATAATAAATCTAGATTAATCATCCCATTTTGCATTATCCCTGTAATACTTTATTGTCAATTAAATTCCTGTGTTTATGTTAAGCTCTGCATGCTGTGCGTGATAATGTGCATGGGGTTCAAGGTATACCACCCCTGTGCATCCATCTGTGCATCCGTCGTCAGCATAAACGCCCCACCTCCTGCAACGTTATAATCTCCGAGGACCGACGTGTCCGCCTCCATATTGGGCTGGGTGGTGTTAACCACTGTCACCACAATTTGGGTTCGGGGATTAACCTCAGTAACACGCGACAATATCATGGCCCCATTATATATTTTTGGCCACATTCTTGATGGGTGAATCACTTTTAAAAAACAAATAATTCTGTATACCAGATCTGGATTCGGATTTCACCAAAATTGAGCAATTCTTCCTTTTCACAACACCGCCAATGATGTCCCGCCAAGTCTTCGTCCCGAATCGTCGCAAAGCTTTTTGAGCTATGTAATATATATATATATATATATATCTATATATACTGTATATTATTGGTTACGCTGTGGAAATCGCAACCAACATTCAGGTCGGTAGGTGAGGTATCTTTGAAGTCATGTATGTTAGCAACCAACCAGTGATTAGCAGGCGAATATAACTGTAGATTCAATAAATCGGCTGCGACGCTTTGAGTCAGTATTTCTTTTCTATCTTTTATTTCAAACAAACAACGAGGTATGCGCGGTTTTCCCTCCTGTTTCTTCGTATTCTTCACCGTGGTGGTGTGAGGGAAGGAGAAGCTGGTGGGGCAAGAATATAGTAGATGCCGGCGATGTGACGCGGAATAACGAGCCTTTTCTCGAACGCCTGGAAGGGGGGTGGAGAAGAACGGGGCGGAGCAACGGGGATGAGCCCGCGCTAATAAAAAAATGATCTGGACCAGAAGGGGGATATGTTAGTTCCTACCCAACCAGAGACTTAAATTCGAATATATGAGCATTGGACCTTTTGGACACTAATAAAGAGAGAGAAATAATTCCTTGTCGAGTTCGCCGGAGGGTCGGGTGGGCCGAGATCAACACCGTGGTGGGCCACAGGGAGCAACTCCGCAATTCCTCTCTCTCATCGAGCCCGATGTCGACGATTTTTCTTACAACGAGAGAGCGCGAAAACTTCATTCCCAAAACACCGTCCGTGGCGTCGAATTGGACAACACGGAAACCGGCCAAGACAAAGCACGAGCTACACCACGACGACACACCACAACACACCGCCGGAGGACGGGACGCTGAGGGCGCGGAGAAGGACCTCGTGCGCACCGGAAGTGACCACTACCATTTCTTTTTCGGGATTTGTAATGGAACTTGTGCGCCGTGTCTTGTAAAGTAGAATGTTAAGTGTGCCGTGTGTTCGGTATGGCCTAGTATCTCTGCGTCATTGTTTTCTTTTGTTGTACTTGATGATATGTGCATAAATATGGCTGTATATGTGTGCTTTGTGTCTGTGTTGTGTGTGAATAAAATTGTGCATTATGTTGAATTGTTCCCCCGTTCGCTGCGTCTTTCCTTCGATTGAATCTCATCCTTGCTCAGTAAAGGTTCGTTGGGCTTAATACGCCGATAATTAATCGGAACCGTCGCGGCCTGACGATAACCAAGTTATATCCCGATAGTACAGGAACGGGCCGCAAGCAACCGAGTCGTGCGGCGGGTGCGATCGCAATTTTAGAATAAAGGGTAAGGCAGGTCGAGTTTGGCGTACAACCATATCCACGCGGGTGGCCGATGGCACGATCGTGGTGAGGCGAAAGGCCCACCCGTGACTAGCTCCGGCGTTAATAGTCACGTCCGGATGAAATAAAGCGATTCGAGTCACGTGACGTTCGCACGGTACCACAGAAAACGGCGGGCGCGAATTCGCAAACACTGGTGTCGAGAGCGGGAAACGAACTCCTCGGTCTCCAATGCTAAATTCACGGAGGAATCGAATAAAAGGAGCGAACCGTCCTCCAAATTAAGCGAGCGATTTAAAATTACCCCTTACGAGAAATAAGATGGAGTCTCAAGGCGGGCGGTTCGCCGGGGTAGG
This sequence comes from Eptatretus atami, assembly GCA_035128595.1. Taxonomy (NCBI): domain Eukaryota; kingdom Metazoa; phylum Chordata; class Myxini; order Myxiniformes; family Myxinidae; genus Eptatretus; species Eptatretus atami. Next base: position 23,196,604 of record CM068961.1, on the reverse strand, counting down.
AACGTATATGTGTAATAATTTGTAGGATCCATGGACCGGGATGGTACTTGTATGTTTACCGTGGCGGAAGCTCAACCCTATATCCTGACACGGACTTATATCGGCGGGCTGAGTCCATAATGGGGCGCGATGCCTCAGCGGCAGCACGGACCGAGCGGCTATTTATGGCGCGCAAATGGCGCGACAAGACAGCGAGCGCTCCAAAGCCGTTTAAACCACGTGGGCATGGCAGGCGAGGCAGGCGGACATTGGGAAGAATAAAGGAAGAATGGAGAGACCGAGCTCAAAAAGAAAAGCAGAACCCAGCTGGAAGTAAAAAACAATTAAGAGAGGAACTATTGAGAAGTCAACCCAGTTCAAAGAATTAAAGGGAAATAATAGGGGATAGACTTGAAAATCCATAAGTGGAAAACAGAAGAGAGCGAGCTGAGGAGAAGTTATAAGAGCAAGAGGAAAAAACATTTGGAGTAAAGCAAACTGAAGGAGAGTCAAAGGAACAGGAATATCTGGAACGATTGAAGGAAGAGAGAAGACAGGCAATCAGGAAAGAGAAAGCCTAGAATGGAGATAAAAGATGGAGAGAGAAGCTGGAGGAAAGGACGGAAGAATTGCTGAAAAGTCTGAACAGTTCAAAGAACTGCAGGGAGAATTGAGGCAGGAAAGGAAAAGGAAACAAAGCTAGATAAAGGAAAACCAAACAAGATGGGAATTGAACTACTGAAGCGAGAAGTAAGGGCAAGCCAGTTTTAAAAGAGAAATCCTGGAAGGGGAATAAGAATGGAAAGGAATGGCAGAAAAAATAAAGGAATACAAGCAAAAAAAGGACGAATTGAGGAGGGA
>CM068961.1:23164663-23175284 GCA_035128595.1 Eptatretus atami | reverse complement strand
ATACTATATTAATATAATATATAATATTATATATATATATATTGTATTATATATTTACGGCTGTGGAAATTCGCAACCACCATTCAGGTCCGTAGGTGAGGTATCTTTTAAGTACATGTATAGTTAGCCCCAAACCCGTTGTTTTGAGGGAATTAATGTGATTCATTCGGGCTGCGACGCTTTGAGTCAGTCGTTTTTCTTTCTCTATCTTTTTTTCAAACAAAAACCAACGAGGATGCGCAGGTTTCCCCGCTGTTTTTCCGTATTCTTCTCCGCGCTTGTGTGAGGGGGGAAGCTGGGTGGTGGGCAGTGGCGCGCCGATTGTAGATGCCGATGTGACGCGCCAGGGAGGAGGAACGCCCCTCTTCGGACCTTCTCGAAGCCGCTCGAAGGGGTGGAGCAAAGAACGGGCGGAGCAACGGGGCGAGCCCCGCGCTATAAAAAGGGGTGATCTGCGAAGAGTGGGTTGTTGTTCCTACCGAGCCTTTTGATCCTGATGAGCCTTGGACCTTTTGGACAACCGACGGTGTGAAGAGGAAGAGAGAGAGAGAAGCTCCTGTTCGAGGGTTCTTGTCCGAGGGTTCGCCGAGTCGGGGTGGGCCGAGATCCCGCTGTGGGGACGGAGCATCGCCATTTCCTCTCTCTCTCGACCCGAGTGTCGACGATTTTTCCCCCCCCCCCCCCGTCCGCACCGAGAGAGCGCTGAAAACCCCGTTCATTCCCAAAACCCCGTCCGTGGCGTCGAATGGACACACGTGCCGGCAAGAAGCACGAGCTCGCCGACCACGCCGGGAGCGGGGAGCTGAGGCGCGCGAGAAGGACTCGTGCGCGCACAGGAAGTGACCACTACCATTTCTTTTCGGGGTTTTATTTGTATGAACTTGTGGCGCCGTGTCTTGTAAAGTAGAACTGTAATAGTGTTGCCGTGTGTTCGCGTATCGGTAGTATCTCTGCGTCATTGTTTCTTTTGTTGTACTTGATATATGTGCATTCTGATTCTGTTTGGCTGTATATGTGTGCTTTGTGTCTGTGTCTGTGTGTGAAATAAATGTGCATTATGTTGAATTGTTTCCCGTTTCGCTGCGTCCTTCCTTCGTTTGAATCTCCATCTTGCTCCACGTAAAGGGTTCGTAGTGGGCTTAATACGCCCGAATTAATCGGAACCGTCGAGGCCGACGATAACACCGCTCGGTTATCCCGATAGTACGGAACGGCCGCCCAAGCGGCTCGCGTCCGGAGTCGACCTCGGCGAGGTGCGATCGCCCGGTTTACCATCCGCGTGGGTACTTAGGCAGTCGAGTTTGGCGTACAACCTATCCACGCGGTGGCGATTGGCACGATCGTGGTGAGGCCGAAAGGCCCACCGTGACTAGCTCCCGGCGTTAGTCCGAGAGGTCACGACAGAATTTCGTCCGTGGGCGACGTGCCGCGATTCGAGTCACGTGACCGTTCGCACGCCGGCGGGCGCGAATTCGCAACACTGGTGTCAGAGAGCGGGAAACGAACTCTCGTCTCCAAGCTAAATTCACGGGGATCGGTCCAGGGGTGAGAGAGCGACCCCCGATTCCCTCCAAATTACGAGCGATTTAAAATAACCCCTTACGAGAAATAAGATGGCGTCTCAAGGCGGGCGGTCCGGGGTAGGAATGTATATGTGTAATAATGTAGGATCCATGGCCCGGGATGGTACTTGAATGTTAATCCGTGGGGAAGCTCAACCCCATATCCTGAGCACGGACTTTATCGGCGGGCTGAGTCACTAATGGCGGCGCGATCGCCCTCAGCGCAGCACGGAGCGAGCGGCTATTTATGGCGCTGCAAATGGCGCGACACGAGCGAGGTCCCAACAGCCGTTTCAAACCACGTGGGCATGGCAGGCGAGGCAGGCGGACATTGGAAGAATTAAAGGAAGAATGGAGGACCGAGCTCAAAAAGAAAAGCAGAAACACGAGCTGGAAGTAAAACAATTAAAGAAGGAACTATTGGAGAAGTCAACACAGTTCAAAGAATTAAAGGGAAAATAGGGAAATAGACTTGAAGATCCATAAGTGGAAACAAGCGGAGAGCGAGCTGAGGGAAGATTATAAGAGCAAGAACGGAAAAAACAATTTGGAGGTAAGCAACTGAAGGAGGAGTAACAAGAGAACAGGAATATCTGGACGATTGAAGGAGAGAGAAGAACAGGCATCAGGAAGAGAAAGCCTAGAATGGAAGATAAAAAGAGGAGAGAGACAGCTGGAGGAGAAGACGGAAGAATTGCTGGAAAGTCTGAACAGTTCAAAGAATGCAGGGAGAATTGAGGAGGAAGAGAAAGGAAAACAAAGCTAGAAAAGGAAAAACGCAAACAAGATGGGAATTGGAACTACTGAAGCGAGAAGTAAGGGCAAGCCAGTTTTAAAGAGAAATCCTGGAAGGGGAGATAAGAATGGAAAGGAATGCAGAAAAAAACTAAGGAATACAGCAAAAAAGGGACGAATTGAGGAGGAAGCAGGGAAAGAAGAGATAAAATGAGTGAAGAAGCATGCAAATTGAGGGAGGAATTAGAACAAAAACTTCTGAGATACTGAAACACGAAAACAAAGAAGAGAGATTACAAGACGAATGAAGATGTTAAAAGAGGAAAGGAAGAGAACAGAGAATGAAACGTTAAGGAACCACACTGTACAATCGAACAACTGAAGCAAAGGCCAGATTAAAGAATGAGGAACAAGAAAGAGTACTGAAAGAACAAGGAATGAGACAGAAGAAGCAAGTCAGCCAACTGAAGGATAACGAGATTGCAGAATGAGAACAAGGAAGACAGTGGAATAGAAATACAAAGAACAGGAATGAGACAGGAGAAAGAAATCAGTCAGTTGAAAGAAATGACGAGATTGCAGAATGAGGAACAAGAAAGACAGTGGAATAGAAACTGAAAGAGTATGAATTTGAAACTGAAAGACAAAGGAAAAGAATAGGTTGAATAAGAGGAGAATGAAGGAGCAAGGAATGAAGCAGGAAGGAGAAATAGGTAGAGAAGGACACAACGAGACTCGAGGGAAGAACGAGAGGAAACATGGGATAGAAAACAAAGGAACATGAAGCCGAGGTTGACCAATTGGAAGAAAGGCAAGGCTGGAGTGCGAGAGATAGACAAAGAACAGCGAATGAAACACAAAGGGAAATTAACCAAATGAAGGAAAACCACGAACTGGAGAAGGAAGGCAGGAGAAGAACAAGGAAGAGTAATGAGACAGCAGCAAATGAAACACAAAAGGGAGATTAACCAAATGAAGCAAACAACGAAACTGGAGAAGGAAAGACCGAGAGGAAACAAGGAAGGGTATGGAGAACACGCGATGAAACACAGGAAGAAATGAGCCAATTGAAAGAAACGATGAGATTGGAAAATGAAGAGCAGGAGAAACTGTGGGGTAGAAAACAAGAACAATGTGAGTTGGAAATTGAACAACTAAAACGGGGAGCAAGATTGGAGTCCACGGAGATTGAAAAACTCCGGGGGAGAACGAAAACTCAGGAAGTTCCGAGAGGAGGAAGACTCAGAAGGAGCCAGAAGTGGACAACGTAATTAAGGTGGATGTGTGACAGACCACAAGGAGCAATGTTGGTGGTGCAGGACTTGATTGACGCCACTCGTCGGATGAAGGACAATTGGCGGGCCCTGATAAGGAGACACAAATAAAAGGAGACGAGGGAAGTAACCAAAGACAAAGAAGGAAATGAAAGTATTGCAGAGACACGGAGATAGAGAGGTGATGGCGGGGTAAAGACGAACACACACACATGGTATGGAGGACCATGAGGGGGAGCTGGCAGACTGTTTCGTGACCGTGCAAGCAGTTGGTGGCCTCCTCCAGGAACGAGGGGAGATATTGCCCCGAAGCTGTCACGACCAGGTGAGTTCGTCTGCTGAGCGAGTCGAGGGAACGGGTGCTGCGGAGGGTGCACAGAGACTGTTGGTATAGAGGCCCGGAACCCTTGTGGTGGCACGAATCCCCAGCGTGTTGTCCGGCTGTGTGGTGTCGAGGTGTGTGTTCACAGTGTGGCGAAATGCGTCGCTGCAACGACACGCATAGCGCGGTTGCAAGGGCGTGTGTGGAGAAGCACCGGGTGGTGTCAAAAATCCCTGTGTGGATGGACCCCAGGTGTGAGTGCGACCCGTGTGTGAGTGGTGTGGTCTCGAGTGTGCCAGGATGCGTGCTTCCCAGCACGCCGTGTGTACAAGAGGCACCGTGTGTGGAACAAACCACGGGTGCGAGTAACGGCCGTGTGTGAATGGAACCAGTGCGAGGGATGTGCCATGCGTGAGTGACACGGCCGAGTGTGTAGAGGACAGTTGTGTGTAGAGAGCGTGTTGTAAGGGAGATGCTGCTCTTCATTTCTATGGCATGCCGTGAGCTTGCAGCCGCCGTCTCCGGTGTGAATGTGAGTGTAATGGGTGGAGTGTCGAGCGTCGTGACAAGCAGGTGTGCGTGGGTGGAATGGCGACAGCGACAGAGGACAAAAGCTCGTGTAGCGGCCGATTAGTTGTGAGGGACCGCGCCGGGTTCACCCGCAGCAGCGCGAGGTCCGTAGCCGCTGCAACGACGAGGCCGCGCACGTGACTCGCTTGCGGGAGTGAAGCCGGTCCGGAAACACGCACGGTGGATTTGCCGATGCCCTCGGACGACAAAGTGAGAGCGACAACGGATGGACCGGACGGGTTCGCCACGGAGCGAGCTGAAAGGTTCTTGGCGGTTGGCGTACTCTAGTTGCTTTGCCCTACCACAGTGCATTCATCTGCTTATCTGTCCCTGTAGTGCGTGCTGTTCCATGTCCTGCATTGTCGCAGTGTTTTAGTAGTTTGCGCACTTGGTGGTAATAGTCCTTATTTTCAAGTGTTGTAGCGCCACATGAACTTTGCCGGCGTATGTGTATTTGGCATCGCATCAAGCCGTGGATGCATGGACGAAAGCACATGTGTTCGCGGTGGAGCCCCTCGGGTGCGAGTTTTGCTTTCTGCGCTATGTTGGCACACGGGTTGAGTCATCTTTCATATTGGCGTTGATCGGTTCTTGCACGGCTGTCATGGTTTCTGACGCCCTGGCTCCACATCTTCTCCGGAAGTAAAGTCTGTTACCTACGCTAACCCAGCAGACGTTTGCGGCCTCTCTTGCCGATAGCCAGCCGCCGCCGACGTACGTTCTGTATACGCACACGCATTGTATTCGTGGTCATGCCGTTGTCCTCCACGACGTACACGGGCGATTAATAGGGTACAAGATAGGGTTCTGCGTGATTTGGCGATGCGAAGTGAGCCGTGAGCCGCTGGTTCTGCGCCCCTCGTACAGGTCTCTTGCATACTTGTTGTTGAACTAGACGATATCTTGCTTACCATAATTTTACTTAGTCTTAATTGACAAAAACAAGCCTCTCTCGCTTTTCAGGTCGATCTGCCCGCTTGTTCCAAGCCTCTCCTGCTCGTCGAGCTGTGATGTCCAGTGTGGGCCTTATTATTGGTACTTACTGTCGATCCGCTGATACAGAATGTTTCCCTACTGTTCGAGCTCTGCTGCATGAGGTGTCCGCTTGGCACAAGACCAGCCTTTTTCTGATTGGGACCCAGAATGCATGGTCACTAGTTCAGAGGACATCATGGTTTGCTAGTATCTTCAGGCTTATAGACCCGGGTCTGATAGTGGCATGTGTGTATTTCTCTGTAGTCTCTCATGGGACCTCACGTCAGTAGTGTGTACGAATTGCCTATATTGTGGCTAGAGGTGTCGATTTTGAGCTTGATTAACAATCGTAAGGGATCATAGGGATTGTCAGTGGACGATCTCTGCCATATCAGACATTAGCTACTCTGTAGACTCCTGTGAATACTGTGGATGTCTTGTAGATGGTTACCCTTCTGCCTGTGGTTTAAGGCGACACATCGCTTCTTCAGCTGTTATAACTAGGATACACGAGTCGTGCCGCTTTAATCAGTGCGCTATTGGGACGACGTTGGTGTTGCTAGCTACGCGATTGTAGTGTTCGTTTAAGGCGAGGTAGTATAGAAGGATGGCAGAGACTTTTCAGCTGGTGTACACCATATCCAGACTGTCGACGTCGCAGTTGTTGGCCGCTTGCCACAGAGTCTAGTGAGTTGAGTTGTGCTCAGCATGTGCTTGTTATGTGAGTTGAGTGGGCCAGCGTGCCTGTTCTGAGCTAGTATGGAGCGACTCTGTGACGCAGATTGCATGGCTGCAGAATGAGTCAGTGTTTTGTGATGTGTGCGGAGTGCTCCGTCTCAGTCCTCTCAAGGGACCCCTCCGGTAGAGCCTTCTGCAATATATAAAGCAAGTGAAGTTAAGTGGAGCGCAGGCGTTCTATCGAAATCGAAACGAGTTGTCAGTGGATATCATGGTCGTTTTTGTGCTGTTGCTACAATTCTGAGTCATCCTGGTGCGGTAGTGGTATCGCTCTCGATAAACTCCCTGCTTTTTGTCCGCATAGGTTGGTACGTGCATCGTCCATAGGCACCTGTTATCCATTGCTGGTATGCGTAGTGTGAGCGATGGCTGCGAAGGTAGAGTTATCGCTGAGTGGGTACCCCGGGGCACCAGGCTAGTCGGCCATGGATAGGCCAAGGGCCCATGGGGGGGCCGGGCGTAGGTAGTGGGCACCGGTACAGCGCCGCATGATGCGCGGGCCCGGAGCGCCGGTTAGCGCGTGGGCAGTGTTGTGGGCACGGTTGACCCTGAAGGGGCCCGGGAAGCGCCTGCCATCGTGAGCGTTTCAGGGGAAGTCGCCAGGCGGGGCACTCCCCGGTGTGTTAGGAAGCGGTAGGCTCTTCGGAGGCAGTGGAGTGCCCGGGGGTCCATCGTCGGAAAGAAATCGGCAGAGGGTGTGCCTGCCAGGAAGCCACGCGTCCCTCCCAGCCATGAGACCGTGTGAGGGCACGCGGAGAAAATTGGGGGGCCGAGCCGAAATTGTGAGGACACGCAAACACAGCGCGACTGGGAATCGTGAGTTGATTAGACCAATAGTTTAAGCGAAGGCGCTTGCTTGAAAGCCCGGGGGTAGTTTTAAAGGTAAAAATTGGATTAGGGTAGATTAGAAGTGTTACCCTACCGCACCATCCATCCCTTCGCTTTCTTTTCTCGTTTTTTTTTTGTGGGCCGCTGCCTGACCGACGTTTGGGTTAAAGATCGCCTGGAAAGTCTGGGGAGCCATCTTTGAGGCTGAGTTGGGCCTCTGACACATGACGCATAGCTCTCCCTTATTCCCTCCGGGAAAGGGAACGTAGGGGTTGGATGGTAGGATAGCGGACGAGTAGGTTGGCGAACGAAGGACAGCTATAAGGGGGTTGGAGGGACGAAAATTATTCAGTTGGGGAAGTAAGGATAAAAATAAAAACAAAAAATTAATTGGGGCCTAAATTGGTTTTGACAAATTAAGGGAAGTGGGTATTAGACAGTGACAGGCAAAGCATCAGGTTGGGAGTGGAGACCAGTGGGTAGGTCCGAGCCCGTCTTCCGAGTGGCGCACCACCGCAACTCCCATCCACCAACCTCCACTGCAAGGCCTCCTGTGCCGGCCCACTTCATCGGCTTGGCTGTTTTTCTGCGAGGCCATGAAGAACCATCGTACTTAGTCCGTTGGCTGATCGCGAATCGCTCCTGTGCTAGACTGCTCGTGTGCTTTTCAAGGCCTCCCGTGTGTGGATTTTCGTCGGCCCTGTTCATTTCTGCTGCCCGCACTTTCCTTGTATGCTCTCTGCATCAATTCCCGACCTGTGGCTCCTCTTGTGGTGGATTTGACGTCTCGGCCCGGGAGCACCTGTATACTGCTCGGCCATGATTGTGCTTGTGCCCTTGGCTCACTGCCCATGCCATGCCACACTGCCATGTTCACCAGCCCACCTTCTATTTTTTGCTTTGCGCCCTCCCCCCCCTGTTCATTGCCATTGCACCAGGATCAACAGCAACAGGTTTTGCAAGCTGGCAAGAAGGCTGTTCGCGTCAGCGACAACACGGGCCTGCAGTGGGCGGCGCGTGGACGGTGTGTCGTTTTGACTTTTGTTTGCTCCCTGGCGAGAGTGTCTAGTTGTCCTGGGCATGGTGTAGTGTAATTATATAAGTTTAAGTATTACCTGTACATATGAGTGCCCGCCCCCGGCATGTATGTCTAGCGCCGGCATTTTATTTAAGTCGTTCCGTAATGAGTGGTTTTGTTTAACGTTAGTTACTCAGCCCTCAGGTTATTATTTTGGGGACCGATAATTACCAGCTAATTACCATGAAATGCCAGGGTATATTCATCAAGGTGTGTCACATGCCTTGGATGGACATTAAACAGGAATCCCATCTGCCTAAACATTTAATTGTGGACGTGTGTAGGAATCTTGGGGTCCCCATGGTGCCCTTCATGATAGAGTTGGGAGCTTTCGCCGGCCACCATGAACAAATTGTAAAATTTTCTGCTCCCTCATACGCTGCTCTATAATGTGTCACTCTGCCTCTCGAGTCTCCTCCTCGATAGCCATTCTAAATAGATAACACTTACGTCCTAACACAGAATTTGTGCTGTTTAGCTTTGATGTGGAATACATTTCTTATGTTTCATTTCTTTCCTATTACCGTCCATTTATAACATCCTTTATATGTGTACATAGGAGGCTTTATGAATGGGGTGATTGTATAATAAGTGATTAAAACTGTATGGGAACAGATTGATTGAAAAAACTCTGACACATAGTGGTGAAAGCTTTCAGACAGTATTGGATCCAATATAATTTTAAAGGCACTGGCACTTAGACTGGTGTTGGCCACCAATTAAAACAAAATACAAACCAAGTGTGGAAGTACCATGAACGGTTAATCAAGTGGAAAAATTAAGTTTTTCAGAAGAATAAAATAACAGCTGCACACATTAAAATGTATGCCTTCTGTGATCTACAGCCTTTTACCAAATGTAATTTCTTTTTCTGTCTTGATCAAAAGAATTTTTTTTTTTCTTAACTTGTTGAGAAATATTAAAATGGGTTCATTTGTAAACTGGGTGTTCATCAATGAATACATATGTATCAAAACTATGCACAGACAAGTTTCACAAGATAAAAAATTCAGTAATTTTCTAATATATGTGAATACTATATCAATGTACTGTCTCATGTACTTGTTACTGTATTTAAAAGGTCCACACAATCAGAAAATCATCGTTTCGCTTTAATGAATAGATATGCGCTTCAGTTAACACCTTAATCATTGTTATTTTCTTGAATAAAATCATGGAGGAAGATTTTTAATGTGTTATTTGGTGCCTCCTTACGGCTCGATTGTTTACAACTGATTGGCCCCAGCCCCCATTAACATAACCAAAAAATAAATAAATAAACATGCTCCAATTGGCACCACGACACGCGCTATCTCACTACTAGTTCGATGCTCATCATGACATCATTTCAACCTCAGGTTCACTACATGTAGTCTGACAGGCACTTCTACATTAATGCTTTTGACTACTAGTCGTGAATCTGTGGGATTGCCTTGTTCCATGCTCCTCACTAAATTATCTTCGTAAAAATTCACTTTCTGACAAGTTTGAAGCGAGTTGTGGTGGTCATATCATTGCGTTGCCGAGACAATCTTTCCCTCCATTATGTCATGAGCATTTAATTTGGAATTTTTAGGAGGTGGGGCCCGATGGATTTGCTTTTGTTTAAAGTGCAAACACCTCAAAAAAGTATTAGAAATTAAAAACCACTTCAGGTTCTTTGTTTATTACGATCAATATTAATCACATCAATTTTTTTTCTGATTCTGTGGACCTTTAAGCCTCGCCCTATGGGATAGGGAGCGCTCTGTATTCTGTTGTCAGGTTTGTTTTCACAATTAGTGCTCCCCCGTTACTATTATGGTACCCCAGAGTTTCTTGAGGAGTACTAAACCATCATTTTGTTTTTTGTTTTCCTTTTTTCTGCCAATGTCTGAGCATTATATCTCGATCCGGCTGACTTCAGAAATAAATTTGCATTCATACTGGAACAAAAAGATATGCGGGCTCCTTTTTTACCTTTCTATGACCCCTCGATTTAAAGGTTGACTATACCATTAGTATTTACAATTTTTTTCTTTTACAAAACTCAACTTTGAGGTTTGCTGATCTCTAGGTTTGGTCTGACATTAGACAAACTTAGGTGTTGTCTGAATGAAATTGCCCTCTCTAGAATGTCCGAGAGTAATTGTATTTACACTTAATTTATATCATCACCCTCCGGGTTAAAAGATCAAAGGCGGTCTGAAAAAAAATGTCGCAATTTTGTCATCGCTCAAATTTGTCAATGCAAAATCTCAAAGACGCTTGGCATTTCAGGTGATGTTAAATCTCTCTCTTTTGTAGTGGAGGACCATGAGGGGGAGCTGGCAGACTGTTTCGTGACCCGGTGCAAGCAGTTGGATGGCCTCCTCCAGGAACGAGGGGAGGGAATATTGCCCCTCGAAGCTGGTCACGACCAGGTGAGTTCGGTCGTGTCGAGCGAGTTCGAGGGAACGGGTGCTGCGGACGGGTGCACAGAGAGCTTGTGGGGTATAGAGGCCCCGGAACCCCTTGTGGTGGCACGAATCCCCAGCGTGTTGGTCCCGGCGTGTGTGGT
>CM068961.1:23131932-23144307 GCA_035128595.1 Eptatretus atami | reverse complement strand
TTTCGTCGCGCGAAAGAAGATATAATTTTTACAGATAACTGTAGCTTTTTTCCCGCGAGGAAAGAAGAAGATATAATTTTACCAAGATATGACGCTTTTTTTTTCGTGAAGGAAAGAAGAAGATATAAATTTTACAAGATACCTGTAAGCTTTTTTCGTGAGGAAGAAGAAAGATATAATTTTTAAAACGACAGTATCTTGTAAAATTATATCTTCTTCTTCCTCACGAAAAAAGCTACAGTATCTTGTAAAATAAATAACTTCTTCTTCCTCACGAAAAAAACAAACTACAACATCTGGTAAAATAAATTTCGTCTTCCCCACGAAAAAAAACTACAGTATCTTGTAAAATAAATAACTTCTTTCTCACAAAAAAAACAGGTTAAAAAAACAAAAATATAATCTTCCTCACGAAAAAAACGACAGTATCTGGTAACAGAATATATTCTTCTTCCTCACGAAAAAACACAAGTACCTGGTAAAATAATATCTTCTTCCTCACGAAAAACCACAGTATCTGGTAAAAGAATATCTTCTTTCTCACCAAAAAAAATCAGGTAAAAAAAACAAAAAAAAATTTCCTTCACGAAAAACGACAGTATTGGTAACAGAATATTCTTCTTCTTCCTCACGAAAAATAAAACACGAGGGTACCTGTAAAATAATATCTTCTTCTTCTCACGAAAACACCAGTATCTGCGTAAAATAAATATCTTCTTTCTCACAAAAAAAATCAGCGTTAAAAAAACAAAAATATAAATCTTCCTCACGAAAAAAAAACCACAGTATCTGGTAAACAAGAATAATTCTTCTTCCTCACGAAAAAAAACACCAGTTCTGGTAAAATAAATTTCTTCTTCCTCAGAAAAACCGACAGTATCTGGTAAAAGATATCTTTCTTCCTCACGAAAAAAACACAAGTACCTGGTAAAATAATAATCTTCTTCCTACGAAAAACCACAGTATCTGGTAAAAGAATATCTTCTTTCTCACAAAAAAAATCAGGTTAAAAAAACAAAAAAAAATCTTCCTCACGAAAAAAAACGACAGTATCTGGTAACAGAATATCTTCTTCTTCCTCACGAAAAAACACCGGTACCTGGTAAAATAATATCTTCTTCTTCCCACGAAAACACCAGTATCTGGTAAAATAATATCTTCTTTCTCACAAAAAAAAATCAGGTTAAAAAAACAAAATATAATCTTCCTCAGCGAAAAAACCGACAGTATCTGGTAAACAGAATATTATTCTTCTTCCTCACGAAAAAACACCAGTACCTGGTAAAGATAATATCTTCTTCTCCGAAAAACCGAAGTATCTGGTAAAAAGAATATCTTCTTCCTCACGAAAAAACACCAGTACCTGGTAAATAATATCTTCTTCCTCACGAAAAACCACAGTATCTGGTAAAAAGAATATCTTCTTTCTCACAAAAAAAATCAGGTTAAAAAACAAAAAAAATCTTCCTCACGAAAAAACGACAGTATCTGGTACAGAATATCTTCTCTTCCTCAACGAAAAAACACCGGTACCTGGTAAATAATATCTTCTTCTTCCTCACGAAAAACACCAGTATCTGGTAAAATAATTATCTTCTTCTCACAAAAAAAAATCAGGTTTAAAAAAAAACAAAAATATAATCTTCCTCACGAAAAAACGACAGTATTCTGGGTACAGAAAATCTTCTTCTTCCTCACGAAAAAACGCAGTATCTGGTAACAAAAATCTTCTTATTCCCTCACGAAAAAAACCACAGCATCTTGTAAAATAAATAACTTCTTTCTCACCAAAAAAAATCAGGTTAAAAAAAACAAAAAAAATAATCTTCCTCACGTAAAAAACGACAGTATCTGTAACAGAATATTTCTTCTTCCTCACGAAAAAAACGACAGTATCTGGTAACAGAATATCTTCTTCTTCCTCACGAAAAAACCACAGCATCTTGTAAAATAATATAACTTCTTCTCAAAAAAAAATCAGGTTAAAAAACAACAAAGATATAACTCCTCACGAAAAAAACCAACAGTATGTGGTACAGAATATCTTCTTCTTCTCAAGAAAAAACTACAGTACCTGGTAAAATAATATCTTCTTCTTCCTCACGAAAAAACTACAGTATCTTGTAAAAAATAAAACTTCTTTCTCACAAAAAAAAAATCAGGTAAAAAAACAAAAGAAAATCTTCCTCACAGAAAAAACGACAGTATCTGGTAACAAGAATATCTTCTTCTTCCTCACGAAAAAAACGACAGTATCTTGTAAAATAAATAACTTCTCACAAAAAAAAAATCAGCGTTAAAAAACAACAAAGCCTCTTCTTCCTCACGAAAAAAACTACAGTAGTCTGGTAAAAATAATATCTTCTTCTCCTCACGAAAAAGCTAATCAATATCTTGTAAAATAAAAACTTCTTTTCACAAAAAAAAATCAGGTTAAAAAACAACAAAATCCTCTTTCTTCTCACGAAAAAAAACTACAGTATCTTGTAAAATAAATATCTTCTTCCTACGAAAAAACTACAGTATCTTGTAAAATAAATAACTTCTTTCTCACAAAAAAAATCAGGTTAAAAAAAAACACAAAAGCCTCTTCTTCCTCACGAACAAAAACTACCAGTATCTGGTAAAAAAATAATATCTTCTTCTTCCTACACGAAAAAACTACGGTATCTGGTAAAATAATATCTTCTGTTCTTCCTCACGAAAAAACTACGGTATCTGGTAAAATAATATTCTTCTTCTTCCTCACGAAAAAACTACGGTATCTGGCTAAAATAATTTCTTCTTCTTCCTCACGAAAACACTACGGTATCTGGTAAAAATAATATCTTCTTCTTCCTCACGAAAAAAGCTACAATATCTTGTAAAATAAATAACTTCTTTCTCACAAAAAATCAGGTTAAAAAAAACAACAAAGAGCCTCTTCTTCCTCACGAAAAAAACGACAGTTTTCAAGGTAAAATAATACGTTCTTCTTCCTCATGAAAAAAAGTGTCTGGTAAAATATTCTTACTCACAGAAAAAATAACAATATCTGGTTCTGCTCTCCGGTGTGGACCGGGATACCATACAGCTAACCCCCAGAACCGCCAATGAACTTAACGTCTAACAACCATGCGAGCCTAAGAGTTCTTTATTCTTACGTTGGTATGATTGTGGTAATCGCGGTGTAAGCAAAAACAAAATAAAATGTTATTAGTGAGAATATTACGGTGATCGTTAACATGTACAAGATCACTGATCAGAGTAACGGTTCAATAACCAATTAGAGTCAAACTAAGAATAGACGAGCTTACATTTGTCTACCACATCAAAGTGCAAGTCTTTCCTATAGTTGTGTTGTAACACAATTCTGAAGTTCGTCGTAAACGAGACCATACGGAAACCTGTTTCATGTCACATAAAGTCACAGTACAAATTCCTGGTGTTTGAACGATAAACAAAAATCATCAACTACACTGTTGTTGCACAGTCGGCATTAAAACGCATTTTTCATCGGCAGCGGGCAAAAAAAAGCCACAAGCAAGGCGACATTTTCTTTCTCTAACAAGCGATGGTCTGGCTCACCGCGTATTCAACAAGCGTGTGGTCATGCTCACGGTAGGCGAGCCACAGGGAAGGCAACAAGCAATGCTCAACAAAGCATGACTAGTCAATCGGCAATAGTGTGGCGGCCACACTCCCCGCCTGACCTTTTAGAGACGTCACACACAAACACAAAATATTAGAAAAACAAGCATCAAAAAAAATGGCATCACTGATCCGTTGGAACATATCCAACAAATGAAGCAACGGCACAATTCTATTTACAACACCACAGGGAAAGCAACACGACCAATCACTAATAGGTCGTGTGAATGACAACAAGCTTCCCTTCCTTGGCAACGCGGATGACGCTTTGCGAATCCCTGCCGTCTGGCCGGGCAAGAACGTTGAGTGATGCTCCGAACAGACCAGTCATTGCGGAACAGAATCCTTTTCCTTGAGGATTATACTCCCGGTCCTTCACTTCTTGTTTGTCTTGCATACCACTTCCTCGAACTTGGAGTGAGTGGCGTACATCGTGCGCGCCAATCTTGCGCAAGATACTCTTTCTGCGAGGAGTTGAACTCTTTTCCCCCCCAAACTTGAAAATACCGTAATTCTTGATGTCGCGTCGTAGAAAGTTCAACAGGCGACCCCCGTTTCTGTGTTAATGCATGTTGGGAGATAACACGAAAGGGAATCCATGGATCGGAACACGGGAAACCAGTGGTCGGTTGTTCACAATGGCCATTACTTTCCATCATGAATGTTGTCAGCACTTCGTGGGTTAGATCCTTCGAAGCAAACTGTGCCATCATAGATTCAAGAACAACGTCTAACCGACAGCCGATTAGCCGTTCCACTTCCCCCATGTGAGGATGGGTGATTAAACAGCCATTCACACCACTGTTGTACAGAATTATTTTTACCGGCCTTCCCACGTTAATGGCGTCATGTGTAGAGGGTCTGTTGCGCCGAGAAAATTTGTGCCACGATCTGACCTGTACTGTACCAAGGCTTGTGGATGAAGAATGTTCGTCGATTGACATTGGCAGACGGCCGAATTTCTTTATCTTTGTCGGGATTTGACAGCGGAACTGTTCGTGTCGTTGACGTCTGTGTCGTGTCGCTGTGACGGCCCTGAAGCCAGCTACTAGAGGTGAGGTCTGACGCTGCGATGAGTCTTGTAGCAATGTCTGCTGGGTTCATATGTGAAGGCACATATTTCCATTGTTGACATGTGGAAGATTTTTGTATGCGCTCGACATGATTTGCCACATACACGTAGAATCTTCTGGTATGGTTATACAGATAACCCAATACCACTTTACTGTCTGTGAAGAAGTTTATTTCAGCAATGTCAACATCGAGCTGTTCAACTGTCTCTGTGATTGCACCGCGAGCACAGCCGACACAATTCCAGGCGTGGAATTGTATTGCCGTGCTTTGGGGCAACTTTGTTTTTGCCCAGGATGAATCCAAGTACGTGTTACCGCTGACGTCCGTTGTCTTCAAGTACGCGACAGCTGCGATTATTTTTCTCCGAGGCATCGAGAAAAAGTGACTTCTCTTTTGACAGTTTCGTTCGGGTTTGGGGCGTAGTCCTGCGAACTTGTAACTGTTCTAAGTCACTCAGAGAATTTCTCCAATCATCCCATTCTTTTTCTTGGTGTGGAGACAATGGCTCGTCCCAGATTACAGTCTCCGTCATGAGATCTCGGAGAAGTAATTTACCCTGAACATTATGGGGGACGAAGCCTAGGGCAGAACACACTGCTAATCGTAGACAAACCCCCTACGTGTGATGGTTTTTCTTTGGTGTTGACTTCAAACTGAAGACATCGTGCTGGAGGTCCCACACAAGGCCTAAGCTTCTCTGTTTTGGTAGGTATCTTCGTCAAAGTTCAAGTTTCTTGAG
The DNA here is from genome assembly GCA_035128595.1 of Eptatretus atami. Taxonomy (NCBI): domain Eukaryota; kingdom Metazoa; phylum Chordata; class Myxini; order Myxiniformes; family Myxinidae; genus Eptatretus; species Eptatretus atami. The sequence goes on along the minus strand of CM068961.1, from coordinate 23,138,864 downwards.
GTTTTTAGCATAATCCTCAGAAGGAAATGACTTGAGTACTTCTGGGCTATTTGACGACAATTTGTGGAGGCGGAGGTTACCGCCGTTCGCCAGAGCTTCTTGTGTGGCAGACAGAAGTTGTACCGCTTGTTCCACAGATTGACATGACGTCAATCCGTCATCAACATAAAAGTTGTGTAGTACAAAGTTTGTGACTCATCATTGGTTTTTTTCGTCCAGCGACGACAGCTTTGCGGAGACCGTACGTGGCACAGCGGGAGACGGCCTATTCCCGAAGACATGCACTGTCATTCTATAGTCAAACAGCGGTTTTCTCGGATCGCTATCTTGATACCACAAAATCTGAGGTAATTGCCGGTGTTCTTGTTTGACAGGAAACCATAAAACATGGACTGAATGTCAGCTGAAATCGCCATTCATCAAGCGAAACCTTATCAAAACACCAAGTAAGTCATTGGTCAGATCTGGCCTTTTAGCAACACGTCGTTGAGTGATACGCCGTTGTACTTGGAGGAGGAGTCGAAACGCCCCGTATCTGGTCGGGCTTTGTGGATGGTAAACCCGAAAAGTGGTAGATACCAGCATTCCTCATCTTCTCGAAGGGGTGGGGCTATTTCTGCGTGGTTTATATCGATAACCTGCTTCATAAACTCGACCATGTGTTGTTTCTTATCTGGGTTTTAATGAGGCTGTGGTGCAAAGACTAGCTCTTTTTGATGGCTTCCGGTTTATTGTTAGTAGCCCGCTGTCTGTCTGCCTTAAACGGCAGCGGTGCCACCAATTACCTTCAGGTGACCGATGCATCTCATCTTCCATTACTGAAATAATTGTCTGTCTTCAGTGGACAGGCCAGATTTGTTGTCATATTTATTCATTGGAAAAATGTCTGAAAAATTGTCGTTTTTGCAGGTAACAATTTCTTCAACAAACAGCTTATTTCACATGGTGGGAAAATTGAACGACGACCGTCCGGCAAAAAGTTATTTTATTCACCACAGGAACACCTGTTTTATGAACTTTGCCGATACAAGTTTCACCGATTATCGCCCAGCCAAGAGTGTTTTCTGGGCGAATGGAGATCTCTCGGGCCCGTCCGTTGTTCCAAAATATGATGCGCTTCTGGAATGTCACGGCCCGATCAAATTAATATATCGGCGTCGCTGTCATATCTGGGATTTCTGCAGCAATATCAGACAGTGGGCATGATGAATGGCGACATCGGGCGTGGCTATTTCGTGACGGGCATTTGGAATTTCATCGCACTCGATTAACGTAGGAACTTGTATTTTGTGGTTACCGTCTATGGACTCTATTGTGTAGCCATGTGCACGTTTCCCAACCATTTGCGCTGACCCGGAGCATGACGTAAGGTTGTAGGGAATATTTTCCCGGATTCATCAAACGATTTGAAAAATCTTGATTTGGCGAGCGTGACGTTGCTCTGGTCGTCGAGGATTACGTAGGCATGGATATACTTGTTTGGATTGTCACTGTGGAAACTTTGGTCAGATTGTTTTACTGCATGATTTACCCGGGGACACATCACCACAAATTGTGTGCATTTTGAGTTCGGAACGTTGACGGGTAGCTCCCGCCGTTATCGGCGAACGCCTTATTGGCTGGTGTGGCGGGCTCGGTTGGGGTCACCGTGGGCTTTAAGGGGCTGCCGCTTGTCGTAATGCATTGCTGTAACATGCTTGTTGCCTTAACACACAGAACAGGATAAATTTACATTACATGTCTTTGCAACATGGTCAGTTGAATCACAGCACCGGAAACATATCTTATTTTCCCGCAGAAAGTCCCTTTTTTCGACAAGTGACTTCAATTGGAACGCACGACAGTCGTTGAGGTTATGTGCAGTATTGTGCAAAGGACAATTTGGCTGAATGTCTGTCTCTTGGAGAGAGGGTGCGATGTGCAGGAAGTTTGTTTACCTGTGACTGTCTATATCCACTCTGACTGCTGCTCTGTGCGGCATTACTTTCGTACGCAAAACTAGGATCATTGCGTACCTGACTGAGGTTCTTGATAAACTCAGCAAACACTAGAAAGGAGGAAAACACCACATTATTTTCTTTTTTGTACCTGGACGCATGCATTGTCCATTTCTCCTGTATGTTGTAAGCAGTTTATTTGAGTATGGGGAGTACTCCTGATGAAGAGTCAAAATAGCTTAAAAGAGGGCGTACTTTTGATCTTCTTTGAGGGAAAGCACTTCATACAATGTATCTGACATTCATACAGTTGCTTGTTGTCTTTGTTTGACAGCCCCGGAAAGGAAGCAAGTTTATGTTTGATTGAGCTTCCACCATTTCCGACTGCCAAATCGCTCCTCTAAGCGCTCCTATTCGTTGAAGCGCGAGAAATGGATTGTTGGCATTTGACATTTTAAGCTGACGGCGTGTTTCTTTGATTGTGGACCTAACCACTTAATTAGGAGGTCAATCTCTTCATTAACACTGGCACCAATATCGTTCACAACGCTGCGAAAGTCTGCCTTCCACACTGTGTATGCTTCTGGGGTGTCGTTGAATGTACACAAGCGTGTTAACAGCAATCTCTTTTCAGCAGATATTGTGAAAGGTCAGTATCATAGGCATTGTATTATTTGCTGTGTATACCGGCACAAATGAAGGCAAATTCGGGTCTAATGTCACACGAGGGTTTGAACTGTGATTTAAATGTCTGTTACTCGTGGGAACAGATGTAGCGTTAATAGCTCGGTTATTTAAATCAGGAAAGAAGGGGTGATCAGGGTGTCTGGTTGTTGCTTGGTATAAATTACTGGCGATATTGGGCGTAAGAGCCGGTGGTTGCAAATTTGCATATTGTCAGTAGCAATAAAGTCACAGTTGGTAACACTGGCGGATAACTGTGATCTTCCACATACTGTTCTGTGCGCTTTGCTGATGTCTCCTGAGGTAGGTTGATATCGGGCGGCCATTTCCACCCTCAAGTTCGCTAATACATTGTCAATGGCTTGTAACTCCGCCTCAGTCTCGGCGACTTGTTTTTCAGATTCAGTAGGGTTAAATCAGCCTCCATTGTTGCTTGAATTCGTGCTGATTCTGCTTGAATTCGTGCTGATTCTGCTTGAATTCGTGCTGATTCTGCGGCGGCCAAGGCTTGCTTTTTGCGTAGTTCAGCTGCTTGTCTCGCGAACTGCAGGCCAGCTTTAGCAGCAACGGCTTTAGCACTTTTTTGTGCTACATAGAACTTTATGTTAGACAGTTCTGAAGATTTTGAACCAGCCCTGAAATGATCGTACTGATTGGTTACTTTGGGTGACTTCTCTGACATGTTGATTGTCTGGACAATGGCGTCGAGTGATACTGTGGACACTGTGTTTGGTTATGGACTGGATTCCCCTGAGCCGGGCGGACCGACGTTTCTCTGCTTGCTGGTGCTGTGCTTGGCCTAGTCGATTACTGTTCTGCCTCTCCGGTGTGGACCGGATAGCATACAGCTAACCCAACCGCCAATGACTTAGCGTCTAACAACCATGCTGAGGCTTAGAGTTCTTTATTCTTGACGTTGGGTATGAGTTATGTGGTAATCGCTGTAACAAAAACAAAAATAAATGTTATAGTAAGTTGACACAGATATTACGGTGATCGTTATACATGTACAAGATCACTGATCAGAGTAACGGTTCAATAACAAATTAGGTCACTAGAATAGACCGCAGAGCTTACATTTGTCTACAACTATCAAAGTTGCAAGTTCTTTCCTATAGGTTGTTGTTGTAACACAATTGTCGAAGTTCGTCGGTAAAACGAGAGCATCGAACTGTTTCATGTCGACATAAAGTCACAGTACAAAATTATGGTGTTGAACGATAAACAAAATGCATCACTCACACTGTTGTTGGCCACAGTCTGGCATAAAACGCATTTTTCATCGCAGCGGGCAAAAAAGCACAAAGCAAGGCGACATTTCTTTCTCAACAAGCGTGGTCATGGCTCACCGCCGTTTTTCAACAAGCGTGGTCATGGCTCACGGTAGGCGGAGCCACAGGGAAGCAACAACAATGCTCAACAAGCATGACTAGTCAACCGGCACAGTGTGGCGCACAATCTGGTTAAAATAAAAATAATTATTCCTCACACCAAAACTACAGTGGCCACGGAACTGAAAATCAATAGAATGGTCACAACCCGTCCAACGTGTATCCACCGAGCTCGAGGTCACATGACCGACGCCATCTTGGTTAGCACGACATGGCTGACTTACAACGCGGATGTAGCTCGTTTTGAACGCATCCCAGATTGAAGAAGTGAAGCAAATGTTAAAATGCCATTTGGTGCGGGAATACATTGCTCCAATCGGTTACGGGAGCGTTGTGGAAAGGCGTTTCACATGTATTTTTATTTGTTGATGAACAGGAATAGTGCAGTTTTACCCTGAAATATTGTTACGGATTTGGAAGCCTTTTGCACACAAACAGCAGTCCCCGTAGCTCAGTTATCTCGATCAGTATATGTTTATAGTTAGGGTCCCGTCCCCTATGTCTAATAGGAATTTCATGTGTGCGCTGCGGGTTTCTTTTATAGTCAGGATTTTTATATCGCCAACAAATCTTCGTTCTTCGCATCATTACCTCAGAAGCCCCCCCGACCAATCCGAAGAGGAGTTACCTCAGGGCGACTCCACCTTAGCCAGATGGAGTGTTCGGCCCGACCAATGAGGGGAGGCCACTGGTCACCCGACAACCCCTTGTCCAATCAGGAGGCGAGTGGCCGGAGAAGAGAAAGAGTAGAGTGGTTGTCAGGACCAGAGTACTGCAGTCATCGTGGCCTATTGCCTCTGGTCTGGTGCCGTGGCTTGGTCTGCGAACGTGGTCTGCGGTCTTTGTGGGGCTCTCGTGGTGGTGGTGGTCGAGCAGCCAGGGTCGTGGGTTCGAGTCCCACCGTGGCGGGTTGGAGTCCGGTGTGACCGCATGAGGTGGGAAGGTACCCGGCAAGGCTCTGGTCCCCCAGCTGAACTATCCTCGGCGGGAGGAGAATTAAGACCCCGGGGTCATTATTTTTTGGGTGTGTGTGAGTAGGTGAATATACTGATTCTGGCTTACTTTTCCCCACGTAAATGAATGGGGGATTTTCAGCGATTCAATTTTTTCCCTAAAAAATAAACCCCTTTTTATCCCAAGGAATATTTATTTGTCTCCCCTTTTAACCTAGGGACACTTTTTTTAATTAAATAAACATGTGTGTGGGAAGGGTGGGGAGTGGGATGAGGGGGGGGGGGGGGTGGGGTTTGTGTTGGGCAGGGGTTTGTGTGGGCAGGGGTTTGTGTGGGCAGGGGTTTGTGGGGACGTTGGGACGTGGGGATGTTGGGACATTGGGACGTGGGGACGTGGGGACATGGGACGTGGGGGACGTGGGGACGTTGGGACGTGGACGTTGGGACGTTGGGACGTTGGGACGTGGGGACGTGGGGACGTTGGGGACGTGGGACGTGGGACGTGGGCGGACGTGGGGGACGTTGGGGACGTTGGGACGTGGGGACGTGGGGACGTTGGGACGTGGGGACGTTGGGACGTTGGGACGTGGGGACGTGGGGGACGTGGGGACGTGGGACGGTGGGAGTTGGGACGTTGGACATTGGTTTCTGTGGGCAGGGTTTATGTGGGAGGGGCTTGTGTGGATGGAGTCAAAAAGGGCGGGGTCAAAAAAATTTCAATTTACTTTGTCTTTTGTAATTCCTGTGAATAAATGAACCTAAATCTCTTCCCCTTCTAAATCATATATCTTATAAGTCCAAGGAACCGTATCTATTACATAAACAATTTTAAAAGTTCGTTCGTCATCGTTTAGTATAACCCTTTTCAAAATGAGATTTCCATCTATATATTCTTACGATATCACCAACTTTGAACTTAGGTTTTCTGACATTAATCTCTTTTTCATATTTTAATTTTGTAAATGTTTCTGATGGTTTCATATTCGTTGACGTATGAATCGTGTCATATACTTATTCACAATATCCTGAATAAAAGATGACCATTGTTGTGAACCGAGTTGTGTGAATTTTTTATATAGTCTCTCTTTTAAGGTACGATAAAACGTTCAACAACAACGGCCTTCCTTCATTAAAGGTACTGTATAATTAATGCTGTTATTTTTTAGAAAATTCATAAATGTCTTGTATAAAACTCCCACCCTCATCAGTCCACAATTTTTTAGGTTTCTTTACTTTTATTAAAATATCTGTTGAAAGGCTAACATAAGAGTATTACCTGTTTTGTTTTTTAAAGGGACAACCCATGCGTATCTACTCCTCAAATGAATAACGGTTAAAACATATTTGTACCCTTATCTATTGAGTTCAATCAAATCAGCAGACCAGAATAATCAACTTCCTTGGAATAAACCTTCCTTCTACGAAACTTTGTGAATTTGGTTTAAGTAATTCATCAGCTATTGCTCTTCAGTCTTAATATCATCATTAGAGCCTAATAAGTTTTTGAATACCAAGTCCAGTTCAATTAGCACTGATCATCTTCTTCACGAAACCGATCAACTTTTTCTCTTAGCGTTGGATTTCTTATCAGAGACAAATTATACAACATTTCTCTATCGGCTTCAGCTTTTCTTCCAAAGTTGGTATTCCCATAATCAATATCGTGCCTGCACCACTTCATCAACTCTATTGATGGGCTTACTCCATGATTAGGATGTCTCCTCATCTAATCTTTATCCAAGTTTGTGCCTGGACCACAGAAAGAATACCCTGGTAGATGTAATTCCCTGGTATTCCAGTAGTTGTAAATTTACTTCCTGATAAAAACTTTTTATATCTCCTCCGAGTTTGTTGTTTGGAGATAAATTGATTTTTTTTTGAACCACACACGAACATATACCTTTTGGATACCCTGTTATTTTTACTTTTAAAATATGAAATATTTTTAGTATTAGTTTTCTTTTACA
>CM068961.1:23094031-23101141 GCA_035128595.1 Eptatretus atami | reverse complement strand
CGGCTCGTTTTCCTGCAGGCCCCGTCGAGGTATAAACTCCCGGCATTTCTGTCCACGCGAATCGTTAGGTATATCGAGAATTCGGCGATTGATCCTGTAGCGCGTGGACAGAATAGTTGGCTGGTTTATGGTGTAATAAAAACACCCGTAGCTGGGTTTCGGCCGTTTCGGCTTGATCCGCGAAGCTACGACTAGATTGCGTGTTCGGTGCGGCCGCAATTGGGCTAAGGCGGTCGTCCGCATGCCGAACGGGCGGAAATCTACAACAATATTGATAAATTTTCAGAACATGTTTGGTGACCCGCAACCTGCTCTTTAACCTTTGTTCTCAATTGAATTTTCAATTACCAAATGTGTAATCTATATAAAGATGAATAACCATGGAGCCAACGCCACGCTCGCAACGAAGTTTTCTCAAGTGAAGGGTTCCTTAGGACATATATCCAGTGTTACAAATGTGATTTATAGAATTTCCTTATATACAATGTTCTTGTTACATTTTTTTGTGTGAAATTCACCTTCTGAGGTAGTCAGCATGTGCAGAAGAGGGTTTTACATTGCAAGACGCTGTTTTCTCGGAGTGGCATTAAGCTTCTCAGCGGTGACGGTCTGTCGACGACAGACGTAATGGCGTCAGCGAATGACTGATGTCATGACGCCTCTCAGCGGTGATGTCACACTCGTGCCGTGCAAACGAATGTAAAATTAGAAAATCGCCAAAAATTCCCAAACCTGTCGTCTGGCACGATCTCACATAGCCTATGCTGTCATTAGACCACAGAGCACCCGCAGGCCGAAAGTGGTGACAATCCGTCCGGCAGTTTCGGAGGAGATACATCAACAAAATATGGCTTTGCGTATTGATATGATAAATATAAAGCACCTGTCTAGCCCAAGCCTCACCCTTTTCCGGAGGCCTGATGCCCTCTCCCCTCCCCTCTCATCCCACCCCAACTCCTTAATTCTCCTTCCCCTCCCCACCCGGTCCTCTCCCGCTGTCCTCCCATTCCTCCCCTTTTTCACCTCCCCTTCCTCCTCTTTCACCTCCCCTTCCACCATGTTTCACCTCGCCCTTTCCACCATCCTCTCCCTCCCCTTCCACCATCCTCTCCCTCCCCTTATACCCTCCCCCTCTTCTGCCATACCAGTGGACATGAAGCTCTCTCTTTGCATCCCTATTCTTGAGATGAAAAGCACTGATTTGTGTTTTCTCTGGATTGGCCCGCAGATGATTGGTTGCAGAGTAATCAGTTCATCCAGTATTGGCGAGAGACTGTTCCACTTTGACAAAGGTTTGGGCCTGTGATGCAATGCAGAGGTCATCAGCATACAGGAAACTCCTTGTATTGGGCTGTTGACCAGCAGGGAGGCAAGGACACTCCCTTGTGAGAGGCCGTTCTTCCTCCTCCACCTGCTACGTTTGCCCTTCAGGAGTTCAGGTCCACAAACAAACGTCTGTTATCCAGCATGTTTTGGATAATATTTGTCAGTCTGATGTCTTTTGTTAGCTGAAAATGTTTCTGCATGAGTATCCCGTGGTTGACAGTGTCATATGCTGCTGATAGGTTGACAAAAGCAGCACCAGTTATCAGCCCTTCCTCATAGCCATCTTCAATGAATTGGGTGAGATCCAGGATCTGACCTGTGCAAGATTTCCAGGTCAGAAACCGGCTTGCTCTAGAATAAGATGTTTATCCACCAAGGGAGCCACATGGTTCAAAATGAGTCTCTCAAATAGTTTGTATGTGTGGCACAGCAGGGAGATGGGCCGGAAGTTTTTGGGGATGGATGGATCTTTCCCGGATTTCAAGATAGCCGCAATTCTTGCTCGTCTCCAAAACGTTGGGATCTTGTTGGAGGTCAGGCAACAGTTGAGCACATCTAGTAGCCATTGAAAGGCACCTGGACCTCGATGTTTCACTTGTTCACAGAGGATGTCATCAAGCCCAGCTGCTTTGCTGTTTTTCATCATCTTCATGCCAAGTTGAAGTTCGTTCAAAGTAAAGGGCCTTATGAAATTGAGGTCTCCTGGTCCGGTACATTAGGCCTAGAGAGTTTAGCCCTGCTGGGGAGATGACCTGAGTTTCCTCATTGAGTTGAAAGCAGAATGGGGAAATGATGTGAGGGGTTGCATCCGTGACATTCGAACATTTGGCATTTGTAGTTTCGCCATTTTTTGGCCCAAGTCCTTCACAAACTGGCTGTCCAGCGGCTGTCAAACCCCTCCCACGCATAGCACGGGTACCTCTCTCGTAACAATACATTTGTTTAGGGAAGTTTTTGGGTTTTTTTGTATGCATAGTCGAAGCTCATGGAAGAGGTCGTGCACTGAACGGATTGCGACGTAATAGACAAAAACAGGATGCAAAACATGCATGCATGGAGAAGGAAACTCCAAGGAGGAAAAACTGGAAAATTCGGATGAGGGATTCAGGTGGAGTTAACAAGGGTAGAAAAGATCATGCTTTTGGATTAGAGACGATCTGGGATGGCGGCGAACACGCGCAGTCTTCAAGACCTGGAGGGAAGGATGACATTGAAGAGGATGACATGCAATATGTCATCACAAGATGGTCGAGTAAAACTGAAAACAACGGCCCAGATAGCATTTGTTCGAGTACCATGATAGCATTGTTTATGTTGGAGGCGCCCATGTTGCTAAGCAGTGCCGAGCGCTCTGCTCCTTTGGAGTGCTTGCTTGAGCGCTTTGAATCAAGGAAGCCACTTGGGAAGCTGGAAGTACGCCACTTGCTAACAGAACACCCCAGATGTTCCGTTTTTTGTGGGATTGTTCCGTTTTTTTTTACCCAAATGTCCAGCGTCCCGTTTCATACCTTACCGGGATGCCATTCCTGGTACAACCGTTTTAATTAGTACTATGAACAATATTTGAAGAAAGAAAGGTGGCATGTGAAGCACAGACGTGTACGCCTTCATCACGGCAAGTGTGTGACGTATCCGCTGGATTAAGGAATGAAAGGTAAGAAGACACCCAAGTCGAACTAGCATGTTTATTCGCTGGATACCTGTGCACTGCACATAAGTGCCCCCAGTAACTTCACACAGAACATGACAACATTTCACCCACCCCCCAAAAAACAAAGAACTACACAGTAGTACAAGGTACAATCACTACAAGTTCAACCGTTCCAAGTGCCTTCTGCATGCGAGTAGAGCATCGCAAAAGGGGTGACTGTGCTTGTAGAGTGCTGTTAGTAGCAGACTCGGGAGGAGTTGGAGGAAGAGAAGGTACAGGTTCCAACTCTGCGATCGGGTTCAGACACATTGGGTTGTGGCACTTGGCTCACAACTAGAATTGATACCAAGGGTTCACTTTCAACGGGCTGAACATGGGTTGAGGAACGGGTTCACAATGCCTTAGGTGGTGTTTGTTATTATGCTTAAATACTGTATGTCCATTGGACAGTTCCACAACAAATACTGAGTTGCCAATTTGATTGATTATATGAGCCATTTTGGTCCATGGCCAGTGTTGGACACATTGATGACATGTCGAACTGAGGTTCGATCATGGTACCACTTCTGTTTAAACTGGTGGTCAGTAACTCTGGACGAATCATCAGGATGGATGAGGGCTAATTGCGTGTCTTTAGCATTCGACCGAACAGCCTTTTCGCGGATGTGCGTCCAGTTATTGTGTGCGGGTGTTTTATATCTATACTAATAAAAGGGTGTGTGTGTGTGTGTGTGTGTGTGTGTGTCATTGATTGGTATCTACATATGTGGGTTTCAGAATGTGGAAGTATCCACCTTCCTCCCAGGGTGGGTTAAAAGTATCCACCTTCATTGCAGTAAGGGGTCACGATTCATGGACCAAGCTGTGAAGTTTTCTGTTCTGAAAGTTTTGTGCCGAGGGCTCTCTTCAGGATCGTCGCTGAACCCCGGATGGCTTCCAACTGTAGTTCGTTTGTCATAATATTCCCAGGGATGGTTTTTAGCTCACCTGTAAAGTAGTTCCAGGGAGCTTATGGCATGGCGCCTCCCAAAAGAAGTATTTGCTTTCTTAAACGATACACATAATTCCGATGAAACTTCACGACAACCTTCATCACCCATGATATACCAAAGTTTGTTCATGACATTAGAAAAATCTGCTCTCAGGGGATTTAATGGGGGTGCCCCCCAAAATATGTATTTTCTTTCTTCTCTAAAACTAGACATACAATTCCGATGAAACTTGACCACCACCCGTGATGGACTAAAGTTTGTTCACGACAATAAAAATAATTGGCGTCTCGGAGGGTCTATGGGGAGGGGGGGGGGGGTTTGCCCCCCAAAATATGCATTTGCTTTCTTCTCAGAAACTACACGCAATTCCGATGAAACTTGACCACCATCTTCACCACCCATGATGTACCAAAGTTTGTTCACATTTTTTTTCGTTCACGACAAATTCATTTTCTCAGGAACCGTTAGTCTGATTGACACAAAATTTTCCAAATAGGTGTGCCGCCTCCTGTAGAATTTTTTTGTCATAATTATGACATCATAGGTCACGTGGTACAGGTGCCATCTTGGAAAAAACTGAACTTTGCACCTCTATATCTCCAAAACCACTCCATGGAAAACAAGGACAAATGTGTCCAAGAGCCACGTCATAAAGGTTTTGTCTTCACCAGAATAATAATAATAAGAAGAACAAGAAGAAGAAGAACAACGCGGAGTTCTCTTAGAGCCAGCGTTCGCAACGCGACGCGGCTAAAAATTACACATGGCTCAATGTCAAGTACTGCCCATGGGGAATAAGATGTGTTAATGATGTCATCGCTGTCTTCATTGTGACGTCATAATTGGACAAGTACAACGCTTGATTTGATAAGTAATGAAAAAAAATTATTTGCAATTGTTGGTCCAATTGACACGCAATTTTGACCAGGTGCACCTCCTCCTGTAGGAATTTATAATGATAGTTACGTGCCTGTACGTGCGTGCCATACGTGCAAAAAATAATAATATAATACAAAAATTTAAAACCGCTTGCCAGAAACAACCACACAGGCCGTTCCTTCGCTCTCACGTGCCCGTACGTGCATGCCCGTACGTGCGTGGCATACGTGCGTGACCGTAGTGCAAACCCCCCCCCAAAAAAAACCTTTCAAACAACCACACAGGCCGTTCCTTCGCTGTCGTAAACGACGACTGGATTGGGGCATTGTGTTTAAGAAATCGAGAAATAAAGAATACAGTAAGTCAATAAATCGAGAAAAGAAATACAGTAAGTCGTCACTATCCGGAAGTCCGGAAGTTAAGTCCTCATGTCCAGAAGTTCGCATATCGCAGTTACGATTATTCACAATTTAGTTTTAATGGCCAATTTTTCAATTAGCGCCAACGTATTTTGCCTTTTTGCAATGTCATCGCAAGGAAAAACACAGAGAAGAGAAGAGAAAAAAAGAAAAAAAACGTACGTGCTTGGCCGTACGTGCAAAAAAACAACAACAAACAAAAAAAAACAAACAAAAAAAAACTTTCAAACAACTACACAGGCCTTCCTTCCTCTCGTAAACGACGACTGGATTGGGCATTGTGTTTATCTATAATGCGCATAAGAAGTTGAGAATTATTAGAATACAGTATATCACTAATCTGGAAGTCCGTACGTTGTAACCCGTAATGGGGAACGCGGCTGAGAATCTCTTCCCACAACGGCCACGCCTACGCAGCAACGTGTCCTGTCATTGGTTGGTAAATAAATAGCCATAACTTGCGAAGCACTTGTCCAATTAATATCAAACCTTGAAAAGGCACATACTCAGGTCCCAGCAATATAGCTGCAAGTTTCAATTAGATCGGACCAGAGGTTGTCGAGAAACAGCGGTCACAGACCACACACACACACACAACACACACACACACACACACACACACACACACACACACAGATTGGGAATTAGAGATAGATTATTATGATGTCATAGGTCACGTGGTACAGGCGCCATCTTGGAAATCATCTTGGATCTTGGAATACTGAAAACATTGCACCTATATATCTGTGAAACTGCTCCATGGAAAATTGTTACACATGGCTCATTGTGATGTACTCCCATGGGGAGTAAGATGTTAATGATGATGTCATCGGTGCTTCATTACGATGTCATAATTTGGCAAGTGCAACGCTCGATCGGTCCGTGTGAAAAAAAATTCTTTGCAATTGTTGGTCCGATTGACACGAAATTTTGATCATGTGCCTCCTCCTGTAGGAATTTATAATGATATAGACAACGTCATCGGTCACATGGTCTGGCAGCCATTTGTTTCAATGTAAAAAAAACGAGTTGGCTCATACCAAGTCCTTCTCAAGACTGCGCAGGATATGTATTCAATGAATACCATCTAGTTTTATCACAGATAGGGTCGGCTCCACATTCGTCCACGATTCAATTTGTTTGGTAGTGATTGGAGCATTATCGCAGTCGAATACACTCCTTGTTTTATATATATAAAAAAATTCTTCTGGTGCAGGTAGTTACTGGTTGACAGGCAGTGGTTTCTCAGAAAGACCCTGACAGCATGAGGCAAAATATGCTGTGATCTGATGAGATGAAAACTGAACTCTTTGGGCCTGAACACAAAGTGCTACATCTGTCAGAAACCGAGCAGAGCTCATCACCCATCCACACCATCCAACCGTGAAGCATGGCGGTGGCAGCATCTCATTTACCGTCTCTGTCTCTCTCTTTTAATGTGACCTTTAATTGAGATCAAACATCAGAGCAGGTTGACATCTTATGTGGGTGGTGGCATACCCATGCCACAACGGCATCAAATTCTATTTTCTAGTTTAAACTTGAATAAATGGGAGGCAGGGCTTCATCCTTATAGTTTTACATTAAATCTTCAATGTATAACATCCATTTTAGATTCCTTTCTTTTTATTAATGGCAAGAACTTCACCATTTATTCTTTAACAAAGCAAGGTTTTCTCTTCTATGATAATACCATCGTCTGTTTTCAGAGCGTCGGTGCTGCTGAAGCAGTTTTCTTGGCAACGATTACACTGGTGGTTTGCCATTGCCTTCAGCATAGTTAAGGCAGGAATTTGTAAAAAACAAAAATTTGTATACCTTGTCGAGGCTCGTGTGAGAGCTA
>CM068961.1:23079031-23089031 GCA_035128595.1 Eptatretus atami | reverse complement strand
GGTGCTGTAACCCTAATCTGCCAACATCCCGGCCCGCGAAAATATAGTTATTCGAAGCGCGGACCGGAAGATGGCAGATTTCCTTCGCAGCACTGACCACCGCAGACACCAACCTGTTGATTTGTTTTTTGGTCGTCTCCCCTGCACGCAACGCGAAGGACAGGCAAGGCTGAACAAAAGTTTGGATAGCATCCAACTTCTGCCACAGTGCCAACACAAAGATTGTTTGATTATGAGGACATCCGCTGTCATATTGGTGACCAACGAGCAGATGTCCTCATCATCTCGGTAAACACCGATGGGGGTTCCAAAGTAACGATAATGTTCTTCGCTACTCAAAGCTGGCATGAGTTGACCCTGAATAGTAAACGTCGTATCGCCGACCCTGACTCCCCGTCAACAAAAAAGCGACAGGGAGGCGCACTTAGCAGGCGTAAACTTAAGCTGCAGCATATCGGCGTTAATGGAGGCCACGTCAAGAAGGGTCAAAAGACCCTCCTTGGTCCTACTCAGGACAACCAAGTCATCAGCGGAAGCTAATATAGACAATGGTTGACCCTGAATTTTAACACCGTGGCCTCCCGCCGCTGCAGAAGCCTGCACCGCGCGCACAATCAACTCTATCGTAAGATTGAACAGGATCGGCAATATGGGGCATCCCTGCTTCACCCCCGACTGAATAGGGACCACGCTAGTCGGGCCCTCATCCATATTAATAGTTGTGGATGAGCCAGTATAGACATTCCGAAGCAGCTCGATCAGCTCCGCAGATGCGCCCATCGTGCCCAGTGCGGCAAAGATAGCTCCGTGTGGAACACTCCTGAATGCGTTACGAAGGTCCAGCTAGGTGACAAAAATATTCTTCTGGTTGCGCCTGCCATCCTTCATAACAGCATTCAATAGGAAGGAGTGTTCAAAGCAGCCTTCACTGGGCCGTGAGCACTTCTGGGCCTCACTCAGCATGGAATGCCGGAGTGCCAAGCTATGGAGCCGATCGGCCAGGACCGCCATAAACAGTTTGTACAGACAACTCTGGAGGGCAATTGGGCGAAAGTTCTCGGGGTCACCGGTGTCCCCCTTCTTGTGGATCAGGACCATGGTAGCACGTTTCCAGGACGATGGAATACGGAGCGTGTGCAGACATCGGTTAAAAATTTCAAGCGTCACACGACACGCTCCATCCATCCGTCTCAGGTGCTGATACTCCACACGGTCTGGACCAGGGGCGGAGTTACTCATGCGCCCAAGTCGGTCAGAAATTTATTTTTGCTCGATGGGTGCACTGAACACCGCCCCCTCTGCCTGAGCCTCATCGGTAGTGGAGACATACTTAGAGAATTCCCGGGAAATGACTACCGGATCGACATTCTTGGCGGAGAACACCTGAGAGAAGAAAGCCTCCGCGGATTCTCTCCTGCCAGAATATCGGTCTGCAGGTTTCCCGATAACCACCCTAAAGGCACGCTTTCTACTATGCCTGTACAGTTTCTGAAGGCGACTGGCCTCCTGAGCGTCATACCCCGGCCTATGAGTACCGGCCTTATGTGGCCGGTCAGTTGGGGGACGACCTGGGTGCGTGGGGGCGCCTGCGTCGCGTCTGCCGTGTTGTGGTCGACAACGGTCCACCAGGGCACTGGCGAACGCATTGCAGACTTTTTCAAAATCCTCCCACGACACCGCATTGTTTAACTGCCCAGTCCAACATTCAGGAAAAGTGAGGCCAGTGTCGACGCCCGGGGAGGGGGGGGGAGTCAGGTCGTGGAGCCGGGGGCATGCCACGACGAGGTGAGGGAGCATAGGGCCGATTGGCAATAAGGGCGGGTGGGGCCGTATCTACGGCCTCACCCGCACGTTCAGGCTCCCCAGCTCCGTCGCCATGCGTCACCCCCTCCACACTGCCATTCAACCCCCCATTAGCCTTGACACCTGCTGCCTGCAGAAAACTGTCACAGGCCTTTTCGAAAGCGGGCCCCTCGGGGGGCTCGATAATTGCAGACACCCAGTAGTCCAGAACCCGGGATGTCTCGTCATCATCGCCACACCGAGGGACAACCCCCATTGGGGGGTCCTCGGTGACTGGAAATACCGGAGACTCGTTGCAGGCAACTGCTTGTTGCTCCCAAAGGGGGACACCCACTGGGGACTCCGAGACCCGGCTGGACTCAAAAATCGGTCCAGCCAGGCCCTGCCCTCCAGAGGTGCGACCCGTGCATGGTGACCAGGACCTTCGGACCGACTGCTGCCCACCTCCACCGGCTCTATCAGCATTTGAAATCCTCGGGCCGGCTGCTCCATCCTCTGAGCCGAAGCTCTCGGGCAGGACGGTCAAGCCCGGGGCGGAGACATCCATCGTGCCGACTCGAGAATCATGCACAGAGTTGGCAGGGGTCTCCGCCGGCTGTCGTCACGGCGATCGGTCAGCCGAAGGTCCAGCGACAACGGCGACGGAGGGGCGAACTCTATTATCCTCTTTCCGATGAATTTGGAAATGGTTCGCCGCCTTCCACGCCGTATCGTACTCCAGGTCCCACCTCGAGCATCAAAAAATCAAAATAAGAGCGGTCCCGCCATGAAACCGCTTCAGATGTCATTGAAGGGTCTGATAGGTGAAAAACATTTCGCGACACAGCACACAAGGCCAACGGTCAGGAAGCGGAGAGAGAAAAACCTGTGTCTGGGGGCCGTCTGGGGCAACAGCCTCCTCGGCGACCATTTATTAATAGTGAAATGACTGGTTCATTTGTATTCAACCTGTCCAAATGTATTTCCCGACAGCTAAAAAAAGTGTTCATTTGTCCAATTCGGACATTGGTTGACACTCAGAGTGTCTCCGAGTGTTCGTGCTTTTATTTTAATTCCGCATATGAGATAACCTCTGGAATCTCTTAACCTGAGGGGGTTTATTTATAAACAATAATCGTGGAGGGGAGCACACAAAGAGCAGAGTTGTCCGAATAAAAGTAATGCAAACAATGTACAATAAAAAACAACTTAATCAATCCTACTTAAAGACGGGGCCCACGGACACATCCCACACACACACACAACACACACACACACACACCACACACACACAAAGAAAATGGACCGCAATTGTCTATTTTCGGCTCGAGAGGAAAGGCTAGCTGAGGGAGGCCTATTCATGCACTGTCCGCCTCGTGCGGCCCTGTCCAAGCTTGTCCGGTGGCGGACTCGAACCCACCACCAACAACGCAGCACCAAGCACCAGGGACCCAGGAATACGCCACGGACACCAGCCAGCATGGGAACGACCAGACGAGATGCCAGCAGGCAAGACGAGGCTTCCTCTCTTTCTCCTCTTTCTCGCGACCAGCGCGAACCTTTTCGACGACCCGCTCGCCAACCTACTCTTATCCTTCCCCTCCCCTGTGGTCGAGGGACCCGCTCTGAGGTACCCGCCTCCGATTGGATGAGGGGCGAACATCCCATCTGCCATTGCCCCTGAGGCGGTCAGCCCTCCTGATTGGACGAGGCGTCTCGGGGGGTGTGTCGAGGTGTCTCGGAGGCCTGCCCCCCGAAGAGGCTCCGTAGTAGCTTTCGGCACGCGTGGCCTCCCATTGGCTGGGGCGCGCTGCGATGCTCGCCCTTCGTCATTGCCTGGAGGAAACGTTCCCATGCCCTCCTCGGAGCGGAACCTCGATCTGAGGCGATGGAGGCTCCGTCACGCCTTCAGGCAAAAACACGTGGGCAATGGCGACGCGGGTTGAGTGAGGAAGGTGCGGCGGTTTGTTGTTTTTGTTGTCGTAGATATATATATATATTATTACTATATATTATATATATTCTAACTATAAAAATAAGTCGTAGTGCCACACACGAAAGAAGGATTCTAACTATAACACATACTTATCGAAATAACTAAGCTTAGGGACTGCTGTCTGTCTGTAGCAAATGGCTTCCAGATTCGCAACACTTACCCCCTCCTCTTTTGCAGACTCTTCCCGATCGTGAATTTTCGTGTGCCATGCAGGTGTAGGTTCTTCCCCGAGTACGTTTTACCTATGGATCCCTGAGTGCGACATTTGTATACATGTCCCAAAAATAAATAACCTAGTGCGCTGCGCAACTAAACTATCAGACTCACTTCAGACAACTTAACTAAAGATTGCCCACGCTAAGACAACACACAGGTGGGTGAAGAACTTATTTACAATTCTAACTTATCTATTTACACTAACCCATGGCCCAGACCTGTTATCTGCAGAAGGAAAGTCATTGGTGCAAAGTCAACCATTCTGCAGGTCAAATGCCAGTCCCCGTTGTGTGGGCTGCCTGAAGGGCAGTCCTTGCAAACACTTGCTGGGATGGTCCTGGAGCACATGGTGAGTTGGTGACACAGGGGCAAATGCAGACAAGGGCAAGCAGGCATGGGGTCAAGGCAAAGGCAGGCAAATGAAGCAAGGCAAATGCGGACCAGGAGGTGTAGCACAAACAGGTCGGCATATGAAGCTGGGCCGGTCTCTGGTCTGGTCCGTGAGGTTCTGTGGAGGAGTACGGTGGTGCCGGTCTGCTCGGAAAACGGGCTGCCTACCCTACTGTCTCCTCCCAACCTATCGCCTTTGCCTGTCTCTGTCCATACCCACTCCCTTAGTTTAGCAACAACAAATTGAGACTTCCCCCTTTTTATTTTTGTGTTTTTATTTTTATTTTTTTCTTGATAATTGCTCATCCCTAACCCCCTTACTGTCTTTTGTCCGGCTAACCTATCCTGTCCGTCTAATCCCAACCCCTAAGAATCCCTTTTTGGAGGGAATAAGGGAGAGACTAGTATCCTGCCTCGAGCCCAACGAATGCCAGAACAGCTCTCAGAGTTCAGCAATCTTCCCAAAGTGAGTCCAGCGGCCTACAGAGAGCGAAGGATGGATGGTGCGAAGGGGTACATTTCCTAACTATCCAGCATTTATTAAACTTTAAAACTATCCCCGGGCTTTTCAACACGCCTGTCACTTTAAACTATCTGTTTCTAGAAACCATGATTCCCGTCGCCTGTGTTGGTGTTCCTTATAAATTTGGGCCTGGCCCTCAAATTTTCTCTGGTGCCCTTGCACAATTCGTGGCTGGGCATGTGGCTCAACTGGCAGGGACATCCGTCTGCCGAACTGAAACTATGGCACCCCCGGCCCTGAGGCTGTCTCTGAGCCTACCTGCTCCCTATGAACGCGAGGGGGGGGGGGTGCCCTTCCTGGCATTGCCCCCCTTCCTGGCCCACGTGGCATTTTGGTGCTCCGGGTACCTTCCGAGGGTCGCCCGGCCCATTACACCACCCAGTCCCTGGACCCATGGCCTACTACTTCGGTGCCCTCTACTCAATACTCACCTTCCCACGGCCACGCTCCCAGCCGGTCAATGGACTCCTGCACCTTAAAAAGTTTTCGAGCCTTCTTCTACACTAACTACAAAACGACTTCCTTTGGTAAATTTGACTAACCCACTAACTAACGTTACACTCACCCCGGGGTCCCTGTGTGGGATTCACTCCTCCCCCCAATCAGTCATTCGCACATGCATCCACATTCGCTCCATTCACACTTGGGCCCGCTGACCCACATTCATTCATTATGTCTCTTTCTTCTCTTCTTTTTTTCTTTCACCACACTGCGAGCTACGTCCCCACTAACTAGCTCGTGCCCCTCGTCATCCTTAAACTAGTGCACGTTACATTTAATTCTATCACTATGCTACGTCCTCACTACACATTCCATGTCTGTCCATGTCTCCCAAAATCCATTTCTAAATCTAACTAACATTCCCTCTAACTCGTTCCATGGCCCCATGAGGAACTGTCCATGCCCCATGAGGCCGGTCTATCTATGTTAAACCCTTCTCACGAACTAGTCGCACCTATGCCCAAGCAGGTGTTTACCACATCCTGGCTGGGGCTGTGTACTTGGAGTGAAGCCCTTTTTTTTTTCTTGCACCGCCAGGGCGGCGGTCTACGGCACGCATGCCCCTTCCTTTCGTTGGACGATACCTGGGGCCTTATCTGTCGCCCTGCGCATCACAATCAGCGCTCACTTTCGTGAGTCCGCCATATGAGCCCAACGCGCGCACGCCTCGCCCGTAACTCACGCCGCGAGGTCCCCAGTGACGTCACCTGTGCCACCGAACCTGCGCGGTTTCCCGTGCAGACCCGCACAAGCGCATCGGCCAGCGGAACCCGCTCCGCGCGTTTCCGCGAACAGAACACGCAGCGCGCAGCACGGGGAGCTTCACCCACTCGCCGCACAACACTTAATCAATCCTACTTAAAGACGGGGCCCACGGACACACACACACACACACACACACACACACACACACCACACACAGCACACACACAAAGAAATGACCTCATGGTCAATTTTTGGCCCTTCGGCTCGAGAGGGGAAGGCGGGCTGAGGGCAGGCGGCCTATTCTTGCACCTGTTCACCTCGTGCGCGTCTGGTCGAGTTGTCCGGTGCAGGACTCGAACCCCACCAACAACGCAGCACCAAGTACCAGGACCAGGAACGACGCCACGGACACCAGCCAGCATGGGAATGGACCAGGCGAGACGCGAGCAGGCAAGACGAGCTTCTCTCTTCTCCTCTTCTCGACGACCGGCCTGAACCTTTGCGACAACCGCCTCACCACCTACTCTTATCCTTCTCCGCCCCCGCGGGTGAGGGACCCGCTTGAGGTACCCACCTCCGGATTGGAACGAGGGCGAACATCCCACTAGGCCCCTGAGGTGGTCAGCCTCCTGTTGACCGAGGCATCCGGGGGGGGGGGGGGGGGGGCGGGGGGGAGTGTTGTCGAAGCATCTTGAGGCCCGTCCCCCGAAAGGCTCCGTAGTAGCTTTCGGCACGCTGGCCTCCCATTGGCCGGGGCGCGTGTGCGATGCCTCGCCCTTCGCTCATATGCTGGACGAAACGTTCCCATGCCCTTGCTCGGAGCGGGAGCCTCGATCTAGGCGATGGAGGCTACTGCCACGCCTTCAGCCAAAAACAACGTGGGCAATGGCGACTGGGTTGAGTGGAGGGACGGTGCCGTGTTGTTTGTTGTTGTTGTAGTAATAAATATATAAATATCTAACTATAAAATAACTCGTAGCGCACGCACAAAACACGAAATTCCCATTAGACGAAGGAAGGATTCTAACTATAAAACACCATACTTATCAAATAACTAATAGCTTAGGACTGCTGTCTGTCTGTGTGCAATGGCTCCAAAGATTCGCAAAAACATATGTCCAATATCGCCAAACAAACTTTGAAAACCTAAACACAGAGAGAGTACCTATTACTGACATTGTTGAATGCAGATTCAAAGAAAACCAAGAGTCTCAACAGTTTGCTTCGCAATTTGATAGATTGGAATCACTTCACCTGGAACGGCCGCGTATTGCTGCCTTCCCCTCTCCTTCCGCTCTCACCCCTCTTGCTCCCCTCCGCCTCTCTTTTCTTTGCTAGTACTTTGCTAAGGTAGTATTTGCTAGTACAAAAAATAAAAACATATAAAAGTCCACATCCCACAATATAAATATTGTTATGATTCCGCCTGTTCGGGTGCGACGACCGCCTTCAGCCCAATTGGCGGCCACGGCGCCCACCAAACCGCGCATCTAGTCGGTACTTCCGGATCAACGCCGGAAACCCAGCTACCGCGTGTTTTTATTACACACACAAAGTGTGTCAATGCTCTGACCTGCGTTACCAGGTCGATCGCCGAATTATCGATTTACCTAATTATTCGCGCCGGAACGACTACGAGAGTTTGTACCTCCGACGCGGCCTGCGACAAAACGAGCCGCGTTAAGCGGGCTCCGTTCCGTATTGCCGAATGGCCAGAGCGGTTTTAATTCACACAGATCCGTCGCTGACCAATTATTTTATCGGCTTTGTATCAGCCAGCTAATATCCCGAATGCAATATGGCAGTCAATGTAGAAGGGACGCAGATCGAGCAGGTGACATCAACAATAGGGACATTTATTCCACTCGGCAACGTTAAGCAGTCAATGGGGGGATGGGACAGGACACGAGCAAAAAGCCTACACCGATGCTATTTATTATGTTACATGCACTTACACAATTACTACTAGGACAAGGCCCAACAGACTTTCATGCAAAACCCAAGAAAGAAAGACAGGCTCTAAGCCTGAATTATTCTCAGCCGGGATGAGGGAAGGGCTCCGAAAGAGACCGGGCATGGTACCTGGCCGCCCTGGCGGACTCGATTGGGCTCTTAGTTCGGCGACCCTCGGTGTCTTGCCCGGACCCCCGAAGCTCCGACTGGCTCCCTTGGTCGTCCGGCCTTCACTTGTGGCCTGCTTAGCTGACGACCGTGCCTGGAGGGATGGAACGCTGGTCTCGACCCTGCTCCTGGTTGCGCCGCGACCTGTGCCACGCGAAACCAAACTGCCCACGACTCCAACACTCTCGAACTCAAAGCTCCCACCTCCGAAACTCTCGCAGCTCATCAACGGGCGTCTCTCCACTCACCACCGACTCCGACTCCCCACACCAACTCCGCCACCAACCCAACTCACTCCAAACCAACTCCGAACTGTCTCCACCCCAACTCCGCCACACGCAACTGCAAGCGCGAACTCCAGCGCAGCACGAACTCAAAAACTCACCACGAACTCAAGCGGCCTTGCCGGCGAGCGAACGCGGCTTTATCGCTCCCCAGGGGCAGGCTGCTCTGGCTTCACCACCCGAAATCAGCGCCTCCCCCTTTTCACACATTGACCTTCACCCATGCAGGATCACCCCTTTCACTTTCTGAATTCGGCCAGCTTTCTTCATGAGGGTAGGCCTTTTTGATCCGTTCTTGCCAGTTCAAACGCGGCCGTGTTGGAAATCACAGTCCCTTAAACGCCCCGGCGCGTTGGAATCACCGTCAAATGCGGCCGTGTTGAAATCACGTCAAAACCGGCCGTGTTGGAAATCCACGTCAAACGCGGCCGTGTTGGAAATCACCGTGCAACGTCGGCGTGTGGGAAATCACCGTCAAACGCAATCCGCCATGTTGTCAATTGTTTGTTGCACATTGTGTTTGTTTTGAAACGTAAAGATAGAAAAGCAATAGACGGCGTAACTCAAAGATTCACAACCCGGCACGACAAGCAATACCCTTTACACATTGCGGTGGGGATTCTAACCTAAAACACGTACTTATCGAAATAAACTGATCTCTGCTGGGATACTCTGAATGATGTTCTGTGAATTTTCCTACACGCAACCGTAACACTACCCCCTCCCCTTTTTACAGAACTCGTCCCGAAGTCGTAAAATTTTCATGTGTCTTCATGTTGTAAGTTCTCCCCGAGTACGATTTAAACCCTAGTCGTTTCCGCTGAAGTTTCGACACATTTGGTGCCATCCATGCCCAAAAGTAAAAAACCTATGGGTGTGTAACAACTAAACACAAGCTCACTCCATACAGACGACTTACTAAAATTGCCGTGCTACGACAAACAGCAGGAGTCAATGGCATGTTCAATTATTGGTTACTTCTTTTCTTAACCTTATAAATTTTATACAACTAAACCATCGGCCCCAGGACTGATGGACTCTGTGGCGAAAAAGGGCTAAGCAAATGTTATTCACAGTTTGTGAGGTGACGCCCCCCCCCCAAGCCCCTACAAACATGCACCCACTGTCTCCCCCCTCCACCCCCGTTCCCCCCGGTACCTCCACCCGGTCGGAAGCTCTATCGCGCTGGGAATCGAGTCTTGGTGCTTCAGAAGCCCGGTTGTCTGTCCAAGAACTTTCTCACTGTCTTCAGCTGCTGCGAGGCGAATCCAACCCGCAACCCGGCATGCCAAGTATGCCATCCCACAGGCCTTTTGAATGAGGGTAGCCATAGGCTGCCCAATGCCAGTCTTACAGGCTTACCCCCTTGAATTGAACTGGATTGAGCAATGCAAACACAAAACGCTGGCACGGCTGCACCAATGCATCCGCTGCCTGTGCGGCGCCTGCAGGGCAGGTCCCTGCAGACACTGGATGGGCGTG
>CM068961.1:23038788-23050319 GCA_035128595.1 Eptatretus atami | reverse complement strand
TTCCTGAAACTTGGCGTGTATATGTAAAAATACCCTGCGCAGACAGTAACCATCTCCGATTTTGAAAATTTCTCCTAGAAAAAGAGTTATGACGTCAAAATATTTCCGCTAATGGAAATCGCCTAAAAAAATTATCTCCGAAACTAGGCAAGCTTTTTGAATTCTGTTTGCGGGAATGCGAACAGGGCATTAGCAGAGATGAATTACCGCACATATGATACATCCCTATGACGTCATATCAATTTTTATGACGTCGTTCCTATTTTTTGACATTTTTTTTGTTTCACAACCCAGAGTTTTCATCGGATCTTCGTGAAACCTGCCATGTATATGCAGAAAGCCCACGCGCAGGCAGTAACCATCTCCGATTTTGGAAATTCTTCCAAGAAAAAAGTTGACGTCATAATATGCCGCTAATGGAAACGCTATACCATTATCTCCGAAACTAGGCAAGTTGTTTGAATTTGTTTTTGCGGGAATCAAGCCGGGCATTAGCACAGATAATTAATTTATCGCAAACCTGATACATCACAATGACGTCATATTCGTTTTTATGAGTCATTATTAAGAGGACGAGGATCTTAACTCATTCGAGCTTGATGTTTCACAGCCTACAGTTTTCATCGAAACTTCCTGAAACTTGCCATGTATATGCAGAAAGCCCACATGCAGACAGTATCTCCGATTTTGAAAATTCTCCTAGAAAAGAAGTTATGACGTCAGAATATCTCCGCTAAGGAAATCGCCTAAAAATTATCTCCGAAACTAGGCAAGCTTTTGAATTCAGTTTGTGGAATCGAACAGGGCATTGAGAGATGAATAGAAACGCACATATGATACATCACTATGACGTCATATCAATTTTTATGACGTCATTCCTATTTTTTGACATTTTTTGTTTCACAACCCAGAGTTTTCATCGGATCTTCGTGAAACTTGCCATGTATATGCAGAAAGCCCACGCGCAGGCAGTAACCATTCCGATTTTGGAAATTTTCCGAGAGAAAAAGTTGACGTCATAATATCGCCACTAATGGCAATCCCTATACCATTATCTCCGAACTAGGAAGCTGTTTGAATTTTGTTTGCGGGAATCAAGCCGGGCATTACACAGATAATTTATCGCAAACCTGATACATCACAATGACGTCATATTCGTTTTTATGACGTCATCATTAAGAGGACGAGGATCTTAGCTCATTTGAGCTTGTTGTTGTTCAATGTACTTCAGTTTATGGTTAGCAGTTACTGTAATTAACAATCTACATTGTTTAGATTGTGCAACTGCGCAATATGCTTGATTTAAAAATAAAAATAAATGCTTGAAAAATGTGATTTGTCTGTAACTAAAAATCCTGACGTGCTGAGTCAATTCTGACTTCAGATTTGGAATCAGGCGTGCTCAACTTCATAAAGGACACCTGCATTTATCTCAGTAGCAGACGGAAAGTTTGTTTTTTTGTCCAGTGTAATCAGAAAAATCTGAACGTGGAAAGTTGACACCCAGACATTCAGAATGCCATTCATCTGTACGACCGGTTGCTCGCAGGTGAAATATCTGACTTCAGCGTATGTTTGGATGAAGCACGACTGCATGTGTTGAAAACACTGGAGAAGCTGATTACTGAAATGGCTGATAATTCAACAGCTCGTCTGTGGTTTCAACATAAGGATATGGTCGACTTGATGCATAGGTTCCAAAAATCCAACCACATTGGGAATTGGTTATTGTACTTGAGGTCTTTTCAAGAAATGTTGCAATATTTCGCAGCCGCTAGAGATAATCATTATACCAAGTCTGTACATCTGTTTGTCCAGGACATGGTAGAGCTGGAAAAGAAACATCCTGATGTCTACCAACTCTTTATCAATGGTCATTTCGTCGTCCGCAGAAGCGACCGGTTCTGGGCCAGCCCTATCAACAGATTTGATCATCAAGCAAGCATTGATGCGGACAATGAAGACAAATGGAGGGGAGACCCAAGGTCGAGGGACGGAGGAGGAACAGAGGTCGCGATGGCTACTCTCGACGACTGCTTGTGCTGAGGTAAATGAAGCCATGCAAGAGCTGACCGGAACTCAATACATTTAAAGTGATCAGCCTGTCAAAATAACCGAGGCACAGATATGACGTGTCTATTCGCCACGATACCGTGACAGTGGGGCAACCGAGCCAGTAGATACGCCGCACTGTTTCAGTGAAACATATGAGGAACAAACAAACAGAATCACTCATACGTATACTGTATAGATTATCGAGAGTAGTTTGCTATTAATTCAGTCATTATTGCATCGCTCCCAATAGAGTGTGGGTTAAATTTCTATACCTGGTCAAGGAAAAAAAATTCTAACCTGTGATGGAGTGGCAACACATCCAGGATAGATTTTTAGCCACAGGAATGTTTCCTGACTTGTCGTGAGCACTCTGATCACTGTCAGGAAAATGGGCCTCCACCGCAACTGACAACATTTTACACATGGTGATCTATACGTTTCATCAACACCAACATACCATATGTTAATGAAGTTGATTTATCTTGTAAGAATAAAGAAAAATAATATATGTCATCTCTCAAAATGAACTATCAACGAAATAAATTCCAACAAGTTAAAAAAGGTGCAGGGCAAACAAAACACTTGGACCAAGCTGTTGGATCCAAAATTTTCCGCAGCATTTGACAAAAGAATGTGGTTTATGCGACAGCTGCAGAGATGACCAAAATATCTCACTTCCAGTTAACAAAGGCATCAGTGTGTGTTTATTTATTTATTTCATTTTCGCTCTAACATTTTGTCAATGTAGAATGGGAAGGTGGGGTAGGGAAAAAGGAGTGAAGCAGAAAAGGATTGCTATAAATGAGGGCACACTTCAGAAAAAGGAAAGGGTGAAAGGAATTGGATAGAGCAAGTGTATAACATGAGAAAGGTACACACAGCTCAGGACAAACAAACGTACTCACTCAGCTGGAGTTGCTTTCCCTCCTGAATAATTAATGGTCGAATGTAGTAGTTTTTGCCAACAATTGCAGTCTCTTGGACACAGCCAATCTATCCAAGAGCAGGTGGGAATTCAGAAAGTCTTTAGGGGTGCACAGTAAAAGCAATATATGCATTATGTATACAAAATGACACAATACCCCCTTCTGACTCGATATGTCACATATTGTCCTCCAAACGTCTCCATTTTCTATCACCCCTCCGCCACCCTCCAACCCCAACACACACATACACATACACTTTCCTATCTCCCCAACTCCTCTAATTTTCTTTATATGCTCTTACCCCTTCATTTCGTCAATTATATTTTCTCTCAATCTTATCCCACCACTTTCCCTCTGTTGACTGCTGCCAATTGACAATGTCACCAAACGATAGCATACTTCATAGTGCAGCACCTTCTATCTGCACCGACACATACAGTCATTTAATTAATAAAATTCGACTCTTTTGGGTAATCAAAAGCAGAATCAGACTGCCTAAAAGAGGCAAAAAGAATAGTTGCTAATTCCAGCAAAGCACTAGCAGTCTGTGTTAGTGGCACAAGAGAAATGACAAACGGTCTTTACAACTTGTCGCAGCAAAAGATCTTTCTGTTATCCGGTGGAAAACTTAAACCGTTGTATTCTCACGGTTAAGAGGAATGTTTTCCACTGCAAAAGTAATACTGCAAGTACAAAGCTTCCTCGGGTTGTACCTACTGAGCATATCTGAACATATTGCTGATAGAAACCGCTATCATAACCACTGGCATGTGTTGATTAAATGGTAGTTGCTTGCTTGCTGTTTGTTGCGTCAATTTCCAATGTTCGGTCTTTCCATTTATGTCCCCCAAAATAGCAGAATTAATTTTAAAAATAATTTTAATTTGCTGAATAATGTCATTACCTCTGCCACTGAAGGTGAAAGGAGGTTATATTTTCAGTTCTGTGTGTCTGTTTGTTTGTTTGTTTGTCTGTGTGCGGGATATCTCAAAAAGTTGTGGACGGATTCGGACGAAACTTGGTGGACACGTTGGGTGTGTGACAAGGCGGAATTGATTCGATTTTGGTGAAGATCTGAATCCGAATCTGGATACGAGAATTATTTAATTTTAAAGTGATTCTTCACCATTGAGAGATAGGGCCAAAAACGATATATAGGATGATATTTCAAAAATGTATTGGGCCTGATATGTTCTCGTGGATCAGGCGTTGCATGGCGGAGGTATGTGCTCGACCGATGTTTTTCTCCGCAACCGTTTGTTGGATTGAGCCAATATTTTCACCATAGGTGCGATTGCTCATGTAGAATGTTTTAATAATTATGACGTCATAGTTCACGTGGTGTGGCAGCCATATTGGAAAAACGGGAAAACTTTGGACCTCTGTATCTCTGAAACCGCACCAATGAAAAACTTGAAACTTGGCACACGGCAAGTACTGCTCATGGGGAATAAGTTTGATTTTTTTGTTGACAACATAGGTGCCTTCGTTATGACGTCCTAATTGCATATGTAAAATGCTACATCTGATCAGTATGAAAAATGTTGGTTGTCATTGAGGAATAAAATGGTCCACAGAAATTTTTTTGATGATGTCATCGATTACGTGATTGGCAGCCATATTGTTTTTTGTTTTTTTTAGAAAATCTTCAAAAATCTTCTTCTCTGAAGTGGCTGAACAGATCGAGGGAAAACTTTACACCTATGACCATCTATCCATGCAGAACAAAAGGTTCACACACATGATGTCATAGGTCATACGGTTTGGCAGCAATATCGCATTTACCCCAACACCGATAAAACATCTTCTCCTCCAGAACGGCTGGACAGATCGAGGAGAAACTTCACACAAATGTTCCCCAAGCCACGGGTGTACAAGTTTGTTGAGGAATAATTGACAGGGCACATGGTTTGGCAGCCCTATTGGATTGAAGAAAAAAAATAATGTTTTCTCTGGAACCACTTAATCAACTGATGTGAAACTTCACATTTATGATACAGTAGGGATGGGGAATAAAGTGTTTAAATTTCAACTTGATCGGACGCATGGTCTGGCAGCCAGAATTATTTCATTTTTAAATATCGTTTGCTATTTTTTGGTTTATTTATTTATTTATTGAATGAGGCTCACTTGGTTGTGTGTGGAGGGTTGAGGTAGAGGAGCAGCAGCTGAATGCGAATCCTTTCCAGGTTCCTCCTGATGACTTCATCTTTGCTTTTTGCTTGTTCTGGTTTCTTCTGATGACTCCAATGCAGGACTGTACTTCCATTTGATTTGAATTGAATTATTTTAATCCCATTCTAAATTCAATTGAATGATGAATAATAATAATAATAAAATAAAAAACACATCATGGGTCAGGGTCAGTTGTCCGATCAAATCGGGGTTGCATCAAAGTGGGACTTCTTGGTAACCGCTATCACTGCCAACAGTTATAAAGTGGCAGTTCTAATTATGTCTCATTAATTACGTAACACACCAGTACACAAACACCACACAAAACACACCACACAAAAATACACCACACAAAAGAAGTCCTGGCGAGGGTCTGCAATCTCTGATTGCTCTTATTCTTGTTCTTATTTACCTCCAGTTAAAATACCATCCGGGCCTGAAAATGCATAACATGCAGGAACTTTCAATGATATCAGTACTATTTGTACTTGTGCGGAACATACGAGTATGTGCGGTATGTTCTGTTTCCACGTGTTATCAATATGCAGCAGTTTTCTTTTACAGGGAAGGCAGTCACCTCAACCACAATAGTTCCTTGAGAGTATTTTTTGGATGTTATCACAGGTTATGTAACTGATCTACTCATGATTATTTAGTTGCATTTTGAGGAACCTCACTCAAATCTTTGGTCCTTACAAAAAGTGATGATTGCAAACATGCAGATATCGTTCGCAACTTGTGTCTGAAAAGGTTAACTTTACTGAGGGTAACTTTAGTTCATTCCTTAATGCTCACAAAAGGTGTGTGTCTATCCTGAGGCATGCTAGAAAACACCGTCGTGCAAATGCGAAGGCTGAGCTCTCCTACCAGGCATTGCTGCAGACTGTGCCCGAGATAAGGCAAAATGTTCAAACTCCTTGTTTACCTCCGAGTCTCAGGTATCCAACTCATCCCGCTCTGTTCCCAACTTACCCCCTGTCTACTGAACTTTGTATTCCCACCCGAAGAGAGAAAGTTCTGTCCAGGCTTGACTTGACGCTGCTTCGCAACCGGCCCAGATGGCACCAGTGTGCACCAGTGTCCTGCTCTGCCATTCTTGCTTCTCATTTATCTGCCCTGTTCAGTCCGTCAGTCTCCTTCAGCCACCACCCATCTAAGCCTGGTGTTGGCTTTGAGGTCAGGGTGGCTGGTTTGGAATGTTAGGGTCCTGAGTTCGAGCCCTGTTAGCCACTGAATTAACATCAGGTGTGGTTGACTCAGCCTGTCATCCTTCCGAGGTTGGCAAAATGAGTACCAGTGTATTGGTATAGGGACACAACATCTGCAACATAGTTGCGCCCCAACAAAATGCTAGCTACCCAGCAGCCAAGCTGCTATTACGCAAGAAGAAGAAGACCGCTCATCTATTTGGAAACTCAAATCTGGACATGTTGCTGCGCTAACCTTAGCAATGGCTTGAGGCCCTAAATCTCAATCAAGAGGTCTGGACCGTCTGCTTGGACATATTGCAGGCATTCGACAGTCTGGAATCCTGTTTTGCCTTACCAAGCAATCTGCCTGTGGAACACAATGTTGCCTTCCTTCGTTCTAGATTTATGACTTCTGAGAAATCTAGATGTTCTAGATTTCTGACTTCGTTCTAGATTAATCCACTCATGCATTAAGAGGTGTAGAACAATACAAATGAACCCAGGGTGAAACAAGAGGTGTTGATGATGAGAATTTTGCCTGAAGAACTGCAGAAAAGGGTGCAGCTATGATTCATTCAACCAAAATGTCGACAAATGAGAAAAAAAAAACTACAATGGCATGCCTTGACAGCACGACGCTGTAAGATATGCTTCCGCCCACATTATTACATCATGATACATGCAGTACTTGTACCAAGTATGATTTAACCCCAGATTCGAAAAATTAAATAATTCTTGCTGCCAGACCTTGTGTCTGATCAAGTTGAAATTTAAAACATTTATTCCCCATCACTACTAGATCATCATTGTGAAGGTTCACATCGATTGAAGAAGTGGCTGAAGAGAAATCATTTTTTGAAAAGATTTTCGTTCATTGCAATATGGCTGCCAGACCATGTGACCTTTTAATTATTTGTGAACACCCTGGTATCCCCAAGGCTTGGGGAACATGTGGGTGAAGTGTCCCCTTGATCTGTCAAGTTCTGTACAGAGTTCCACAGAGTATGATCCCAATGGAGGGATCTATCGAGCCTTTGTGGAGAAGATTTTTCAAGGGTTATTCTTCAAAAAAAATCATAGCTACCACACCATGTGACCCATGCTGTCATAGGTGGAGAACTTGTTGTTCCTCCTGGATATGTGATTATACCTGTAAAGTTTCGCCTCTATCTGTTCAGCCGTTTAGGAGGAGATTTTTGAAGGTTTTTTTTTGTTTAAAAAGATATGGTTGCCGAACCACGTGATCGATGATGTCATCAAGTTTTTTTCTCCATAGAATTTAGCCCGAGATGATCCAAATTTTCATACTCATCGGATAAAGCGTTTGACGTAATCAATTATACCGTTATAATGAAGCCATTGATGACAGCATCTAAAAAAAAAAAACCACACTTGTTTCCCCGTGGAGAGTACTTCACATTTGCCAAGTTAAATGTTTCTCCATGAAGCGGTTTGAGAGATGCAGAGGTCCAAAGTTTTTCCTTTTTTTCCAACACGGCTGCCACACCACGTGACCGATGACATGATTATCATCAAAACGTTCTTCATGAGTAGTCACATCTATGGTGAAAATTTTGTGTCAATCGGATAGGCGGTTGCAGAGAAAACAAAGAAAATTAGCATGGACGGACGTACGTACGTTCGGACGGACAACCCAAAAACATTATGCTTCCGGTGACTTAATCAGCAGATGACATGTTGCTGCGCTAACAGCAGCAGTGGCGTTGACCACCATTAAGGTCATGGACGGCGATATGCGGGACGATTCCGACGACCCGGGGCAAGACCTGCAACCTGTGCAAGGCGGCCCCGGCGACCCGGGGCGGAACCTGCAGCCATAACAATCTATAAAGAACAGAGTTATCTTGTTTCTTTCCCACAATATGACCTCACTTCTGTAGTCACAAAGCAATTGTGAGAGCATGTGGAAAGCAAAGGAATATTCAGCAGCGAAACTCAATGGGTATGCCAAAAAATATATATCTAAGAGTCCAGGTATGATGAAATACAAGGATTTAATACAGATGTACAAAAAAGAGAATGCCGGCTTTATAAGCTGCACCATGTGTCCACACAACATTCATAGTCATAAACTTGTATTTCCATTGTAACACCAGAATACCACTTGAGTTATGCCACAATCACAAGAAAGTAACAATGTAGAGAATGACAGTCAAGCACATGTTAAACAGCTTGACTGCATTTTTCTTTTCTTTTTATAAACTGCAAGGGAAATGGGGTCGTTGGGAGGGAGTTGGTGGAAACACATGAGAAAAGGGAAGGGAGTAAACAGTGTTGATTCTAAACAAATTAACAAAGGCACTTCATCATGCGTGCCGAAGAGGAACCAACATGTTGCGAGGAAGAATGGAGGTGTGCATCTGCGTAAATGTGAATACACATTTGATAGATGTATGCAGCTGTTAGTAAATTGTACATTCGATACGTGGGTTATTCTGTCTGCTGGTCCATCTCATATTACTTTGTTCTTAAGTGTATATGCTTCTTTAAGCAAAAAGAGAAATAAACAAAACTGTTTTTGTTTCAAATCTAAGGTGGACAGAGATTGTTTTTCTACCCTGTCTGTTTGTCTCTCTCTGTCTGTCTGTCTGTCTGTGAGCAGGATATGTCAAAAAGTTGTGGACGGATTTGGATGAAATTTGGTGGACAGGTTGGGTGTGTGACAAGGAAGAATTGATTCGATTTTGGTGAAGATCCGGATCCAGATTCGAGAATTTTTTTTAATCTTTAAAATGATTATTCACCATTGAGAGATAGGGCCAAAAACGATATATCGAATACTATTTCAAATAAGTTGTGGACAGATTATGACAAAACCTGGTGGATGAGTTGGTGAGGCGGCAAGAACAGGCCGATTCAATCCTGGTTCAGGTCCATATCCAGATTCAGATCAGGCCTATCAGTGTGATACAAAACGTGAACTGTTCAGCCTGGCACATGTATATACTCTCCTGAGTACCATTGTAGTTAAATCTGAGACTTGCAGGGTTGACGTCTCATCACAAATCTATATTTGTATGCTGATCCGAGTTACTTACATTTGTCTTCCCAATTGCATTCTGTACTGTCTTGAACAAAAATGCAAATTAGGTTTGTTTGTTAACAAAGTTAAGGCTCATGGAGAAGCAAAATGACAGGGGGGTGGGGCGGAGGGTTAAACCAACACAAAAGGGCAGAGAAGAACAAGTGGACATTCAATGGATATACAAACAGGACCTCGACGGTAAAAAGGAAAGGTATGGCAGATGTTAGCAGGGAAAAGATAAAGAAGAATTGCATGAAATAGGAGACCACATGAGATGGTGTGAGAGCTGCAACCTTGAAGCAGTTGAGAAAGGACAAGATTGGACAGTCACAGGGAGGTGATGTCACAGTTGGCAAAATAAAGGGACAAAGAACTGAGATGAATAAGAAACCTGGACCTTGAACGGTTGATGAGGGGGTTTCTGGATGAATGTGTTTGGCTTGGTACAGTTCTTGGGAGGTGTGGTGGTTGAAAGGGCAGGCCAAGAAAGTTTGGATGAGAGATGACAGAAGATTGAAAGATCACCAACCAATCGATGGAGAAAAAGCAGTGTGCCCAATTTGACAGCCTGATGAGGCATGCCTCTTTGATAAGGCACACTTCTTGATAGGTCATCCATGGATTCCAGGAATGTGAGGTAGGACGGTTGCACCGGACCATGAGGCTGAACAATATTCCATCATGCTTCTTTGTAGACTGTGAAATGTTCTGCAGAACCAAAGGACTATGCTTGGCACAGAATATCCAGTCTCTCCACCTGGCTTTCATCACCAGCTTGGATATGCAGCTGGGGGGGGGGGGAGGTGGAGGTGGTGGGGGCACCAAGTTCACAACCAATATAACGAGTTCGCCCAGAATCTAGCTATTCTCATAAAATTATGGATCATCAAGACGTTTGTGTTATGCGTCATAATGTGACAACAAATATTAGTATATCAGCAGAAATATCATTCCTCGGGAAGTCCTTGTTTTTCAGTGTTAGATTTATTAAAATAAAATACTTGCGAAGTATCAATGCTACACACAGGACGCACGTGATCATGAACCCTCTCCAGTCATGGTGTCCGGGTAAAAACGAACCATGTGATCACAAATTTTTTCGAGTCATGGTTTCTAGGCGGCAGATTCGCGACGTCGGCGCATCACGTGGGCATCTGGCTCGTACAGAACAGGGGACTATCCACTCTATCTCTTAATTGAATAAATATTTTAATTGACATTTGGTGTTCCTTTCATCTTCGTTTTGGCGTTCTGCATTGAGTGGAGTGGTCAATCGTCAATGGGGAGGGAGGGAAGAGTGGGATTGAAGAGAGTGTGGGAGTTTGTTCCAAAGGTGGGAAAAAAGAATGAAAGAGTGAAGGTGAGCAGTGATTCGTGATTTTGGTAGTTTTACCAGAAGGGGGTGCTGGCGGACCTTGAGCGCCCTGTGGAAATATGGGGGGGGGGGACATATCGCAGACAGAGCGGGCCGGGGGGGGGGTCGAGGCTGGAGAGGAGACTGTAAAAGACAGAGACAACCGTCCTGCCTGTGGTGAGAGAGTGAGAGACCCAAAGGCTCAGCCTCATCGCGGGAGATACCAATGATCCTAAATGCCTTGGTTTCCACAGCGTAAAGCCGAGAGAGGTGAGAAGTGGGAGCACCAGCCCAGAGGAGAAAACAGGACTCCATCAGGCTGCGGACGAAAGCTTTGTATGTGGTCAGGAGCTCAGGTGGGCCAATGAAGGACTTTGCATGATGGAGGATTCCCAGTCGGCGACTGCCTTTGGAGGCCAGCTTGGAAATGTGGCTTTCCCAGGAAAATCATGGTAGATAGTGAGATCCAGAAGCTTGAATGAAAGGACTTCTTCAAAATGATTGTTGAGGAAGTATATTGTGGGGGGGGGGGGTTTCGCAGATCAGTCCTTTCGGAGAAACATAGTGAGAGAGATTTGTCAGGATTGAAAGACATGTTCCACGTGGTGGACCAGTTTGTGATTTTATCCAGATCTCCAGTGAGCGAAGAAGCTGCTGCTTGCCGGTCTGGAGGATGACAGATGATACGGCAGAGGGTGGAGTCATCTGCAAAGAGATAAAGAGGATTTTCCAGAGAGATCATTAATGAAAACCAAAAAAAGAACAGGGCCCAGAACACTGCCTTG
>CM068961.1:22958024-23012124 GCA_035128595.1 Eptatretus atami | reverse complement strand
AAAAAGAGTAAGGATTTACACCTTATGACATTATATGCAAACAAAGTTCAAGACCATGAAAGAGAAGTAGATGGAACGTGGGCACAATCGTATTTCTAAAAATAATTAATGTAATATGATCAACGGTACGAATATAATTGACAACAAATTGCACAAACATGGGGAAAAACATAGATTGAGAGAATTGACTAGGGCCAAGTCAGCCAATGGGATCTAGAAAAATTATCTCTGAACCATATCACTGAGAAATCACAATAAAAATA
This sequence comes from Eptatretus atami, assembly GCA_035128595.1. Classification (NCBI taxonomy): domain Eukaryota; kingdom Metazoa; phylum Chordata; class Myxini; order Myxiniformes; family Myxinidae; genus Eptatretus; species Eptatretus atami. The sequence continues at coordinate 23,011,861 of CM068961.1, read as the reverse complement.
AGGCGAAATAAGGGTTAAAGCAAATATGTAAGGACAATCACACGATCAGATGGCAAAAAATTATCTTAAAGGCTATTTTGTCATATACTAAGGAATAGACTGGTTTTTGAGAGTTGATGAAAACAAGAGCAGAACAGCGAGAACATCAGGTCCGTTTTGCTAGGGATGTTCTGTATTGAGAAGGAACAATAGACGTAAGCGAATAGAATTAGAATGAATAAATGAATTGAATAATGAAATGATTGATGATAAAAATAACAGAAGTATATAACAAGCACAGGGAGGTAAGTTGCCGAAGGGGTGCAAGTCAAAGGGATTCTTGGTAAAATTGAACAAGTATATAAAGGGCAGTGATTAGTCATATAACGTAAAGGACCATACAATCGATAATAAACAATCAAATACAAAAACACACACCAAAAAAACAACACAATTAATAAACAAATGGATTAAAAAAGTGGAGAGATCATCATCGGATGTCTATGTCAATTACTCCAGTGTAAAGACATCAGGAGGTAAATAATGACATAACTAGGGAGGAACTTCATTGATACCAAACTATACATGACTTGTGCGGGACAATATCTAATTCTGTGCACGCGAATTTTGCAGATATAAAACTTACAGAAGCAATACCAATTTCGCAACCAAAGGAACAGACTTGAGATAATTGATTCTAAAAGGTATAGGACATGATACTACCTTATATTATCAGTTATAGAGAATTCAAATTAGGTGCTAAAAATGATATACGAAACTGAAGTCGCAAAATGTGTCGAAAAGTTAACTTTACGAGGGCTATTATATCGTTATGCGAAAGGTTATATGAATGAGCAGTAAAACCCAGGTTGCAATAGCAAGCAGTCTCACAGATGCGCAGACTGTGCCGAATAGGCAAATGTCAACCTTGTACTCCAGATTATACTCATCCGTCCTTAACTACCTGTCATGAACTTTGTTCCAAAGAAAGTCTTAAGATGACGGAACTACAGCTTAGAAAGCACCAGATGCACCAAAGCCGGACAGGCGCTCTGCCTTGCCTCCAGTTACTGAACAGGATCAAATGCGCGTCTATCAGCAAACACGGGAAGTCAAAACTAAAAGTGTGATTGGCACTAAAGCGGACGTACCAAATGAAAAGATTAGCGAACAGTAATAGTCGAGACTAATTACTGACGATAAATCATTGAGTAAACTCTAATCACGTTTTAAGTGGCAGAGTAACCAATGGAGGGTGCATAGTCACACCGCTTAATGGAGGGTAATAAATATGGAACAAATAGGTCAGCCCAAACAATGTACCAGCATCAAGCTGACAGACGAGAAACCAAAGCGCATAGCACGTAGTAGTAAACTAATCTGATTGGGTGGCTTTAGAGGCTTGAGGCCTAAATAATAAGGTCAGACGTCGCTGGAACAATGCAGCATCAAGCTCGGACCTCTTGCCTACAACAATCTGATTGAACCATCCTCTTCGTCGATTTGACTCTGAAACTGATGAGATTTCTGATTCGATCTCAATAATCACTCATATAGGTAAAAATACAAAGAAACCAGGTGAAAAGAGTGTTGATAGAAATTTTGCGAAAGAGAAAAGGTGAGCGACATTCAACCAAATGTCGAAAAATGAGAAAAAAAAATACTAAAGGATCTTGACAGCACGACACTGTAAGATATCGTTCCGCCACACATTATACAGTATGGATACAAGATACTGTACAATATGATTAAACCCGACAAAAATTAAATAATTTGCGCAGACCTGTGTCGATAAGTTGAAATTAAAACATTTATTCCCCAATACTCTAGAATCAATTGTAAGGTTCACATCGATTGAAGAAGTGTAAGAGAAATCAATTTGAAGATTTCTTATTCAATATGGCTGCCAGACTATGTGACCTTTTAATATTTGTGAAACCCCGTGGTATCCCCAAGGCTTGGGAACATGTGGGTAAGTGTCTCGACTGTCAAGTTCTGTAGAGAGTCAAGAGTATGATCCAATAGGGATCTATCGAGCCTTTGTGGAGAAGATTTTCAAGGGTTATCTAAAAAAATCATAGCACAACCATGTGAACCATGCGTCATAGGTGGAGAATGTGTCCTCTGAATATGTGGAATACCTGAAAGTTTCGCTCTATGTGTTTTAGCCGTTAGGAGGAGATTTTGAAGTTTTTTTTTTTTAAAAGATATGTGCCGAACACGGACGTATGATGATCAAAGTTTTTTTCCCCAAGAATTTAGCCGAGATGATCAAATTCATACATGGAAGTAAAAGCGATTATGAGTAATCAATTAACCGTTTTAAAATGCGCATTGATGACAGCACTAAAAAAAAAAACCAAATTGTTTCCCGTGGAGAGTACTTACAAAACATTGCAAGTTAAATGTTCTCCATGAGAAGCGTGTGAGAGATTCAAGTTAAAGTTTTCCTTTTTTCAAACGGCGGCCACACGCAGTGACCCGATGACAGATTATATCAAACGTCCAATGAGTATCAGATCTATGGAAAATTGTGTCACGATAGCGTTGAGAGAAAACAAGAAAATTTAGCATGACGGATCGTAGTACGTTCGTAGGCACCCAAAAAATATGCTCCGTGACTTAATCAAGATGACATGTTCTCTGCGCTAACAGCAGCAGTGGGTGACCACCATTAAGGTCATGGACGGCGATATGCGGGACGATTCGACGACCCCGGGGCAGACTGCAACGTGTGCAAGGCGGCCCGCGACCGCGGGCGGAACTGCAGCATAACATCTATAAATGAACAGAGTTATCTTGTTTCTTTCCAAATATGACCTCACTTCTGTAGTCACAAAGCAATTGTGAGCGATGTGGAAAGCAAAGGAATATTCAGCAGCGAAACTCAATGGGTTGCCAAAAATATATATCTAGAGTCCAGGTATGATGAAAATACAAGGTTTAAATACAGATTGTACAAAAAAGAGAATGCCGGCTTATAAGCTTGGACCATGTGTCCACACAACATTCATAGTCATAAAACTTGTATTTCCATTGTAAACCAGTACACACTTGAGTTATGCACAATCACAAGAAAGTAACAATGTAGAGAATGACAGTCAAGCACATGTTAAACAGCTTGACTGCATTTCTTTTCTTTTTATAAACTGAGGAAATGGGGTCGTTGGGAAGGGAGTTGGTGGAAACACGAAAGGGAAGGGAGTAAACAGTGTTGATTCTAACAATTACAAGGCACTTCATAATGCGAAGAGGAACCAACAGTTGCGAGGAAGAATGGAAGTGTGCATCTGCGTAAATGTGAATACATTTGAAGATGTATGCAGCTGTTAGTAAATTGACATTCGTACGTGGGTTATTCTGTCTGCTGTTCCATCTATATTACTTTGTTCTAAGTGTATATGCTTCTTTAAGCAAAAAGAGAAATAAACAAAACTGTTGTTTAAAATCTAAGTGGACAGAGATTGTTTTTCTACCTGTCTGTTTGTCTCTCTGTCTGTCTGTCTGTCTGTGAAGGATATGTCAAAAAGTTGTGGACGGATTTGGATGAAATTTGGTGGACAGGTTGGGTGTGTGACAAGGAAGAATTGATTGATTTTGGTGAAGATCCGGATCCCAATTCGAGAATTTTTTAATATTAAAAGATTATCACCTTGAGATATAGGCCAAAAACGATATATCGAATACTATTTCAATAAGTTGTGCATATTATGACAAACCTGGTGGATGAGTTGTGATGGCGGCAAGAACAGGCCGATTCAATCCCGGTTCAGGCATATCCAGATTCGATCAGGCCTACAGTGGTGATACAAAACGTGAACTGTTCAGCCTGGCACATGTATAACTCTCCCGAGTACATTGTATTAAATCTGAGACTTGCAGGGTTACGTCCTAACAAAATCTATATTTGTATCCTGATCCGAGTTACTTACATTTGGTCTTCCAATTGCATTCTGTACTGTCTTGAACAAAAATGCAAATTAGGTTTGTTTGTTCAAAGTTAAGGCTCATGGAGAAGCAAAATAGGGCGGGGCGGCGGGTTAAACCAACACAAAAGGGCAAGAAGAACAAGTGGACATTCAATGGATATACAAACAGGACTCGACGGTAAAAAGGAAAGGTATGGCAGATTTAGCAGGAAAAGATAAAGAAGAATTGCATGAAAGGAGACAATAAGAGGTGTGAGAGCTGCAACCTTGAAGCAAGTTGAGAAAGGAAAGATGGACAGTCCACAGGAGGTGTATGTCACAGTTGGCAAAATACGGGAAAAGCTGAGATGAATAAGAAACCTGGACGGAACGGTTGATGAGGGGGTTTCTGGATGAATGTGTTTGGCTTGGTAGCAGTTCTTGGAGGTGTGGTGGTTGAAAGGGCAGGCCAAGAAAGTTTGATGAGAGATGAAAGAAGATTGAAGATCAAACCAATCGATGAGAAAAAGCAGTGTGCCCAATTTGACAGCCTGATGAGGCATGCCTCTTGATAAGGCACACTTCTTGATAGGTCATCCATGGATTCCAGGAATGTGAATAGGACGGTTGCACGGACACAGGCTGAACAATATTCCATCATGCTTCTTTGAGAACTGTGAAATGTTCTGCAGAACCAAAGGACTATGCTGCAAGAATTCCAGTCTCTCCACCTGGTTTCATCACCAGCTTGGATTACAGCTGGGGGGGGGGGAGGTGGAGGTGGTGGCACAAGTTCACAACCAATATAACGAGTTCGCCCAGAATCTGCTATTCTCATAAAATTATGAACTCAAGACGTTTGTGTTATGCGTCATAATGTGACAAAATATATTAGTATATCAGCAGAAATATCATTCCTCGGAAGTCCTTTTTTTCAGTGTTAGATTTATTAAAATAAAATACTTGCGAAGTATCAATGCTACACACAGGACGCACGTGATCATGAACCCTCTCCAGTCATGGTGTCGGGTAAAAACGAACCATGGATACAAATTTTTCGAGTCATAGTTTCTAGGCGGGAGATTCGCGACGTCGGCGCATCACGGGATCTGGCTCGTACAGAACAGACTATCCACTCTATCTTAATTGAATATATTTTAATTGACATTTGTGTTCTTCATCTCTTGGCGTTCTGCATTGAGTGGAGTGGTCAATCGTCAATGGGGAGGAAGAGTGGGATTGAAGAGAGTGTGGGAGTTTGTCCAAAGGGGGAAAAAGAATGAAAGAGTGAAGGTGAGCATGATTCGTGATTTGGTAGTTTTACCAAAGGGGTTGCTGGCGGACCTTGAGCGCCTGTGGAAATATGGGGGGGGGGGACATTCGCAGACAGAGCGGGCCGGGGGGGGGGTTCGAGGCTGGAGAGGAGACTGTAAAAGACAGAAACAACCGTCCTGCCTGTGGTGAGAGAGTGAGAGACCCAAAGGCTCAGCCTCATCGCGGGAGATACAAGACCTAAATGCCTGGTTTCCACAGCGTAAAGCCGAGAGAGGTGAGAAGTGGGAGCAAGCCCAGAGAGAAAACAGGACTCCATCAGGCTGCGGACGAAAGCTTTGTATGTGGTCAGAGCTCAGGTGGGCCAATGAAGGACTTTGCATGAGGAGGATTCCCAGTCGGCGACTGCCTTTGGAGAGCCAGCTTGAAATGTGGCTTTCCCAGGAAATATCATGGTAGAGTAGATAGAAGCTTGAATGAAAGGACTTCTTCAAAATGATTGTTGAGGAAGTATATTATGGGGGGGGGGGGTGAGTGGGGGGGGGGGGGTTCCAGAAGCCTTTCGGAGAAACATAGTGAGAGAGATTTGTCAGGATTGAAAGACATGTCCACGTGGTGGACCAGTTTGTGATTTTATCCAGATTCCAGTGAGCGAAGAAGCTGCTGCTTGCGGTCTGGAGGATGACAGATGATACGGCAGAGGGTGGAGTCATCTGCAAAGAGATAAAGAGGATTTTCCAAGAGATCATTAATGAAAACCAAAAAAAGAACAGGGCCCAGAACACTGCTTGAGGATCCCAGCCTGGACAGGAAGAGGGGAAAAGAACTCTATTTAGGGCCACACGTTGGCTGCGACAGGAGAGAAAGTCTGTGAGCCATGAGTGGAGATATCCATGGATACCATAGGAAGAGAGTTTTGGTGAGGCAGGGCAGGGTGGCCAGACAATCAAAGGTGTGCTGTAAGGGGGCCGGGTGCTTTATGCTGGTAGTCACGTGGTTGGGTTTCATATATCATGACTCGCCCGCTAGGGGGTTGTAGTGTGCATCTGATCGGCAATAAAGCGAGTTGCTACTTCACTCGTGTCCCTTGCACCTCGGACACTAAGTTGGCGACGAGGATGGTTGACAATCGAGTTACGCGCACGGAAAGGTGCCTTCTTCGTCGGGGAACGACTTCGAGTTGTTTCGAGCAGTTGGAGTGCTATTGTGAACGACGATGTGGTCGCCGAGGGCAAGAGAATGATCGTTGCTCGCTCGCTGTCGACGGACAATTGTCGGCTGCTAGGTGACCTGGTTGCACCGGGACAGCCAGAGGTGCCGCGCTAAATCGTTTCAGGGCATTGTGCAGAAGTGAAAGCCACATGGCGCGGAAAAGTCATTACAGCTGGCGCGATACGAGTTTCGACCACCTCGCAAGGAGTCCGGTGGAGCGCGTCGCGGTTTCGTGCACGGGTGAAACATTTGTCCGTGGCCTGCAAGTTCACGACGGACGAGCGTCCGCTAGACAAAGATCGATTTATTTCCGGATTGCAAGACTCAAAAATGGTTTCGGCGATTCTACGGCAGAGGGGCGAGGACATACATTCAACTCGGCAGTCGAAAGGCGTCGGCGTTCGAACAGACTCTCAGGGATGTCGCCACCATCGCCGGCCAGAGCATGACAGGTGATCGGGGTCCACGCGATGTCAGGCCGCACGAGCAATCCTTCGGTGCGGACGTGGTAGACGTCGCAACGCGGCGGTCAGGGCGGCAGGTGAACACGGCGGATGTTGGGGGTGTGGAGGTCGACACTTCGGCGGGTGTGCCCATATAAGAACAGCGTGTGTTTGCATTGTCACAAGGTGGCCATCTGAAGCGTGTGTGCCGAGTGGCCGTTGACCACCATTAAGGTCATGGACGGCGATATGCGGGACGATTCCGACGAACCCGGGGAAGACCTGCAACCTGTGCAAGGCGCCGGCGACACCGGGCGGAACCTGCAGCCAATGATGAGCCTGTTTTCAAATTGGTCCTGCGGCGACACGACCGATGACGGTGGAAATCGAGATGAACAAGACGCAATCATATTTCAGATGATAGTGAGCGGCTGTGTCGATCATAGGCGAACAGACCGCGCGTAGACCAACGGCCTGAAGCTTATCAGGTCAAACCTACTGCTGTACATGTACACCAGCGAGAGGAAGCCGGTTGGGATGGCAAGACGTGTCTGTGGTTTACCAAAGGCAGACGCCGTGCTCACGTTGTATGTGGTGCGGGGGGAGGTGTCCGTCTCTTGCCGGGACGGGCTGACTCCGCATCAGGCTAGACTGACAGCCGTTCACCTTGTACAAACCATTCCAAGCCGATTAGAGGATCAGTTGGAAAGGAGCTTCAAAAGCATCAAGAATGTTTTGCAACGAGCTTGGAAAACTCAAGGGCATGCAGGCAAAGCTTTCATGAAGGAGGGGGTGGTTTCTTCGTTTTTGTAACCAGGGCGTTCCATATGCCCTGCGGGACAGGTCAAGGGTGAGCTGGATAGACGGAAGCCTGTGGAGTGATCGAGCGGGTGTCGGACTTGGACTGGGCACTCCCGGTCGTCACGGTGCTGAAACGAAATGGTGATGTCCGATTGTGCGGGGACTTCAAGACCACAGTATAACCCGGGCTCAGCGTGGAGCAATATCCGCTGCCGTCAATCGATGAGATATAATGCACGGTTGGCCGGAGTCAATACTTCACGAAGCTTGATCTGCGTGATGCATATTTTCCATCTGCGAGGATCGGAGTAGCGATTTTGACAATCAACACATGTCAAGGGCTCTATGATATACCTGGCTCTTGTTTCGGGATTGCTTCGGCCCCGGCCTTATGGCAGAAGGCCATGGACCAGGTTGGCATTGGCCTGCCCGTCAGACCTACTGGACGACGTGCTTATTGCGGGAGAAACGGCGGAGGAGCACCTCGTAAACATTGAATGGTGCTGACGAATTGGAGGCGTGGGCTGCGCTTGAAACAGGGACAAGTACGCGTTCTTCAAACAACGGTTGGAATACCTCGGGACATCATTCACGCCGGAGGGGCTGTTGAAAGGCCTCGAAGGTGAGGCAATTCAGCACATGCCCGCCCCGCGACAAGACGCAGCTGCGCTCATTTATTGGTAGTGGCAGCATGTATTACCAAAGATTCGTGCGCGAGCTCAGCTCGCAGCTGGCGCCGTTGACGCGGTTCTCAGGAAGGACGAGTGCTGGGCGTGGAGGCTTGAACCCAGGCGGCGTTCGAGCCGCGTCAAGCGACTGCTCACCGGAGGATACGGTCTCGTTCACTATGAGCCTGCACGTCGCTCTCTGGCATGTGACAGCTCCGCATACGGCATCGGGGCGGTGCTCTCCACAGGATGGACGATGGTTCCGAGCAGCCTGTTTGTTTTGCATCCCGAAGCCTGTCCGCGGCAGAGCGGGGAAATATGCCCAATCGAGCGCGAGGCTCTCAGCCTCGTCTGTGGGGTGCAAGGTTATCAATAACCTGCTGGGTCGGCATTTCACTTTGCAGTACGGATCACAAACCGCTCCAATTCATCTGAAACCAGCGCGGGGTGCCGGTGGCAGCGGCCGGCGAATACAAGTGGTGTCTGTTCTTTGCTGCCCTACAGCTACGATATCCAGTTCCGAACACCGAGAAGCATGCTAATCTGCGACGGTCTCTCGCGTTGCCTTGGTGCGGAAGGTCCAGCTTCGTCTGAATCAGCCGACCGGGTTGATGTGTTGCACTGACCAAATCCAGAGCGGGCCGGTCAACGGCAAACAGGTCCGCGGTGGAATCGGCTCATGACCCCGGTCTCGCCCGTGTGTTCAGGCGATTTCTAACGGGGAATTGGAGCGATCTACCCTCGACACCGATTTTCAGCCGTTCGCGTGCGTGCATAGAACTGTCGTTGGCCCAACGGTGCATATGTTGGGGATAGAGAACGGTGATTCCACGAAGTTAGGCGCATTGTTTGGAAGAACTACATGTCAGTCACCTTGGGCGGTCGTGAAGACCAAGAGTCTGCTCGCAGCCTGTTTGGGTCCGGGGTTAGATAAAGACCATTGAAAACAATGATTAAGCATGCGCCACTTGTCAGGCAGATGCCGATAATCCGCGCTCGAACAATGGGATGTGGCGTCAACAGGGACTGAAGAGTCCATGTGGATTTTGCTGGCCGTATAAAGGCAAAATGTTTTGATTGTGATCGATGCGTTCTCTAAATGGCGGAGTTGTGGTCATGCAGCGTACATCGTGGACATTCCGAGTAGAGAAACTGGGACGATCTTTGTAATAAAGGAATAACCCGAGATTCTGGTCTCTGATAACGAGTCCGCAGTTCGTCGCAGGTGTGTTTGATAATTTTTGTGCGTCGAAACGGTATTCGACATCTGAGGTCCGCACGTATCACCCTGCCACGAACGGGCAAGCGGAATCATTTGTTAAAATGTTAAACGTGCTTTACGTAGAGGGGAGTTTGCACCTGCGCAGACAGTGGGTTGATGTATTTTTGCTGCAGTATAGAAATGCTATCCATCCAGCCACCGGTGACTCTCCTGCCATTCGTCTGTATGGACGTGCATTGAGGTCTAGACTGGATTTACTGCGACCTGGAAGGTCGGTGGCTGGACGGTGTCACGCCCGACGCTGGTGCGTGGTTTGATGTGGGACAGCGGGTAATGGTTGCGTGATTATTACCCACGATTCCAAATGGGTGCCGGCCGTGGTTTCTGTAATACTCGGACGGCAATGCAGTGTCCGGCTGATGATGGGAAGGTGTGGAAGCGGCACGTGGACCAAATGCATGATCGCTGTCCAGCGTCAACCCCCCATGCCGAGCGACATGGAGCACCTCTGATTCGCCAGGGCCAGACGTTGAATCGCCAAGGCCAGACGTGCCGCACCCACGGGGCCAGCGGACTCGGGTGTTTACCTGATTCAGTCCTGCCTGAGGGAGACGAGCAAGCTTGTCGGCCGGGGAGCGCTTGATGTTGCGGATGGGGTGAGTCCGGCAAGATTGTCACCTAACCTGCAGGAGGCGTCTGAGCCTGGGCCGTCTAGCGGCTGTCCGCCCAGGGCGGATCAGGAGACGACCGCGTAACTTGGAGGATTTTGAATGTTGATTAGTGTCATTTTGTCATTTTATAATTGTCATTTTATAATTATAATTGTCATTTTAAGAAGGGGAGGAAGTGTGGCTGTATGGGGGCCGGGTGCTTATGCTGGTAGTCACGTGGTGGGTTTCATATATCATGACTCGCCCGCAGGGGTTGTTTAGTGTGCATCGATCCGGCAATAAAGGCGAGTTGCTACTTCACTCTCGGTGTCCCTCGCACCTCGGACACTACAGAAGGCATGCCATATGTCTAAGGAGATGGCTTTGATTTCATGTCTGGCAATGACGATCTCATCCATTGTTGGGAGAGCAGAAGCAGCATATCTACGGTACAGTGAGCTGGTCTGAATCCAAATTGATGATCGGAAATCAAGCCATGGAAGATTCCAGGTTGGCAGGCGAGAGAGAGAGAGAGAGAGAGAGAGAGAGGAGAGAAGAGAGAGAGAGAGAGAGAGAGAGAGAGAGAAGAGATGAGAGAGAGAGAGAGAGAGAGGAGAAACTATGGAATCTCCAGGGGAGGATCTTCGATCGCCTCGAGGGCCGGAGTTGCCTTTGCCCCGGGAAGGTAGGATAAAAAGATAGAGCAGGTTCCGACTCAAAGAGACAGGACAAGGAGGAGGAGAGTCGTGGGAGACGAGTGTATAAAAAGGACCGTGAGACTGAGGAAACTTTGTGGAGGGAGCTTTTGAGGAGAGTTGACTGTGAGGAGGCTCGTGGAGGAGAACGAGAACTTTGAAGAGAGCAGAGAGTCTGAGAGAAGGGGGCTGAGAGAAAGAGAGAGAAGAACCTTGAGGAGAAACGGTTGCTCTGTCGGCACCTCCTGCCTACCTGCCTGCTGTTGTTTGGTTCGGGATCCTGCGGTGTGCCCTCAATCACCTGCTCGTTACCACAACCAGAGATAAGCACCCGGTTTTGTTCCCTTTCCCGTCTGTGACTAAATTGGTGTGTGGGCCATAGATTTTACCTCACTGTACGTAATTATTTATTTATTGCATTCCCCTCCCTCCAACCACCGTCATAGTCCCTTTCGTTGGTCAATCTTCCCCGTTGTTTTGTTTTACCAGGAAATAACCCATTGGTTTGAACAAAAGCTCCTCGGTTCTTCGCGTGCACAAACCCACCGTTAATTGAACGCAGTTTGAGGGAGTTAAAGCCAGTTCAGCATCCGTCCAGCGTCGGTCTTAATCGACCTGGACACGAACAATACTTTGTAGACATATCTAACATTCTCATTGCACGTACTTTATAGACGTACTTGGTCAAAAAACAAGAGAACGTGTCCTTCTGGCTTCCATAGGTGGCGTTTGTGGCCTACACCTGCACATTCATCCTTTGACGGGGTCGTATTAATATTGCCAGAATTTTTGTCATCATGTTTTTATGATATTGTGACATCATTATGTGTTATCTGGGGAGATGTCCAAAATATTATGTTGATTATAAATCCACTGTGTGGACATATGTGAGCAGTGTGAGCAGAACAGCACAGCAACACACGCAACAGCACCAGTCAGCAGCACCAGCAGCAAGCACAGCAGCAGCAGCAGCACCAGCAGACAGAGCACAGCACCAGCAGCAGCAGCAACAGCAGCAGCAGCACACCAGCACGCACAGCAGCGCACAGCACCACCAGCACCGCACAGCACCCAGCACAAGCACCAGCAGCACACCAACGCACGCCACCCGCACGCACGTGAGGTGTCACTCACCATTTAAAATTTTGTTCATTACAAATCTGAATAAATGAATATTTAATTGGAGCCAATTTAATATAATTTAATTATTAATTTAATTAAATATTAATCAGAATATTAAATGGGGAGCCCGTTGTCGCTTGAACTGATGATGCCGGAAGTGGATTCTTGGGTCCGATCGAGAAAGCAAGCAAAGTGCGAAAGGGTTTATCAGAAAGCAAGCGACTTTCCATGAGACTGTTTTTACATTAGTACATGGTCTGGTCATGAGGGTCTCTCTTTTTTATTTATTGGTCCTCCAATGCAGCAAAATGTGCGTCGCTATGAATTGTTTTTCAAAGCAATGTTTGTACAAACGATTATTAAACGGCTGTACTCAAACACCTGCAAAGACAAAAACAGACGGACCAGACAATAAACGCGATTTTTGTAACAAACTACTGAACAAGCCGGTAGGGACGACGAGGGATTGCTAGGATCGAAGCGCTGGATAAGATGCTTTCATTCTGAACGATCCACAACGAAGATTCATTTGCCAAGACGTATGGGTTCACATACAATTTGTTCCTCTGCCTGGCAAGATTTTTCCTATTGCGTATTTTGCCAACTGGCACTCCTCATAAAAAATGACGGTAAATAGACACTCTATTTTGAAGGACTACCATTTGAAAATATATCGCTTGGTGGTTTGTGCTGTGGAGCCTCGCGTTGCAGACAAACACACACACCCACACACACACACACACACACACACACACACACACACACACACACAACACACAACACACACGGAAACCCGATAAACTTCTCTCATGCTCTTGTTGACCACACCTCTGAGCCACACAATATTTTTCATAAGCCACGCCCACTTTCCTACGCCACTTTAAATAATAAATAATTGAGGTGGTGTGTGGGTCGTGGAATCGTTTTCGGTAAATAAATAAACAAATTGGAGGTGGTGTGTGGATCGTGAATCGTTTTCGGTAAATAAATAAATAATTGAAGGTGGTGTTGGGTCGTGGAAATCGTTTCGTAAATAAATAAATAATGGAGGTGGTTGTGGGTCGTGGAATCGTTTTCGGTAAATAATAATGGAGGGTGTGTGGGTCGGGAATCGTTTTTCGGTAAATGATAAATAATTGAAGGTGGTGTGTGGTCGTGGAATCGTTTACGGTAAATAAATAAATAATTAGGTGGTGTGTGGGTCGTGGAATCGTGGTAAATAAATAAATAATTGAAGGTGTGTGTGGGTCGTGGAATTGTTTTCGGTAAATAAATAAATAATTGGAAGGTGGTGTGTGGGTCGGTGGATTGTTTTTGGTAAATAAATAAATAATTGAAGGTGGTGTTGTGATCGTGAATTCGTTCGGTAAATAAATAAATAATGAGGTGTGGTGGGTCGTGGAATCGTTTTCGGTAAATATAAATAATAATAAGTGTGGTGTGGGTCGTGGAATGTTTTGGTAAATAAATAAATAATGAAGGTGGTGTGTGGTCGTGGAATTGTTTTCGGTAAATAAAAATAATTAAGGTGGTGTGTGGTCGTGGAAGTTTTCGGAAATAAATAAATAATTGGAGGTGGTGTGTGGGTCGTGGAATTGTTTTCGTAAATAAATAAATAATTGAAGTGGTGTGTGGGTCGTGAATTGTTTTCGGTAAATAAATTAAATAATGAGGTGGTGTGTGGGCGTGGAATCGTTTTCGGTAAATAAATAATAATAATTGAGGTGGTGTGTGGGTGTGGAATCGTTTCGGTAAATAAAATAAATAATGGATGACGGTGGTGTGTGGTGTGGAATCGTTGTCGGTAAATAATAAATAATGAAGGTGGTGTGTGGGTCGTGGAAGTCGTCGATAATAATAAATAATTGAGGTGTGTGTGGGTCGTGAATCGTTTTCAGTAAATAAATAAATAAAATTGAAGGTGGTGTGGATCGTGGAATGTTTTCGGTAATAAAAACATTATATTATTATAAATCCACAAAGTACAGAAATGCCTGGTGATTCATTTATTTTGGATCCTTTTTCATTGGTCAATAAGTTGGATCGAGGAGAGATCGAAGGTGAACGACGGTGTAGTTCCTTAACAACACTGTATTACACAATTAAATGACGGTAAATAGACACCGCGATTTTGTTGAAGGACTACATTTGAAAAATAAAACCTCAATAAAATCGGCTCGAGCAAAATTTTTAAATATCTCGAAGTGTTTAATTCTGAACGTCGTTCTCAATTCAAAACTGAAGGACAAGTATTGAAAATATTATGCGAGTCGTTTTCGGCCGCTGCAAACAACTAGGTGGTTGCTAGGCAACGAAATCAACGCTTGCACATCCAGTAACTATTTCCGACCTTTTGGCAAAGTTCATCGTTTAATCCGGTTGCTTGGTTGGCTGTAGGGGCTCGGTGTTTGCATACAACAACAAACATACACACACATACACACACACACACACACACACACACACAACACAAATATCACACATCACACACCACACACACACACACGACGAGAACCGACATAAGGATATCTCATTAAGCGAACCAAAAGACGGAAGAGTCAAATCAACGCCTCCGCTTTGTACACCCATGATGAAGATGAACGAACATAAATAACGGAGTTTTATTCCCGGACATGTTGTTCCAAAAACATGTCGTTCGGAACTATTATACCAGGTTCGTCGGAGGTGAAAAAGAATGAATTCTGTGGCAAAGCGGATACCGAACATACACCGCCTCAAATCAAAACCATTTCCCACGAACTGCCCAGCTGGCTCGAGCTCGAGCCGCGCACACGCGTCACTTCCGCCCAGCTCCGGCGGGCGGTGGCGGTGGTGAAGCAGCGTTATCCGTTTCTGCGCCGTCGCTCGTCTTCACCGTCTCGCTTTTTCAGGCGCGATCCGAGCGTGTCGACACGTGAAGCTACCCGCCGCCGATGCCTCGGTAGAGCTCCAGGGCAGGCGCGTGTGCCCGGCCCATGGGGGATGCGGAGCAGCGTATGGAGCAGGCGGACATCCTTCGCAGGGCCGTGGCTCGGGTGTCTGCCATGCGAGATATGCGGAGCTGCGGGCAGGACGGTTTCTCCCAAGAGTTTGTTGTGAGTTCATGACGATGTTGTTGTGAAAGTTTAACTGAGGGAAGTAGTGCATTGTGGGTAACCAATTAATGCCGAATCCACTCGAATGGGTTTCCAGGTTGTGGTCTGTTTGTAACGTCTCACTGGGGGGGGGGGACAAATCGGCGAATATTTAATTTTTCCAACCGCTGTTTTCATGTCGCCGGTCTCGTTTAATGATATGTCACGCTCCGGTTATGGACCCTGAGATCCTGTCGAAGAGTCACGGGATAGATACTTCCACAAGTTGATTAACCCGAATGGCGGCGTTCTTCTTCCTCATCACGACTTGGTGTTAACTCGGACCCGAGAGGAGAAGACGTTGTTCACTTGCGATCACGCCACCGTTGACTCAACGACTTCGGCTCAAGTTGTTTTGATGAACTTTATAAGATACTCCACGCACGTGCTTTCAGCAACGGGGGGACAGTTTGAAAAAGTTTCATAAAACTTGGGATTACTGCAGTGTATAATCATATATGTATATATATAACTGTATCTTCCCTCGTTTAAAACCGATGATTTGTCAAGCAGGTGCTGGCTTGGGCTGAAAATTGCAAAAACAAGCTCAAATGAGCTAAGATCCTCGTCCTCTTAATGATGACGTCATAAAAACGAATATGACGTCATGTGAGTATCAGGTTGCGATAAATTATCTGTGCTAATGCCCGGCTTGATTCCCGCAAACAAAATTCAAACAGCTTGCCTAGTTTCGGAGATAATGGTATAGGCGTTTCCATTACGGGCGATTTATTGACTCAACTTTTTTTCTCTCGGAATAATTTCCAAATCGGGATGGTTCTGCCTGCGCGTGGGCTTTCTGCATATACATGGCAGTTTCACGAAGATCCGATGAAAACTTGGGTTGTGAAACAAAAAATGTCAAAAAATAGGAATGACGTCATAAAAATTGATATGACGTCATAGTGATGTATCATATGTGCGGTAATTCATCTCTGCTAATGCCCTGTTCGATTCCCGCAAACGGAATTCAAAAGCTTGCCTATTTGGAGATAATTTTTTAGGCGATTTCCATTAGCAGAGATATTTTGATGTCATAACTTTTTTCCTAGAGGAATTTTCAAAATCGGAGATGGTTATACGTCTGTGCAGGGTTATTTTACAATATATGCCAAGTTTCAGGAAGTTTCGATGAAAACTGTAGGCTGTGAAACAAAAAATCCACAAGAAGAAAGATGAAGAACAACACGTGAGTAAGACTTGGAGATCTCCACGAGGATCTAAAAATTTGGCAGTTCACCTTGGAGATGGCCACGTTCAGGAGGTGTTGTGGTAAGTTTTCACGTTCGTTTGCATTCTGTAATGCAAATGAACGCGGTTGCCATGGAAACCCTTCCAGAAACTCATTTTCTCAACCAGGCATTGACCGCTCAGTATGCTGACCGCTCGGTATGCTGACTGCTGTGAAGGCACGTTTTGGGTGCGAGTTGCTTGTTCAAAGCAAGACGGGCAAAACATCGCCTCACGACCTTTCCCACGGCAGTTAGCACATCACTGTCAAAATTTGCTTTCGAATATGTGTTACAATCGTTTTCCGAGCGAGACCGACCGACTCTAGCCGGTGTCCTTATGAAGAGTAGCTCGCATTGTGCGTTTGTGCCCAACAGCAACCACCACGTACGTATGAAGGTGAAAAATAAACCCTATTTTTCGAACACGATGCCCGGATTGGAAGGTTTTTTTTCATCGAAGGAACTGGCTTGTGGTGGTCCGTCAACATTGCAGATTATCAGATCCACTTAATGCAATGCATATTTGAAAGCAGTGTTGACACGGAAAAAGTATAATGGAAAAATAATATTAAGCCTCAATTAATTTTACAGTTCTGTGACCCCTAAATTCAAAGGATAAATCCATCATTAAAAACCTGTCGGTTTGTTTTTCAATACGTACCACGAAGTCGCCGCCACCGCCATCATGTCGGCGATTACAATCCAGGGCTGGTAGGATACTCAACTAAGTGTGTATGAATTTGTAATTCGTTCATGGTGCCGGCGATAGTTCAGCTACTTTTCGCGATGGACACCGTGAGATCTTTAACCACCAAGCAACCACCAACTAATCCCGACAGACAGAGTGCCAGTTTAACATCAATCCGAGGGACGGCACACACTGATAAATCGCCCTGCTTGTGAAACACCGGGATGACAGTTTATCGCTGGGTCTGGATTCAAACCCAGGTTAGATAGCTTAGAGGCGAGTGTGCGTACTTCTCGGCCATCCTGCCAGCCCATGAGTGTACCACAGTGAGAAAAATGTAAATAATTTGTCGTCGGCAATGTAAAAATAATGACAGCATTTTTGTTTGTTTTTGACGTTGCTTTACTTGTAAATGATTGTCTGTACAAGTTGTCTTTGTTGGAATCGAAAACAAAGTACTCTTGTAACACTCGAGGCTCTCTTTGTACTGCACTGCAGCAGGTGTGGGTCATGCATTCTGTAAGGGGGGCAGCAGGGGTGGCTGGCTTGGATTCACAGTGTGATGTGTGGCTGCGTGTCGGGGTAGCAACGCCGTCACTTGTCCACCCTAAAGCATTCCAAGTATGCGTTTTCCCACAACATTGTTTATCCATATACAGTACATAATACTTACTGCTCCTTGCGTTCTCAAACGGGTTAGTAAACTAAACGTATAATTTATTCCTTGTCCGTTTAATTCGTGTATGTTATGCATCTGACAAAAAAATATTTTTGGTGGCTAAGTTTATTCATGAAAAAAAGAAATGCTGGTGAGACGAAGCGGACTGTGAAAATGGCGCGGTTGGTGTGTTCGGCCGAACTTCCAAACCTTTGAACCCCTTTCGTCCGCCCCTGTGCCGTAAACATGCATTATGTTTGAATGTTCACGACTTTTATTGGGTAAGGTCGACAAACAGTGACTTCTTGGTGTTTTTAACAATTAAAAGTCATGGAAACCTGTCTGGAGTTGTGATCGTGCTGTAATCGTATTTGGATAATGGAAGACCTTAGTGAATCGAATTCCAGTTGTACTCGTTTGTTTTCAAAACCACCCGCCAATTGTAACAATCACTGTCAATGATTGCCTGCTCAGCGTTTTCACAAGCCCCCATTGCCTGTCACAATTGCTCGATTTCCTGTGTTTGAGAACCTTCCGTTCAAACAATTGTTTCTCACATTTGGTCGTCATGCACCATTCTGTATTGTCTCTTGAACGATGTGTTCCGTGTTTGTTAATATTGAAAAACTGCAAAATATCTATAAACTCTGGTTTTCAAAAAAAAACCAATATGTGTGTGTTTGTGTATGTGTAAAAAGTTGCACATGGAGCTCGGTGTGCAACCTTTAACCAATATGAATCCTGAGCAGCAACTCTTCCACCATGTACTATATATACGGTACTGGAAGCACGCACTCGAAACAGTAGCGGCCAGGGGGATTATGTCATTATCCTTATTCAAAGGTGTAATTCAAAATACCTCTCGCTACGTAATTCAAAACACTTCACTGCAATGGAAAATGTGGGGACACGAATACAGTACTTGTACTTTAAAGGATGGGGACTTGTAATACCCTCTCTTGCCGAGGGCGGCACTACATGATACACATTTACCTCCTGGAGAATTTGCATCCATCCCCGCCCTCCCGTCCAATAGCCACTCAAAGATAAAAACGTGCCGATGCACTAATTGGGATCATGCTGATCCTATGGAGCAAGTCTGGATGTAATTGGTCCAGAACTGTTGAAGGAGTTGTGTGACAAACACAAATAACACACACACACACACACACACAACACACACACACACACACACACACACACACACACACACACAACACACACACACACACTTCAACTTTAAGGTATACAGTAATCCCCGTTTCTCGCGGGGTTACGTTCCAAACCTCCCGCGCTAAGTGAAAATCCGCGATGAATGGACGCCTCCCAAAAAATCGATTGACTGGTCTGATCGGTTTGACAGTGATTGGGTTTGAGGTGCCGGAGATCGACTGGTCTGGTCTGGTCGGTTTGGCAGTGATTGGGTTTGAGGTGCCGGAGATCGACTAGTCTGGTCTGGTCGGTTTTGAGGTGCTGGTATGAGCAGTGCTCGTCCAACGGCGGCAAACCTTTTCCTTCCCGAAGCATATATCGAGCACCTTTACCTTAACCTTCTCCTGGAGCGTCCCAGGACCTTCCTCTGGCGTTCCGTTCCTTGCCAGAAACCTTCGAAGGTGCAGGGCGTTTGGGCGCCATCGTGGGCTTGGAGAAAAAACGTAGAAAATATTCTAAGTTCACAAGCGAAACTTTGTTTCGTGCGTTGTGTGACTGGTCAGGCACCACGCGTTATAATTTATTGCTTAAATAATTTATATTTTATACATTATTACCGCGATGTACCGGGGGAATCCGCAGAAAAAATTAGTTACGTTCCAAGGGAAAACCCGCGATGAACCGGGGGCGCGATAGGTGAACCGCGATGAAGCGGGGTTGACTGTAGATGCATAAATCGAGTATAATTTCTCCTGTGGGTCCCAGAACCAATCAAACTATGTATTTATAACAGCTCCTGTAGCTCCCACTTTCCAACATGATTAATAGTAAATATCATTTTAAACTTACCCTGTACATGCACAAGCCCCAGATCTATATGTCCTTTCCATCGGTGTTCAGAAGCATAGATATGCAGTCTATTCACTGGTAGTGATATTGTGGTGGTGCCGGGTATCGAAGGCGAGCACGACCGCTAGAGGGAGCAGTAGAATCGGCTCCACCGAACACACCGGAATTTAGGTCATGACCCTTGATAAGTCCGAAGGTACGGGCTCCCTTACAGGACCATGAATCGCCAATAATCGACCGCGTGGGGTAGGGTTAATTGCCAAACTTCAATATACCTCAGTACCCACGCGGCAAAGCTACCGGGAATTCACACCCTCGACAGACCTCGAGCGAAACGAGCCGTTACCATGCTCGAACCGTGTGTAACCGAGCGGATGATTACCGAGGCCGAGGCCCGTCGGTCCAAATTAACAATTTACTGCTTCACTATTTCTCAACACGCACCGTGCTAAGCCAATAAAGAAAATGACAGGGAACGAGCTGGGACATTCAACAATAGGGAAATTTATTTACAATAATCGGGGACGAAGGGAGCACGTAAGGGCAGAGTTATCCGAATAAAGAAGGGAATCAAATGTACAAGCAATTCCTTAAGCAATACAGTAATCCCCCGTTCTCGCGGGGGTTACGTTCCGAACCTCCCCGCGCTAAGTGAAAATCCGCGATGAATGGACGCTCCCCAAAAAATCGATTCGTCTGGTCTGGTCGGTTTGGCAGTGATTGGGTTTGAGGTGCCGGAGATCGACTGATCTGTTCTGGTCGGTTTGGCAGTGATTGGGTTTGAGGTGCCGGAGATCGACTGGTCTGGTCTGGTCGGTTTGGCAGTGATTGGGTTTGAGGTGCCGGAGATCGACTAGTCTGGTCTGGTCGGTTTTGAGGTGCTGGGTATGAGCAATGCTCGTCCAACGGCGGCAAACCTTTTTCCTTCCCGAAGCATAATACGAGCACCTTTACCTTAACCTTCTCCTGGAGCGTCCAGGACCTTCCTCTGGCGCTTCGGTTCCTTGCCAGAAGCCTTAGAAGGTGCAGGGCGTTTGAGCGGCATCGTGGGGCTTGGAGAAAAAAACGTAGAAAATATTTGAAGTTCACAAGCGAAACTTTGTCTCGTGCGTTGTGTGACTGGTCGAGCACCACGCGTTATAATTTATTGCTTAAATAATTTATATTTTATACATTATTACCGCGATGTACCGGGGGAATCTGCAGAAAAAATTAGTTACGTTCCAGGGAAAACCCGCGATGAACCGGGGGCGCGATAGGTGAACCGCGATGAAGCGGGGGTTGACTGTACTACTTAGAGACAGGGCCCACGGACACACACACGCACACGCAAATACCCCAGAAAGAGATGGACCTCGAGGTCTTTATTGCCCTTCAGCTCGGGAGGGAGAACGTGCTGGGCACCTGGCCGCGTTCGTGCGGCTGGACACCGACACCCGGAGCACCAGTCGCCAAAGAACGGACCAGGACAGCCGAACCCAGAGGAGGCGAGACGAGGTGATCTCCCGTGATGAGATGGTCGACCGCTTATGATGCGCCAGACGAGACGCTCGGATGCGCGGGATGCAGCAGCCACAGACCCAGAACAGAAGCGCGCTCGAGCCGACGGAACGCAATCATCAATGCTTCTTCCGTCGTTTTTGGGGCGCGGTCCGCTCCCCCGTCTCCTGCTCCCATTGGGTGGACGGCGTGTCGCGGCTCCGCCTTCTTGAGAAGGACTGCCCCGGCTTTGGTCCGCGCGTCGCCCATTTGGCAGAAAATGACGCATACCCTTATTTGGCGTGAAGCCAGAATGAAGCGCTCCATGCCATATTTGGGGTCAAGCCAGAGCGAAACGCTTCGTGACCATATTTGGTGCGAAATCCACACCTCCTGGGGCATGGAATTCCGCCCATGCACACGCCCGCATGCCGGCGAGCGCGCGAAGAGTGCGGATAATGCTGCGAGCAGAGTGTTGTTGGGGGTAAAAATCCTATCTATAAAATAACTGCGCAGCACACGTACACTTAATTCCCATTAGACATAGGGAAAGGGAGCTATCTATCCACATTTACTTAATGAAATAACTGAGCTACGGGGACCTGAATGTTGAGTGCTCATGGCTGCCAGATTCGAAACAATATGTCGAGGGTTTGTGTTGCAAACACTCGTCCACTTGGGCTTTGCACTGACCAACATGGTCTTGAGTTTACAGCATGAGTAGCTGTCCAGTCGGTGAGCTGAGAAAGTTCTCCAAGTCTTTCGTTGTGCAGTGGCCTTTCTCTCAAGTGGCCGTTGTTCTCCTTTCTCTCGTTCTTTTCCAAGTATGTTCAGCTTCTTTCAGAAGCTTTGTGAGCCATTTCAGGTAACAATTCTTGACTCTGACACAATATATTTGATTTCGCCCCAACCTCTGCAGTTTCCTGGGGTTTCTGCGCATGCACCCCAAGCATTTTGGGGTGGATTATGTCATTTCGAAAGTCGCGGTAGTGACTGAAGAAAATGCACTAAATATTCCGGGGGTGGGGGGGGGGGGTGGGGTGGGGTGGTGTAACAGTGTTGTACAGGATGTCTTTCAAAGGACTGGTAGGAATTTTTTCTTTGAAGGGACTGCCATTGGTCTTTCCAACGTACAAATATGCCTTGCATTGATGGGATGTGCCTTGCATTGAGGAAGAGTTTTATTTCCAACAAGATGGAGCACCGCCGCATTACCACCACACTGTAAGAGGTTATCTTGATGCTCACTTATCTGAAAAATGGTTACGATGACGAGGAAGTGTGGAGTATCCTCTCCATTCTCCTCATCTAACACCCAAATACCTTTACTTGTGGGTTACTCTGAAGGATGTGTGGCCTGTAATGGAGTTCTCTCATCCCCTCTTCCTGTCCAGGTTGGAGTTCCTCAAGGCAGCGTTCTGGGCCCTGTTCTTTTTCTGGTTTTCATCAATGATCTCTTTGACTCTCTGGAAAATCCTCTTTATCTCTTTGCTGATGACTCCACTCTCTGCCATACCATCTGTCATCCCTCAGGTCGGCAAGCAGCAGCCTCTTCACTCTGCAGATCTGGATAAAAACACAAACTGGTCCAACACGTGGAACATGTCTTTCAATCCTGCCAATCTCTCACTCTCACTATGTCGCTCCGAAAGGACCATCTGGACCCCCCCCCCATATACTTTCTCAACAACATCTTGAAAAAGTCCTCTCATTCAATTTTTGGGCCTTACTGTCTGCCATCAACTTTCCTGGAATGCCGCATCTCCAGATGTCTTCAAAGCCAGTCGCCAATTGGGAATCCTCATCGTGCAAAGTCCTTCCTTGGCACACCTGAGCTCCTGACCATATACAAATCTTTCCTCCGCAGCCTGATAAGTACTGCTCTCCTTCTGGGCTGGTGCTCCCCTCTCACCCTTCTCAGTTTCACGCTGTGGAAACCAAGGCATTTAGGATCATTGGTATCTCCGTGATGAGGCTGAGTCTTCGGGCCTCTCACTCGATCACCGCAGGAAGATCGGTGGTGTTTTTATCTTCTACCATCTCCTCTCTGGCCTCGCCTCCCCCCCCCCCCCCCCGCTCTGTCTGCTATCTGTCCCGCCCATATTTCTGCAGGGTGCTCCAAGCCCCTTCTGGTTAAACTACCAAAATCAAGAATCACTGCTCACCTGCATTCTTTCATTCTCTTTTTTTCTTTGGAACAAACTCCCACACACTCTTCAATCACACTCTCCCTCCAGGTCTTCAAAATAGCTATTCACCACATCTCTCCTCTCCCATCCAAAGCCATGATCTTTTCTACCCCATTAATTCACCCAAAACCCACCTCCTTTCCGAAAGTCCCTGTGGTGTCCATCTTGTTTACCCCGGGTACCTCGCCCATCCCTCTCCCTTCCACAGATCTCGTCGTGGTCTATTCCCATTGTTTTGTGCTTCCCTCTCCTGTCCTCTTGTTTCCTGCTCCCTTGTTATACGTTTTGTGTGTTAAGCCGCTGTCACACCTTGACATTTTGGCCAGCGTATGGCAACGTATCAAATGTATGTAAAACGCTGGCGTACGCTGAACTATTGATGTATTTTTCAGTTTTTGGCGTATTCATAACGAGTTGGACGTATGCATAACGTATTAGTAACGTACACAGAACGTTTCGATAACATATAGATAACTTATACCAACGAATGCTTAGCGTGTTGTCGGCGTTCACAACCTATGCACAACGATAGCCTAACGTATGCATAGCGCGGCAGCGTATGCCGACGATCACGTGGCGTAGCCTATTAAAAGGCTGCCGCTCGACGATTCAAATCATAACCGCACTAGACATCGAAGTGTCAAGGCCTGTCACACCTTGACGTTTTAGCCAGCGTATGCCGACGTATGAAAAATTTGCCGAATACGCTGGCACACGTCGAATACGTTATGGGTAAGTTTGTATACGTTAAGAGCACGCTGAGCATGCTGGCATACGTCGTAGTACGCCGAGCACGTCGCCAAATTTTAAGCATGCTCAAATTTTTAGACGTATGCCAGCGTATGACGCACACGTTCCGCATACACTGGCCATAAGTTGTAGGCACGTTATGCGATCGTTGACACACGTCAACACACGTTACTTGTAAGTTACTCATAAGTCGAAACACGTCGAGGTAATGTTTAGCGTACCCGAAACTTATTTCTAACCTATGAGTAACGTGCTTTGAACCTATGTGTAACGTATCTCCAACGCATATTGCGTATATAGATGTATTTGACGCTTCCGGACGACCACAGAACTTACTGAACGTGTTACTAACTTACAGCTACCGTATAATGGCGTATTGGCAGCGTTTAGGGGAATTGGTATATAACAAGGACAAATGTGTCCAAGAGCAGCGTCCTAAAGGTTTTGTCGGCTAAAAAAATAATAATAATAAAAAAAACAACAACAACAACTTCCGATATTTCGTCACGTGCCTTGATTAAGCCAATAGCGAGACCCGTCATACTGTATTTACGTATTTACGAAATATCGTGTATTTACAAAATAAATAATGTATTTACGAAACACTATATAAATGGAATAATCTTTAAATAGTAACGTGACTTTTCGAAACTTTAAAGCAAATGTCCGAATAGATTTAAAAGTTCATGATAGACGCTCTCAAAGGCACCCTTAATGCGAGGATTTGTACAAGTGCTTAGTATTTAAGGAGATCCGGATCGTGTATATAAAGGAGCCGAGTCCTAATATAAAGGTTTTGTCTTCACAAGAAGAAGACAGAGACAATAAGAAGAAGAACAAGAAAGAAGAAGAAGAAGAACAACGCCGAGCTCTCTATGAGCAGCATTCGCTACGCGAGACGCTGCTAAAAATGGGGTTCACACAGGAGGAACCCGTCAGTGTTCCAGACTCCATGGTTTTTTTTTTCTTTTTTTTCTTCGGCATGACGGTGATATTGACACTTCGATTTCTAGTGCGGTTATGATTTAAATCGTTGAGCGGCAGCCTATTAATTATATTATATTATAACCGCACTAGAAATCGAAGTGTCAACATCACCGTCATGCCGAGAAAAAAAAAAGAAAAAAACCATGGAGTCTGGAACACTGACGCTAAACATTACCTCGACGTGTTTCGACTTATGAGTAACTTACAAGTAACGTGCGTTGACGTGTGTCAACGATCGCGTAACATGCCTACAACTTATGGCCAGCGTATGCAGAACGTGTGAGTCATACGCTGGCATACGTCGAAAAATTTTGAGCATGTTAAAATTTGTCGACGAGCTCGGCGTACTACGACGTATGCCAGCGTGCTTCAGCGTGCTCTTAACGTATACAAAACTTACCCATAACGTATTCGACGTGTGCCAGCGTTTTAGACAAAATTTTCATAACGTCGGCATACGCTGGCTAAATCGTCAAGGTGTGACAGCGGCTTTAGCTCTTCTACGGGCTTTGACATTGTATATAAAAAATAAAGGCAACAACATTGACGGAGTTGATGGATGAGATTGAATTAGCTTGCACTGCTATTTCACCAGCAACATCTGCATACATGTGTCGGATTGCAGTACATGTTTCTCAATAGTGCGATGAAGCTGGTGATTGGCATTTTGAACATTTGCATCTAATGTACATGCTGTCCTAAATCTAACATCATTCATGTTCTTTATAAATAAAATAGTAGAAGCCCATGATACAATTCCACTATATTGTATAAAAGAAAAACTATTAAGCCTTTTATTCTTGCGATAGGTGAAAGAGCTTTAAAAAATGGGAGATTGTACATTTCTTAACAGGAAAAAAAATATTTTCAGGAGTGATTGAGGCAGCGGTTTGTTGTCTATGCACCACCTTGGTTCAATTTATTGTCTGATTGAAAAAATATTATAATTTTCCTGGAGGCAGTCTTTGAAACGGCTTCAAATGGGTCTGCTGACCTTTCTCTTTTAACTATTGAGAAAGGTCAGCGGATGCATGTTTGTTTTGTCTTGTTGATTGAAACATTGAGTAATTGTTCAATTAAACATTGGAGAACTGAAAATGAATTCATTTGATTGTACTCCCAACTGTGTCTTTATTTGAAACAAGCAAATACAACCCGTCACTTCGCCGATGGCTCAATAAAGTGGGGGAGAGAGAGAGACAGAGACGTGGGAGGAGAGTGCTGCATTTTATGAGGGGGGAGCAAGGAGGGAACAGAGTGAGAGAAAAAGGTGTGAGGGAGGAGGGAAATAAAAAGACAGGTGAGGGTGGAGGTGGGGTTAGCAAAGAGAATGATATGTGACGCTTAATGACGGAACACGAAAAAAAAATCCCCATAAACACGTCAGAACAGCTGTACACACAACGACACAACAGAGTTTGTAAAGTTATCTGCTGGCACATCTGCAAAAACTTTGATATCCCAGTTCCAGAAAATTTGTGGGAAAATGAACCAAAAGCAATCGCTGAAAACATTGAAGTACCTCTACGTACGACCTTATGATCCCATCAGGCGTGAACATCGAAAACAAAGCATTGCGACCAGATATCATACTTGGGTACAAAAAAAGGAGAAGGCATTTCTAATTGAGGTTTTGATTCCGGTGATTTTGGACTAACGATGCAGAAATCAAGAAAATGACCAAATTCCAAGATCTCAAGCATGAAGTGAAAATATCCTGGAAGCTGAGAATGCCAAAGTTGAACCAGTTGATGACGAAGAACCTCATGGGAATGATGATGAAGAACCTCACAGAGATATTAAAAACCATCCCTGGAAATATCAATACAAACAAACTACAGTTGGAAGCCGTCCTGGGCTCAGTAACGATCCTGAAGAGAGCCATCAGCACAAAACTTTGAAAACAGAAAACTTCACAGCTTGATCCATGAATCGTGTACCCTTTCCGAAATGAAGGTGGATATTTTGAGCCACCGTGGGAGGACTCCATTCCATATTCTGAAACCACATATGTAGACACCAATCAATGACGCGCATACACACACACGACGGCGGATGCTTCAAGACCTGGGAGGACTCCATTCCGCCTTCTGAAACCCGCATATCGAGATAACAACCAACCACACACACACACACACACACACACACACACACACACACACACACACACACACACACACACACACACACACACACACACTAGGGTGGTCCAAAAAAATGAAAGTTCGAATTTCTCGCGGCATGTTTGCCAAATCGTTCCTGACGTTTAAAACGCAAAGAAACAAAAAATTAGCAGATTTGGAGGTGGTTTAGGGGTCCATCAAAGTCTCAACGGATTCATTATAATGTCACAATACTAATAGGAAAAATGAAAGGAAAGAGCTAAAATGTTCTCAGTGGGCAGTGGGCAACTGGCGGTCGGTGAATTTCTCCAATGTTGATCCAAGAGGAACAGTTCCTGCTTTTCCGTGTAGAACACGCCATACTCACTCACTCTGGAATCAAAAGAAGAAGAAAAAAATTAGAGATAAAAAATAGAAAAATATAAAAGAGTACTTTTAACACCGACCGACAGCGAACCGAAAGCTCAACTGACGTCTCCCTCTCTCCCACCGGATGTAGCAACTTCCTTCCTCTTGATGGACCCCTAAATATTTTTGGAACTGTGGCAAATTTGGCCAGGAGTATTTTCTAGTCAGGTAGAACAAAATAATCAACATGCCCCAAGAATATTCAAATTTTGAATTTTTTCCCTTATGATTTGGACCACCCTCACACACACACACACACACACACACACACACACACACACACACACACACACACACACACACACACACACACACACAACACACGTAAAAGTTGGGGGGGGGGTAATAAATGCTAAACATAGCAAGGTTATTTCCATATTGATTGTTTAGAATAATCGTAAAATAATTAAATGTCATTTTAGATATGCGTCGCTAATTCATATAGTTTAACTACAGACCCACCCCATTTTGTCTTGAAAATTACTCATCTTTGCAAGCCTTTATTTGATGTCCCTTTCCTCCATTTCTGTCTAAATGTCTTTTCGCATCACACTCGGCCATTTTCACAATTCTAGGTGGCTAAAGTTATTGCTCTTATGACATTGTCGTCGCCTCAGTCATCCTTGGTGCCAACCAGCAGCATGAAACCACAACTCAAGGGGGGAAAAGCATTAGCCCCACACACCAGTCGGGGCATGAACCAATAGTAGAGGGGAGGGGCGTAAATCATCAACAATGATGTCTGCAGGCTCAGCTATAAAGGTGGGGTCCACCAAAGATCGGAGCCAGACCCTAAAATCACCAAGCTGGAAGCTGTGCTCTGGAGCAAGCTAAAAATGGAGAGATGTCATGCCCACATCATCAAGACTTGTCCCTTCCCCTTGCTGACTGCAGGGACAATTGGCAGCTGCATTAGGCATGCTCTTTACAAACAACTTACAAGGTTTGATTAAATAACTCTTGTCTCTTGACTTTCCCTTGTCTTCTGTTGTGTGTCTGAGGCCTTAAGGAAGAGGATAATTAAGGATCTGCCATCTGTCGCTTGGTTTATTTCATGGGCGCGTATGCTGGTGAATGGTTGACTTGGGGTTGGAGTTTAAGATTGGATCCATTATGTTATTGCTTTTTGAATATTCCTGACCCTTTTTCCTTGGTTAAATTAATGCAATTTCCAAACCTGACATGGTCTTTGGGTGGATTCTGTTCGTCTTGATGGTTTCATATAGTCGCTATGTGAATCCTGTTTGAAGGTAAATTGGGCCAGAAGTTTGACTCACGTTATCAAGGTTTGCTCGGCCCTGAAGAAATCTCACCTGATCGCCTATCAGCATGGCACTCGCTCGCTTCAAAGACCTAAATCTGCATGGTAATGCGGCTTTGATGTGGGGATCCGGCAAGAGATTCCTGAGATGGGTGACTGTCATGGTCGTTTTGACAGTACTCACCGGATTTGAACTGGGTAACTGGGACAGTCTGGTGACTGAAATATTAATGTCTGTAGTGTGGGACTGGACCTGAAGTGTGAGAAATCACATCTCAAAGTGAAATTACAGAGCACGCAATAAGTGTTTAAATTTACAAGCCACCACAATGTTAAGTCAGGATGTACAGAACCAGGGTTGGGGAGGGGAGTGGGGGTTGAAAACTGGTTAGATGCCATCTTGACCCAGATGGGCATGGCGGTAGAAGGACATCTAGAAGCCGTGGTGGAATTACCTCTACTGCTTAGTAGACCCCCATCCCACCCACTCCACCCCCCAAGCTAGCCTGATGCCCCTAAACGAACCAGCAACGAGATGCAGCAGGACGGCATCGCCGGCACAGCTTGTCATGAGCCAGCAATTTGTAGCTATAATGGCAAGGATGGAGATTGGGCAGGCATAGCTAAGAGCTGAGGCGAAGGCTAGGCAGGACAACCTGGGAGCAAAAATCGATGTGGGCAACCGTAGAGCTGAAAGCTGAGCTGGCGGCCATCCATGGGGAGCACCGAGGCATGGTGGGAAATATGGCATGTGTACGGGGGGCAGTGTGAGATGATAGCCAGTCAGGCCAGAGTGGTAGCAGGGATTAGGAGCATGACCAGGGTAACCAGGATGAGAGAGACAGAGACAGAGACACACAGGACAATTTGGAGTAGAGTGGTAAAATAAGTAGCGCCACACTATGGGTCATGAAGGAAATATAACAAGTCCAGGTGCATTCAAAGTACACCGCCCCCATGCCAAATAAATAACAAATCCTCCAGCGTGCAACATTGCCGGAGCACCTTCAGCACCTGGCGTTGCCGCCGTGCAGTACATGGAGACAAAATTGGGAGGGAGTGGTGTACAATAATTGATTGATTAATTCAGTATTAAAGTAAATACATAATAATCGTAAAATTAATTTGTTAATCAATTGGCTAAGAGCATACCTAAACCACAACTGTTTCATCCGAATCTGAAACTTTTTTGGGAAATTAAGTAATTCATCGAAAAATGATGAATTGATTCATCAATAAAACAAAAATACCCTTTATAGCCAAATCACTTGATCACTGTCGTGTCCAAATATCGGCTTCCAAGCTCAAAAGATGCCTGAGATATTGCCCAGTTGAGAAAGAAAATAAATAAGTAATTTATTAATCCAAAAATAAAAATACCATTTTGGCCAAAGCACATCTTCACTTTTTCCCTAAATTTCAGCTTCCTAGCTCGAAGGATGGCCGAGATATCGCCCGGACAAACAAGAAAGCAAGAAAATATGAAAACAAACAAACGGAGTAAAATCTGAGTGCAGTACTCCCTTTGGTGCCCGGCGATGATGTCATGCATTGCCTGGATATGGAATTGGGAAGGAGCGGTGTACAATAAACGAATACAGAGGTTAGCAGATGGAAGATTACCTTGGGTAAATGATCGAGTGAATAGAGCACAATGTTTGAAGTACAATGTTCTGTATTTTGATTAAATCGATCACCAAATTTTGCCACTTTCCTCAGGGTACCTCAAGTATGGTTTCTGTCTCGATAGCATATTTTGGGGAGAGAGTTCAAGGTGTGAGGGGAGGGGAAGATGCCAATACAGAACTTTTCAAAATGACGTATGACTACTAATGAAGCCTTTTTACGGATGTGGTGAATGTGCATTTTCAGTGACTTAATACTGCTCGCCGGGCACTTTTAACTTGCCATTGTTAGCACAAAATTTGTAATTCAAATACAATGTGTTGAGTTCCTCCAATTTCCTGTTAATACAAGCGAGTCATAGCAGTTACACGCGCACACGCACACGCTTCTCCTTTCAGCAATAGATGCAAATATTGAATCCTAATTTCAAAAGTTCATTTTTAAACTTACTTTATGCATTCACAAGCCCCAGATATGTCCTTCCTATCGGTATTCAGAAGCACCCAAACCAGATACTGTGTCTCCCTCCAACTCTTTTGTTGTGTGGAGGCACACCCTCGCTTTCTCTCAGGTACTTTTCCAAGTATCTTCAGCTTCTTTTCGAAGCTTTGTGAGCCATTTTAGGTAACAATCCTTATTGCGCACGCTCGATAGCAGTTGACATGCCTTGAAGATCGCTATTTCAGGGGGTTTCTGCACATGTGTGCCGAGCATTCTGGGGCGGATTACATCATTTCAAAATTTCTGTATTCTCTCCATGTAAATGTATCACATAGCACCACCTAGTGGGAGCTGGTTTTACAAATGTTGTTCTTGTATGACAAAATAGATAATTCACCTATAAAGAAAGTTTTATACAAGTTGATAATACCGTGTGCATTACGGTGATGTTGAAATCTGAGTGAGAATAATTCGAAAATTTAAAAATATTTTTCATTTATTTTAAGTGGATGTTTAAACCAAAACGATGAACACTTGGCTTCACAGCGAAGCGGAAGTGATTTTTGCTAGCGCCATATATAAGTAGCAAGGTTGGCTGATGAAGGGGATGTGAGCTGATTTACAAGGAGATGATAGATGACCGATGGCAAATGATGGAGTGAATTGAGCCGAATGTTTGTGAAGTACAACATGAACATGCTGTCTTTCCATTAAATCCGTCAGCGAAGTGGCCAGTAAAAATGCCGAGTACATGATAAACATCAATTTTGAATATGCAAAACGTATGTCTGCATGTTACTTCGGTTAAACTAGCTCAGTTCTATTATTTCGCTTTTACCCCTCCCCGTTAATTAATGCTTGAAGGCAAAAATAGATGATAATTGATTGAAGTGCGATCATTGGTGTTTGTCTTGACGCCTTTACAAATCGCGAGCATCTTGAGTCGATTTTCTTTTCACAAACAGAATTATTTATTTTATTGCTGTTGCTCCACAAGGTCGAACACTGGACTCTTTCTTTCCAGGGCGTCCTGCCTCTTTCCATGCGAGCTTGTTGATGGTTAATACCGATATGAACCAAAATGATTTTAATAATACTCTCCAAACAAAGCATTGGCCTCAAGATAAGTCTGTGGGTTTGGCCCACAGTAAGTCAGGACAATGACGGATGTAATTTAATACCTGAGTCGTGCCCGTTTTGATTCGCTATGGCTGCTGACTCCTGCCAACAGGAATTTTTGCGTAGGCTGTAGGGACTGCGTTGTTGACACTGGCTTTTGACATCTTCAATTGGCATGATTGTTCTTTGAATTTGAACTGTTTTGTGGATGTTTTTATGCATCTCTTGTCTTTGTTTTTGTTCCTAACTGTGTTGCATGTGGGTGTTAGCTTTGTGTTATGTTAATGTGTGAAAAACACATGATTAGAGTTGTTATTGTTACATGTTGGACAGGCAGAGTTTTGAATTTATTTATTTATTTTAATTCAGTGCTTAGATTGGAAAGAAAGTCAATCTTCCTGTGATTCCGAATTAAATGTGAATCAATTAATTAGTTTATTTTAATGTCAAAGAAGAAATGAGTTCCTTTTTTTTAAATTCATGTATAGTATAGTTTTAAAACGATAACGACATTTTTTTGCAGTGGTTTTGCAAAAGGATTTTTTTTTATCTCAACAAAAAATTCAGTGCACTTCCCTTGATGTGCAACGTTTTTGGTTTTGTTGAATGAACCTGCTGCTACTGCGAACCAAATAGCTTGATGATGGCAAATGCGGGTAGCAACAACAACATATGGTTGGCCATGTGTGAAAACTGGATCACGCATGCAGGTACACTCCAACTCTTTGCAAAGTTTGATATTGAGCCTTATTTAGTGTCATGCCAAATGCGACCTGTACTGGGAACTGGTGTCGTTGCCAAACAAATGGGAAGGACTCGTCGGTGGGCTATATTGCAGTTCTGGGAATTGGCACCATTTGTGTGATCCTGCAGTTGGTATTTGTTGATGATTATAGGTGACCCTTCTGTATTTTCACACTATTCAGCCATGACAACTTGGGCTAAAACTGAAATTACATACAAAAGGGTTAATTTATTATCCAAGTTTGCTTCTCCCTTTATTTGGGCATTGACAACAGAACACTGCCTTGATTGCTCCTGAAAATAAATATAACCCGAGTTACGTACAAGACGTAAATAAAAATGACTACTGCTTACGTGCATATATAATACTTCATGGTTATTTATATTGCTCAGATAGATTGCAATTGCACTGGCCTGGAGGCTGAAGCCTAAGTCCTGAAGTAGGGTGGATATACTGATTCTGGCTCACTTTTCCCCATGTAAATGAATTGGGGATTTTCAGCGATTCACATTTTTTTTCCCCTAAAATTACACCCCCTTTTTATCCCAAGGTATATTTGTTTGTCTCCCCTTTTAACCTAGGGGCACTCTATTCAAATAACCAATGCGACAAGATAAAGATTGGTTCAAGTAGCAACGTATAATGTGGTTTGTTCAAGTGATTCTGAAGAGATATCTGAAACCTGTAAGCCTAGGGACACTCATTTCAAATAACCAATGCATATTGTTTAGCTCAATCATTGAACCTATAAAGATTTGTTCATTCTCATATTCCTTCAATAGTTTAATTTTCTTTGTACAATAATCCCATCTAAAATATTTAAAACAAAACATTTGAATCTTTATATTTTTTAAGATACCCCTTTTGTGCCATTACGAAATGATATACTTCTCTTAATGATCTCATCTGACCACCTCCTGACCACATATCATTTTGAGATATAGTAAATTGTTTTTCCATTGTTCAATTGATAACCATCGAAGTTTTCAGTCCATTGAAGGATATTTATTTTTTTCTTTACATCCTCTAACTTACTAGTTTTTAAATTGATTCGCTTATTTGTTATTTACCTTTGTTTTCGTTATTTTTTCAATAAGACTTATTTGATATTTTTCACATTCATTATGTTTCCATTAATATACCAAGACTGAGATTTTCTCACTCTTTAGTTTGATTAATACTTGGTTTAACCTTTATATATTGTGAAAAAACGTGGCGGTAGCCCTTAAAAACCCTAACCCATCTTCCCATTGTTAAAACACAATCTATTCTATACACTCTTTCATACAATATCCATATGGAACACAATCTATTCCATTATCTAAAATAAATCTCTTATCATCAAAGGCTCCTAATGCCTTTTATTTACTTCTCACTATATATGTTATGTTTATAACTTCTTATTGTATTCATTTTCCTATATTCTTCTTCTTATTCATCAAACAATTATAATAATTTCTAAAAGTTATTGATTTCTTTATTACATATTTCTTTATTCCCTTTAACCTCTTATCAATCTGATCCTGATCACCATACTTATAAGCATATGCCTTTGCTCTCAATCCAATAAACTCACTCATTACTTTTCCACCCAACTCATCCTTAAACTTACCAATAACCTTTTCATTCTTTTTGGAAAATAACTCGCTCTTCTTACCAAAATTACTGTATCATATACTCCAATATTTTTCTTCATATCGTTATAAACATCATCAGTTTTTATATCTAGGATAAAACTATCAGTGTCCATATACAACAATGAAACATTTTCACCATACTCTTTCTTTAAGTCATTATACAAATAATCATACATCAATATCTTTGATAAATCAAGAACTGCTGTTCCAATATAAATTGGTTTATCCATTACAATACTTTCCTTTTTCATATGAATAGCAGAAAAGTTCTCTGAAAAAACCTCTTCTCTCTCAAAACTGGTTTATTTATCAATCTAGAAGCTTCTTTCCAAGATGTTGCGAATCTAATGTTTTGTCTGTTTCTAACATTTTCCATAGTCTTTCCAAATACAGCATTATTCATTAATTTATAAAAGTCCTCTTCAAATTTTACTTTTGTATTTACTCTCATTCTGTATTGAATTTAATATACTTTTTCATCCAAGGACTTTGTTTAAATTTTAAAACTCTATGAATTTTAGCTACTCTCAACCCAGCAGATAAATATTGTCTCAAGTTCCTTGATGCAAAACGTATCCCTCTTTATCATAAAATGTTGTTAATAACTTTTCTGTTGATTTTCCTTTAATATTAAAACTTTTATGATAATCACTTAACCATTCTTTCTTTGGGGTTTCTTTCTCACATGCAAAAGGAAGATCTTTATGCTTATTATGAAGATTACTTGGGTACTTCAAAATCAACTTCAAAATAATAACCTTCTTCCTCCTCATTCAATTCCTCTTGAGAAGAAATAACAATATTTCATCAAAGCCTTTTCATAATCCTTTTCTTCCACCCACTCTAATTTACCATAAGCAGAGATTGAGACATTGCCCATCCATACAAATTATTAGCATCAAAATACATCAAATAATTACTATCTTTTCACTCTTATAATTTGGAAGATATTTATTATTTGCTTTAGCATATCTTTTTGAACATACTTGTATATTCCACCTCTCTTAGACTTCTCAATCATCAAAAGCATATCTACATCACTGATTAAATCAATATCTTGTTTTGTCATTTTCAACATTGCACTCCAAGCTAAACCAGGAGCTGTGAAAATAGTGGGCAGGATCTAATCCATAACAATTTTTATTATGACAGAGTGATCTAAATGCTTCAAACACATCAGCTAACAATAAAACATCTGTTTTAGATACAAATCATGATATTCTCCAAGGTTCTTTATCTTAAAATTTTTCCAAATTTCTTTTGCGTGTTTATATTCCTTATCACTTATCTCTTCTTCATAAAGGTTATTATAGAAACTTTCTTTTGAAGGAAGTTGTGTTTCTTTAAATCTCATAAATGAATTCATATAATCATAAGGATTAATTCCCTTCCTTGTAAGAATTTTCTCTTTACTTTGAATTTCATTCCTTGTTGAATTTCCTCTCGAGTTAGAATTCCCTCTTTAACCAGAATTTCATCTATAATCAGAATTTCCTCTTTAGTTAGAATTTCATTCATTGTTTGAATTTCTTTACAATTAGAATTTTCATCTTCAGTAAGATTTCTTCATTAATTTCCTCATTAATTAGAATTTCCTCTTTACTTTGAATTCTCTCTTTAATCTGAATTTCCTCTTTAGTTAGAATTTCCTCTTTTGGAAAGAATGAATTAAGATTTGGAAAAGAGCCTGTGGAGCTTAGATTTGATGCTAGGTTGGCTAGTGGTGTTCCCATAAACTTGTAAGAATCTAGAAACCTAATACGAGTTATAGTTTTGTGAATATCATTTTTGCAAATGAAATATACTTTTGACTTGTTTGTTATGGCAGAAATATTCCCTGGTGTTTTTGAAAGTTCATTTATAAATAGATGTGTATTATAGTTGGCGCTGTTGTGAAGAAAGACTGGAATAAAAGAAGGTAATTTATAATTAAGATTACAACAGGAATGAGCGGACCTCTATATTTACCAGTAAGATGACAATGATCCCTAACTTTAGACTCCTCAATTTCCTCCTCACAAATATGACAGATATTGTTCTTTCTAAATTCTAATTTTTCTTCTTTGGTTAATTTCATCGGTTCATTGTTTTCTTTCATTAATTTAGTTAGTCTTATACAATCCTTTTCTAATCGTTTTACAAACTCTTGTGAAGCATTTTTCCACGATAATGTTCAAGTTTATTATAGTTTCTCCAACAGATGATTTGATATAATAACAGAAGCCACAAGGAATATGTTTTTATTTATTTGTATATGATTCTTTGGATTAGAGAAGCAGTATTTATCTTTTTAAGGATACACTCAAATCAGCGTATATTACAAATGGGTGCATGATAGATTTATTATAATCTTCAAAAGAAATCTTTTCACCAGGTTTAAGCATTGTAATTACAGCTGATTTATGATTACTACAATATTTTGAATGTTGTTCTAATCGTTCTTTTGTATGAAATGAATTAAGACATCGCTTACAAGGATATATTTGTTTGCTGTTCTGAATACCTGAGAAGAGATTAATCTTGATAAATTATTGATGTATGTGTAATGTGAATTCTTTCCAACACCAAAATATAAACCAATGTCACCGTAGGTATCCGTATCTTGCCAAAAGGTGACCACGTGTGACTTCTTTAAGGTCACACTGAGGTGAACAGAGCTGCTATCCACCAGGACGACTCCTTGAGGAATATCTGCCTACGAGAGATTCCGATGAGAATCGTTCTACAGATAACCATGAAAAAATATGCGTTTGCCTCATAACTCACCAAATCACGTCATAATGTCTCAAGCTTGATATATCTAGAAAGACTCATCGAGGTGTTCAATTTGAGGTACTACACGATATGGTTCCTAAAACTTGAAAATTTGACCTTGGGGTCAAATGTTTGACCTTAGGCGTAACCATGAAGGTCAAGGCCAATCGCCACCAAAAATAATCAGCTGAATGCCAGACCATGAACTATATTCCCATGAAGTTTGAAGACGATCCGATCAAAATTACTCAAAAATAAGGGTTTCGTCGACTCCCCTGATTTGCGACAAAGTGACCTTGACCTTTGACCTTGACCTTCAAAATTTTATGCGCTGAAAGGACCTCTATATGCCTCTGATATGCGAAGTTACAAAATTTCCAATGAAAACTGTGCTCTGCAGAGTGATTTATACGTGATTACAGATAAAAAAAAACAACAACAAACAAAAAAAACACATGAAGGTCAAGGCCAATCGCCACCAAAAATTAATCAGCTGAGCGCCAGACCATGAACTATATTCCCATGAAGTTTGAAGACGATCCGATCAAAATTACTCAAAAAATGAGGGTTTTGTCGATTACACTGATTTGCGAAAAGTGACCTTGACCTTTGACCTTGACCTTCAAAATTTTATGCCTGAAAGGACCTCCATAGCCTCTGATATGCGAAGTTACAAAAATTTCCAATGAAAACTGTGTCTGCAGAATTTTTTTTCGTGATTACAGCAAACAAACAAAACAAAAAAAAAAAAACAACAAAAAAAAACATACAGACTGACTAACATATCTTGCAAAAACTTCGTTTTGGCAAGATAATAAAAGATCAATGTGTGTTTCTTCATTTTATAGTTGTTGAAATTTTTAATATTTGAACTTTGTTTTATCCGTTAATCCATATACATTAATAGAAAGATTATTCTTTTTCTCAAATTTAGGAATATCTGTTGTGCATTGGGAATTTAAAATCTTTAATGTCCAAGGTTTCTCATATTTCATATATTGTTTTACTCTTTCTGAATTACATTTGGGGATGTAAGTGAGCAAGAACAGACCAGAGAAAACATTATTATCATTGTTCTTAATATTAACAACTGCCTTCTTTAGTTTTATTTCTTTTGGTAATTCAATATAAGAAGAAGCTTTAAGAGTTTGATTTTAGAATGTGTATATCTAAAAGATGATTTTTTAAATATTGAATCCACTTCCTACCACTGTATTATCAAATCCTCCTCTGTCTGATAGTTCTTCATAAACCCACTATTCAAAAAATCTTGAAATGATTTATAAAATGAAGATCTGTTCTCATATAAGGAGTTTGTTTCTTCATCTTGTCTTTTCCTATTCATTTTCACTCCCATATAAAACTTTAAAGTTTTCATTTCTTTTAATGTCTTTTTAATAACTTTTTCAACATCAGGTTTCACTATTTCAATTGATTCAGCTATTGATGATGGACCGGGTTCTCCAAATTGAAAAATCCTTTTTATATTGCCCTTAAATGCCCATCAGTGTTTTCAATATGATAGTCTCCCTTTACTTTAAACTCATTTTTCTTGTTTTTTGTGATGAAGATGTCTATTATAACTATTCTTCAAAACATCCTTTGAGCAGATATCACAATGTCTTTCCAACTCAAGAGGAGATATTTTATGAAATAGATTAAATGTGTGTTCGTTGGTTCGGAGGTGTTTTCTATAATGTTTATATCGTGATTACAAACATCGCAGTACGTTGTATTCACCATATTTATATAATAAAACTTTGCTGAAACTAAAATTTTCTTGATGAAAATTTCGTTTATTTTACAGTGAATCTCTTCTTAAACTAAAATTTTCTTGATGAAAATTTCGTTTATTTACAGGTGAATCTGTGCTTAAACTAAATTTTCTTGATGAAAATTTCGTTGATTTTACAGGTGAATCTCTGCTTAAACTAAAATTTCTTGATGAAAATTTCGTTTATTACAGGTGAATCTGTGCTTAAACTAAAATTTTCTTGATGAAAATTTCGTTCATTTTACAGGTGAATCTGTGCTTAAAACCATTTTATCCTCCAACTTTTTCACTTAATAATACAATGTTTCAAGACACAAAGACAAGTTTCAATCAATCTCTTCATTTGTAAAAGATACTGAAAATATGTCAAGGATGTAAAATTGAACAAAGATAAATAACAACTATTGGATAAAAACAATTATGGCGAATGATATGAGTTCTTCAATTTACTTCAGTGGAAGGGCTTTTAGTATACCTGGAAGAACATCAATTAAAGTAGCTCTAACAAAAGTTTCTCCTCTCTTCTGGCAATAATTCAAAACTAGAAAAAGCAATGAACAAGAGAAAAGTATCAAAAAATAAAACCTTCTGGTGAAGCTTTAGAAAGAAAAGATAAGACCATCTGTAATATGCCAAGGAAATTTGTATTTTTTTCACAACCTCAAAGATATAAATCCTGATGAAATAAAGGATGTTAACATATCAGGTGAAATGTCATTCGTTCAATTGTAGTTAAGGATCATTTTTAAATTACCTTTAATATAAAAAATGTAGCAGTTGAATCGTTTAATGAAAAATATATATAGATATCGATGGTAATGTTTTTTCATAATTAAATTATGAGTAAATATTCAACTGTAAGATTTGAGATATTGAGAGTGATTATGATACAGAGTTTTGCATTCAAATGCATGGTTAGATACCGAGAGTTTGTGTGTTCAAACGATAGTATGAAAGTTAA
Organism: Eptatretus atami; assembly: GCA_035128595.1. Classification (NCBI taxonomy): domain Eukaryota; kingdom Metazoa; phylum Chordata; class Myxini; order Myxiniformes; family Myxinidae; genus Eptatretus; species Eptatretus atami. The sequence continues at coordinate 22,971,922 of CM068961.1, read as the reverse complement.
TAGATTCTGAAAGTTTCGAAGATGAATTCGAAGATGAATTTCAGTTTAAGTAAAGTTTTACCTTATAAATATGAATAGTTTACTCGATTTTGAGCGCTCTTGAATTCCCTGATCTCTCATATGACAAATTGAGAATGTTCCTGCGTGTGAAAGAGCGGATTAAACACAGAGCAAAGCCTATAAACAATGTTATTATTCTGTGCTATCTTCGAATTATTTATGATAATAAAAAATATAAAAAAGAAAATAATTTTTTAGATTACACCAAAATGAATTACTTACAAGATTGATTAGAGAAATGAATGTAAAGTATGAGGGATAACACACCTTCTTACAGGAAGAAACTGAACGTATAGAGAAATGTTCAAAGGATTGTTGTTATATTATTATCATGGATGTGATTTCAGGAAATATCAACAACAAGATATTGCATAAATAAAATAATGGATTATCTGAAATTAAACCTGAACTTAGGATAAAATACAGAGTTTCTAAAAAACCAATGATAAATAAATAACCTGTTTTCCAATTAATATAAATATATGTTTTACCCATTTGGGAAAATAAAGATAAAATTTAACAATCATAAAATCTCCCAAATTCATTAAGAGTCTTATAGTTGGTTCAAGCGGATGTGAAAACCTGCTATTTAGGATGTCTCACTCCCAACTTTTAGATTATGATAATTATATTATTTTTCACAAAGTCGAGTTTTCAACCAGAGTATCAACTACTCTCACAAGTTTTAATGCTGGTCTTCAAAAGAAATATATCGGTTTATTTTAAACTTCAAAAAAACTAAATGATTATAACATTGAAGATATAATACAACTATTTTGTGATACACAGAGATGTAAAAAAATCAAACCGATAACTGTATTCTTAGTGATAATACGGATGATATACCGTCTCCCAAGATTTGGATAAATCTAAAAAGAACCTCGTTATCTTTGATGATTATTAATAGAGAGAACCACGGTAATGGACAGCTACTACACAAGAGGAGACATTCTCTGTAATTTATTTCACTTTAGTCATTCATCACATTACATACTTGCTATCGATCCATCAGAGCTCAATCGACTGTATCCTTATTCATAGTCTAATTCAACATATACATTAATCAATAAAGAGAGATCAATGTAATAATTAGCTATTTCAGCGATTATGTATGTTACAAGGAAAAATTTGGGGATTTACATGAAAACCAGACTCGAGTGAAAAATATAAATATATTGTTGTGAAACAAGATGAGATATTAAATATATATTTATCTAATAACACTAATAGAATGGTATAATTACGAAATAAAGGAAGAGACAAAGAAGATTTAGGGAAACATACAAGAGTTAGGTTCAAAAGTGAAAAACACAGGAAGACATAAAGAAGAACGCAGGCAAAACTAACGGGTGAAGAAGCATTTGAAAGAAAACAAGAGAAATTTTTTAAACCACTTTTAAAAACTTCCCAAGAAAAAATTATAGATGTTCCACAGTTCCCACAATAAAATATACTCCTAGAAAGCTCCAAATGTTAAAAGAATTTCAGTCAAATGACGGAGGAAGAATGAGCATATAGGAGAATTAGAATATGATGATGAAGGATTATTTCAACAACTGGAAGAGATGAATCGACCCCCTGATTATATGTGAATGCTCTTCAAACAATGAATATTCAGCGGATTCAAAAACCAAAGCAGGGCTCATTCCACAGAAACAATCAGCAATATTTCATCTTGTTCAAGAAAAGGTATTGATATTTAATGATGAATTAAGGTTCTTGAGTTCTGCTCGACCCCCTGTCAAACTAACTCCGAGATTAATGTTTCTTCTCACAAAAGATGGAGACAAGTTCAACTGTGAGGGATGAATCAAAGTATATTGATAAACCATTGGATATGAGAAATATTATGATAAAGTATATATTGATCTGCTGAACTCTATTGATTATAGGGTTTTCTTTCTGGTAAAAGTAGGAAGAATGAGAAGGAGAAACACATTATCCAGGCTTAAGTATCCTTGGTTCAGGTGTTGTTTTTCTTCCAAATGACCATCACAATTAGTTAATAGACTGTTATTGTTGTTAGGCAGTAAGAAGGCTGGAATAACAATTGTTTTAATGAAGCATCAGCCATTTTTAGACCAGTTGATGAACATGAAAATAATTAATAAATATCAATTAAAGACATTTTATCTCATTAAATAAGATGAGAAGCACAATCCTTAGTTTCAATTTCACAACAAGCGACCACACATCTTCATTCCCATACCCACTACAACTTGACACAACAAAAAGAATATGAGGCATCTTTATTGTCCATGAAACTTATAATACCTTATTTAATATAACGAGAAAAATGACAAGTTTAGTTATAATCCGGGAAGTGGATACAAACGATAACAGTTTCACCCGGAGCATATGAGATTTCTCAAATATCTTCCGAAATTGCTCGTCTTATGAAAGAACAGGGTGATGAACCAAAAAATATTGTTATAGATAATATTCAAAAACATACTTCAAATCAACGATTAAACTTAAAAATAACTACAAGGTTGATTTCACAATTGATAATTCATTCAGAGAGTTTTGGGTTTCTCCTCAAAAAAGATTGAAACTAATGGGACGTTTTACAGTGATAATGTCATTCAAATATCCTCAGGAATAAATTCGGTATTAATTCACTGTGATTTGATTGATGGTGCTTATAATGATGGGAATAAAAACAAATACAATATTTTCATTCAGCGCATACTCAACCCCAATTGGTTATAAATTCAATATGGAACCCAAAAAAATTGGTTTATCTCCCTGTGTCAGGAAAAACCATACACAGAGTAAATTTTAGGATAACCGACCAAGATAATCGTATGATTTCTTTTAATGGAGAAGTTATATCCATCAGAATTCACCTACGTGAAGTTTTCCATAAAATAAATACGATGGTTATTTGAGGAAACCGAGTTGGGAAAATATAAATAATTACAGGGATGGGATGTTCCTTTCCCATACTACAAGGCGAAGGTATGTATCTTGGTAGAGGATACTATAAACCTCAGAGACAAAGGGTGTCGGACATCAATTTAGAGGAGATGGGATAATTGATACTCTAATGGGTATCGGTTCAACTATTCTTAAACATAAAGACCTAATTGGTTCAACTGCTTCTGCTGTGGGAAATGTAGCAGGTGCTATAAGAAGTATTAAAAGATGCCCAAAAGGAATCTCATAAATTACAAGCAAAAAAGAATTAAAAAAGGCAAAACTCAGTTGTCTCCCCAAGAACGACAGAAAATAATTCGAATACTTGGATCAGGGTTTCAAAAGTTTTAACATCTTTTTCCTAAATAAATACAAGTATGGAAGCAATTGATAGTATCTATGATTGATGATACTAATTATCATCTCAAACTCCACTAAAAAAGAAGATTACTTCAAGGTAAATGCAATAACTGGAACAGACTGGAATGCAAATGGTACAAAAAGTTTTGAAATAAATAATCAACAAACCTATTTGAATCTATCCGAAAGTTTTTTTGTTGTAAATTTAAATTCACTAAGGCTGGAATAACACAAACGCTACACTCGTAAATGATTTCTTCTGGAAAGTTTGATAGTGTTCGTTTGTACATTGGAACACAAGAAGTTGAAGCGGTTGATTATGTCTCTGCTGTATCTGAAATGATGAAATTACACTATATACATTCAGTGATAGAATGGGAAAGGGGGCTGTCGAAGGTTTTATTCCTGATATGTCAACGGGAACAACCACAGATCCTGGATATACTCAAAGGAAAGGAACGTATACTGATGATACAAAGCAGTTAATAGTTTTACTGTGGCAGTTCCTCTTAAAGTATATTGGATTTTGTGATCATGATAAAGTTCTGTATGGTCTTAAAATTAGATTTCAACTACAAGAGGAATGATAATGAAAATAGATTACTTTTTGGTGTTGGTAGTGCTTCTGGTGAGCAGAATAAATTTGTAAATTGATGAAATGAGTTGGTATATTAGTGAATATACTCCTAATCTTAAAACAGAAGAGATGTGAATAGAAGACTTAACTCAAAGAAACCACTCGGTGTATCATACCTCAAACGAAGATGCCAACACGTTAAACTCAACCAAACCACTTACACGTGGAATTTGGGTGTTCTGGAAGGAAAGCCACGATATCTGTGGACATTTTAAAAAGCAGATGGTGATACTGCGACCTGATAAGAATAATGCATTGAGTGATAATGCTAAGGTGAAACAACTTCGTGTTTCTCTAGATGGCACATTTTACCACGAGATAGATTGGAAATTAATTGGGAAAAAATGATTTTGCTGAAGATACAGTCTTACCAAAAGGTGTGTGAAAGTAATGGAAATAAGAACCTATTTGGATATGACAGCATTTAAAAGTTGTATACAATCTATATGCGTTTGACCTGAGTGCTCAAAAGGAAACTATAAAGTCTAATCGAGTGGATACTTCCCTATACATTGAAAGAGGAGAGAGTGAAGAAGTTGATGCATATTGTTGCTTTTGGAAGAAACAGAATTACAAGATTAATACAGATAATCTTGAACGATACTGGCTCACTTAAATTAAAATGACAAAACCAATGTTGAAAAAATATTCAATAAGAGAGACGAGTGGAGGATTTCTCCCATTTCTAATCCTTTATTTGCTGGTTTAAGTGCGGTTGGAGCATTGACGGGTGGTATTTCAACAGCGTGAAAACTGCCAACGAAAGAAGGCTCAACTCCGGGCTCAAAAAGAATTGGAAAGACATAACAAAGAGTTGGAGAAACAAATTAGTGGAAGTGCTGTAATTGTAGATTTGCTGAAAAACTTTGAAGGTCTGCCGATAAAGCGAGATTGTTAGTTGGAGATATGCTTTCTTCTATGCACAAAGCAGGTGTAAAATTAACTAAAAGGTAATGGATTATACTTTTAATAAATAAATGAGCATTGATGAGTGGTTTAAAGAATTTGGAAAGAATACAACATCAAATTACAACTTGTCAAATATTGTAAGAAATTAAAAAATTCATAATGTGGTTATTGATGGAGGATGAATTAACAAATGTGCCGAAACATACAAGATATTATTATGAACTTAGAAGATAATAATGGGAACGGTTCTCATTGGGTTTGTATTTTTAATAATCAAGACAAATATTATTTTGATATTTGGTCTTCCACCACTGTTGAAGTCATAAAATTCTTACAGAATGGTGTTTATCAACATTTCAAGTCAAGAATTAAACCAATGTTGTGGTCATTATGTCTATATGTGTTATTTCAACTCAACAAAAATAAAATTTTATGACTATTTTTAATCTAATATAAATGACTTATTTGGGAAAGATGGTTCTATCTTTGGTGTATCCAAGAATTGGATATTGATTTATCAAATTATTACACAAAGGCACAGGCTGAACGACATAGAATATAATATAACCAAAAATATGAATATGAAAAATGCTTATAAATTAAAAATTATCCAAGCCCGACTGACGCGAATGACTTGGTGAGATTAAGCGATTTATCACAATATATATCCTTAAATAAAACGGCCGTATATTCCAAGATACCGAAGTGTTGATTTTATCTCCAGGTCATACAGAATTCACAGTTCGAATTAAAATAAATTTTTATAAAGAAGGGCGTATCGTTTGTATGAGAATGAACAATGGGGTATGATATGAATGATTTAGGGTATAATTGGTCATTTAAATTGACCTAAAGACCTGGAGCAATTAAATCAGTCTCTAAGGAAGAATATTATCCACTTGGATAGAGAATGAGTTTTGTGGAGCCACGATTAGTAAACAACAAATAAAGATTTAATAAGGGTAATATAATAATGTTTTGCCCTCGTTTATATCATGAAACAGAAAAAACAGGATTATATATAATAAGTAGGAAATACAAATGATTTAACTATGGAGAGGGGAGGTGTTTCGTGTCATATATTATTCTAACATATATTTCTAATACATAAATGACAGCAAGAAGGCTTCAAGAAAATTTCATTTCTGTGTCCAAGCATACCTTCAAGAAAAGGGTATTCGTATTTTAATAAATATGTTCTACAACATAAGAATGATGTATTTTCAATTAAAGATTGGCTTTATGCTGATGTTGATAACCGACAACTTTGGAATTAACTAAAATGTTAATAATGAAAAAATATAAAGTAAGAAAAAGTAGGCTCTTTTAGAAATTCAGAAGAAATTTTATTGGTTTCCTGTTGTAAAAAAAATTATTTTGGATACAGGAATAACAAGAAATCCTGATGAATATATGTATGATATTCTATGGGTGTAAGTGATTCAAGGATAGTAAGGGACGAGGAAGGAGTTGAAGAGAGAGAAGAGGAGGAAAGGAGAAGAGAGAGGAAGGAAGAGAGAAGAAAGAGAAGGAGGAGAGGGAGAATAGAGAGAAGAGAGGAGAGGAGGAAAGGGAGAAGAGAGAAGAGAAGAGGGAGGAAAGAGAGAAGAGAGAGAGGAGAGAGGGAGGAAAGAGAGAGAATGAATAAATATCAAAATATGAAACCAGTGAGATTAAAAAAAGATTAGGGTTTAAAGAAAATAACTCAACCACCGAGGAGGAAAACAAAGAATTGACAAGTCTATTTGCAATACTTTCGACAAGACTATTGACATCGTTTTCAGGAGAGGATATTGATGTTAATTAAAGTTTTTCATTTTTTTCTTAAATAAATGGAGGAGAGAGTGAAGGCATTTCTGAAGATTATTTATGTTTTAAAAATTAAGATTCAAATGTGCATGTGGAAACTAAAAAGGTTTTTGCACTCGTCGGAATTTTTCTCATAAATAAATGAGTTATTGTCTCAAATGTAAAAGAAAACTAATACAAAAAAATATCTCATATTTTAAAAGTAAAAATAACAGGGTATACAAAAAGGTATATGTTCGGTGTGTGTGGTTCAAAAAAAAATCAATTTATCTCCAACAAACTCGGAGGAGATATACAAAAGTTTTTATCAGGAAGTAAATTACAACGACTGAATACGGGGAATTACATCTACCAGGGTATTCTTTCTGTGGTCCAGGCACAAACTTGGAAAAAGATTAGATGAGGCAGACAATCCTAAACCATGGAGTAAACCTATCAATAGGGTTGATGAAGTGTGCATGAGACACGATATTGATTACGGGAATACCACAACTTTAGAAGAAAAGCATGAAGCTGATAGAGAAATGTTGTATAATTTGTCTCTGATACAAATATCAACTTGAGAGAAAAGTTGATAGGTTCATCGTGAAGAAGATGATCAGTGCTAATTGAAACTTGGACTTGGAAATTCAAAAAACGTATAGGCTCTAATGATGTCATTAAGACTGAAGCAATTAGCTGATGATTACATAAACCAATTATCACAAAGTTTCAGAGAAGGAAAGTTTATTCCAAGGAAGTTGATTATATCTGGTCTGCTGATTTGATTGAACTCAATAATGATAAGGGGTACAAGTTTGCTTTAACCGTTATTGATTTTGAGGAGTAGATACGCATGGGTTGCCCCTTTAAAAAACAAAACAGGTAAACTCTTATGTTAGCTTTCAACAGAATTAATAAAAGTAAGAGAAAACCTAAAAATTGTTGACTGATGAGGGTAGAGAGTTTTATAACAAGACATTATGAATTTTCTAAAAAAATAACAGTATTATATTATACAGTACCTTTAATGAGGAAGGCGGTTGTTGTTGAACGATTTAATCGTACCTTAAAAGAGAGACTATATTAAAAATTCACACAACTCGGTTCACAACAATGGTCATCTTTTATTCAGGATATGTGGATAAGTATAAATAACACGATTCGTACGTCAACAAATATGAACCATCAGAAACATTTACAAATTAAAATATGAAAAAGAGATTAATGTCAGAAAACCTAAGTTCAAAGTGGTGATATCGTAAGAATATACAGGTGGAAATCTCATTTTGAAAAAGGTTTTCGTAACGATGGACTAACGAACTTTTTAAAATTGTTGATGTAATAGATACGGTTCCTTGGACTTATAAGATATATGATTTGGAAGGGGAAGAGATTTTAGGTTCATTTATTCACAGGAATTACAAAAGACAAAACTAAGCAGATAATACCCATGGGAGCAATGGGTTGTCCTTCACTCCCTCCTACTATACACCTTTGTGGACACTAAGGGCCAAGTCCGAGTGTATAACAGTATAATGTGTGTCAAGGGGGGACGTTCTTAGATCTGTGAACCCCAAACACAGAATCCTCAACTGAATCGTCAAGGCTTAACATTTGTTTGTTGATGTGTGTGTGTGTGTCGTGGTGTGTGCGTATGTATGTATGTGTGTGTGCGTGTGTGTGGTGTGCGTGTGTGTGTGTGTGTGTGTGTGTGTGTGTGTGCGTGCGTGTGTGTGTGTGTGGCGTGTGTGCGCGTGTGCACGTGTGTGCGTATGTGTGTGTGGTGTGCGTGTGCGTGTGTGTGCGTGTGTGTGTGCGTGTGTGCCTGTGTGTGTGGTGTATGCGTGTGTATGCGTGTGTGTGCACGTGTGGTGTGCGTGTGTGTGTGTGTTGTGTGTGTGTGCAATGGGAGCAATGGGTTGGCGCTTCACTCCTCCTGCTATACACCATTGTGGACACTCGAGGGCCAAGTCCGAGATGTATAACAGTATATAATGTTGTGCAATGGAGCAATGGGTTGGCGCTTCACTCCCTCCTGCTATACACCATTGTGGACACTCGAGGGCCAAGTCCAGATGTATAACAGTATATAATGTGTGTGCAATGGAGCAATGGGTTGGCGCTTCACTCCTCCTGCTATACACCATTGTGGACACTCGAGGCCAAGTCCGAGATGTATACAAGTATATAATGTGTGTGCAATGGGAGCAATGGTTGGCGCTTCACTCCTCCTGCTATACACCATTGTGGACACTCGAGGCCAAGTCCGAGATGTATAACAGTATATAATGTGTCAAGGGGACGTTCTTAGATCTGTGAACCCCAACACAGAATCCTCAACTGAATAGTCAAGGCTTAACTTTGTTTGTTGATGTGTGTGTGTGTGCGTGTGCTTGTGCGTGTGTGTATGTGTGTGCGTGTGTGTGCGTGTGTGTCGTGTGTGTGTGTGCGTGTGTGGTGGTGTTGTGTGTGTGTGTATGCGTGTGTGTGTGTGTGTGCGGTGTGTGTATGCATTTGTGTGTGTGTGTGTGCGTGTGTGCGTGGCGTGTGTGTGTATGCGTGTGTGTGTGTGCGTGCGTGTGTGCGTGTGTGTATGCGTGTGTGTGTGCGTGTTTGTGTATGCATTTGTGTATGTGTGTTGTGCGTGTGCGTGTGCGTGTGTGTGTGTGTGTGTCCCAACCCTCACATTCAAAATCTCAACCCCAACTCAATCCTCGCCCAACACATGTCTTTTTCAAAATGAGATTTCACCTATATATATTTTTTACGTTTTTGTTTTTTCTCTTCTTCCAATTCTGTCTTTTAAGGCTTTCAGGTTTGGATGACGTAGAAAGGGGGAGTAAGCCTGCACTTTCTTCCCAGAACTTTCTTGATCTTGCTCCCATCAAGCACCATCCAACAAAGAACTACATCGATAGGTTTAGATCCCAAAGAGTGATAGCATTTCAAGTCTCCAAAATAAACCCAACTTTCCAAGTCTCCAAGGTATAACTCTTTGGTTGGGTCATCAAGGACGAACTCGTTCTGTGGGTCTTGGTCGCTCATGAGGTCTTCAACCAAGCCAACAATTTCGCCCCAAGTTGTGGCAAAATCGGTATTTTCATTTTGCATTTGAATACAATTTCCTGTGAGAGAAAAGAATAATATTAATTAAGTAATTTAATTATTAAATGAGTCGATGCTTAAAAGGAACTGAAAATAGGAAAATAAAATCTTACCTCAACAGATAAGAGTTTTGAATCCAATTCTTCAACTTGAAGGTTTAGTTCCATACAAATAGTCGAACTGCAAACAAGCTCATCCCATTCAAGGCCAGCTCGTTCTGTGGGTCTTGGTCGCTCATGAGATCACCAACGTATAACTCTTTGGTTGGGTCATCAAGATCGAGCTTGTTCTGTGGGTCTTGGTCGCTCATGAAGTCTTCAACCAAGCCAACAATTTCGCCCCAAGTTGTGGCAAAATCGGTATTTTGATATTGCATTTCAGATACAATTTCCTGTGAGAGAAAATAATAATGTATTAATTAAGTTATTTAATTATTAAATGAGTCGATGTTTAAAAGGAACTGAAAATGGAAAAAAAAATCTTACCTCAACAGATAATAGGTTTGAATCCAGTACATCAAGTTGTAGGTTTAGTTCCATACAAATAGTCGATATCCAAGGAACCCCAAAGTCATCCCACTCAAGGTCTAGCTCGTTCTGTGGGTCTTGGTCGCTCATTAGGTCTCCAACGTATAACTCTTTGGTTGGGTCATCAAGGACGAGCTCGTTCTGTGGGTCTTGGTCGCTCATAAGGTCTTCAACCAAGCCAACAATTTCGCCCCAAGTTGTGCAAAATCGGTATTTGATATTGCATTTCAGATACAATTTCCTGTGAGAGAAAATATAATGTATTAATTAAGTTATTTAATTATTAAATGAGTCGATGTTTAAAAGGAACTGAAAATAGGAAAATAAAATCTTACCTCAACAGATAATAGGTTTGAATCCAGTACATCAAGTTGTAGGTTTAGTTCCATACAATATTCGAACTGCAAACAAGCTCATCCCACTCAAGGCCTAGCTCGTTCTGTGGGTCTTGTCGCTCATGAGGTCACCAACGTATAACTCTTGGTTGGGTCATCAAGATCGAGCTTGTTCTGTGGGTCTTGGTCGCTCATAAGTCTTCAACCAAGCCAACAATTTCGCCCCAAGTTGTGGCAAAATCGGTATTTTGATATTGCATTTCAGATACAATTTCCTGTGAGAGAAAATACTAATGTAAATTAAGTTATTTAATTATTAAAATGAGTCGATGTTTAAAAGGAACTGAAAATAGGAAAATAAAAATCTTACCTCAACAGATAATAGGTTTGAATCCAGTACATCAAGTTGTAGGTTTAGTTCCATACAAATATTCGAACTGCAAACAAGCTCATGCCACTGAAGGACAGTACAGTACACCATTGCCAGCAAAAAAAATGTTTAAAATGGAGCCTGGGCTTGAGACCTAGGATCACAGATATTTTCTGTTTTTTTCACAGCATGACTGTGCAAAAACAGTTCCTCATTTTTACGGCACGGCCGTGTGGAAAAACACTTCCTCATTTTCACGGCACGGACTGAAACTTCGATGGTATCAATTGAACAATGGAAAAACAATTTACTATAATCTCAAAATGAATGCAACTCAGGAGGTGGTCAGATGAGAGCATTAAGAGAAGTTATCATTTCATAATGGCACAAAAGGGTATCTTAAAAAATATAAAGATTCAAATGTTTTGTTTTTAAATATTGTAGATGGGGATTATTGTGCAAAGAAAATTAAACTATTAAAGGAATATGAGAATGAACAAATCTTTATAGGTTCAATGATTGAGCTAAACAATATGCATTGGTTATTTGAAAATGAGTGTCCCTAGGTTTACAGGTTTCAGATATCTCTTCAGAATCACCTTGAACAAACCACATTACTACGTTGCTACTTGAACCAATCTTTATCTTGTCGCATTGGTTATTTGAATAGAATGCCCCTAGGTTAAAAGGGGAGACAAACAAATATACCTTGGAAAAAAGGGTGTGTAATTTTAGGGGAAAAAAATGTGAATCACTGAAAATCCCCATTCATTTACATGGGGAAAAGTGAGCCAGAATAGTATATCCCCCTACTCTGAACCCCTGAGGCCGATACGTACTGTCACCTGCACAAGGCCCGTGACTCATGTCAGCTCCAACCCTTCGATATTTGACGATCCTTTTAACAGGCGTTTTGGTTGTTTTACACTGAATGGAAAAGTTATAAGGCATGGCAATTGTGAATACGAGACTTCCGAAGATGTCTTAAGCTTACCATAGCACCAAAATGACAGATGTATGATTTTCCTGCTGACCATTGTGGGTGGAGTCAGGCCAGCTTTACAGCCAATGGGTTTGAAGGCTTCATACACATGCAGCTTCATGTTGTTTTTAATATATGAGAAAAGCAAATTGGTAGGTATACATGGTTCTAGGCTTGCAGCATAGTTACCTCCTCCGGCAATGGTGGACCGAGGTTATGTTTTCACCCTGTCTGTCTCTTTGTCTGCCAGTGAACAGGATATCTCAAAAAGTTGTGGACGGATTTGAACGGAATTTGGTGGAGAGGTTGGGTGTGTGACAACGGATGACATGATTAGATTTTCTTGAAGATCCGGATACGATAATGTTCAAAGGGTTTTTCACCATTGAGTGACAGGGCTAAAACAGATATATAATGCAATATCTCAAAAAGTTATGGACGGATTTGGACAAAACTTGGTGGACAAGTTCGGTGTGTGACGAGGACGAATCTTTTCGATCTTGGTGAAGATCCGGTTCCTGATATAAGAATTTTTAAAATTTCTTAAGTTATTCTTCATCTTTGAGAGATGGGGCCAAAAATGATATACAGTATAGCATGGTATTTTAAAAAGTTGTGGACGAGTTTATTAGGTGACAATTATGAGCCGATTCCATCTTGGTTCAGGTCCGGATTCAGATTCGGAAAAAATCAGTGGGATACAAAACGTAAACCGTTCAGCCTGGTGGAGGTACGCGCTCTTACCGAGTGCCATTCTAGTTGGACATGTGTTCACAGTTGGACATGAGCAAGGGGGAATAAACAAAGGAAAAGGAAGGGGGAAGCACATTAAGTAACCAGCAACTTTGAGGTCCTGGCTCGGTCGAGTTAATAGTGGAAGAAAACATTGCAGGTTGGATGGGTGATGACATGAGGTGGCGGTGCACCACTTGCTTGAAGCCCTGGCAGGAAGAGTTTGATGGAAGTGCCACTGTCGGTGTTTGCACTTCATGAAATTATTTTTCCTCAGTCTGAACAGAACTGAAGTCGCTTTCGGTATTTTTCTTTTTAATGAGCAAAAACGGCCAGTAATTCCCTGTTCAGTCTGTTTACTTAACTGCTGAGTCTTATAGAGTACCCTGTCAAAGTCGGTTGATGCTACCATCATGTAAAATGATCAATATTCCAACTTGATATGAACTTTCTTTGAATTTAAGTCGATGTGGCATGTTTGAATTGTTCCAAATTTCAGTCCTCAACACTATAACTCCAGTTTCTGTACTATGATCATTGGAATTTCTGTTCTCATTTGATTACAAAATTGAAAACTGCAAACTGGGTTTCTTCAAAAGGGGAACGAGATGTATTTATAAAAATAAAAATAACTAGAACTGCCACTTTATAACTGCTGGCAGTGATGACCGGGTACCCAGACGTCCGCCTTTGATACAACATGAGACTTAAATGATAGTCGCAAAGTTTCCCTTCGATAGGATAAGTGGTTCCAGAGAAAACATTATTTAATAGTGATACAAATACAGCCCAGCTTCGACACAGCGTGGAACAGACGAGTTACGAACCGGGTAGCACAAAGTGTTCAACCAGTTATTACGTATGCAGTGAGCCCTTTTTTCTGGGGACATTGTCGGTATCAATTGAATTGCTATTCCTGTACCCTCAAACGCATGCAGGTGCAGCCAAATGAGCCTTCTGGAAAAAACAAATCTAAAAGTTCTCAGATTCAAATAATTAAATAATTCTGGCTGCCAAACCGTGTGGCCGATCAGGTTGAAATGTTAAACCTATGTTTCACATGTCGGCTAGATAATAACTTTGAAGTTTCACATATATTGACAGAGCGGTTCCAGAGTAAACATTAATTAATATTTCCCCTTCAACCCAATATGGCTACCAAACGATGTGT
>CM068961.1:22933854-22957597 GCA_035128595.1 Eptatretus atami | reverse complement strand
AAAATTATATTCTCTACTCGTGTGCAATATGTATGTGAAGTTTCCCCTTGATCTGTCCAGCCGTTCTGGAGAAGATGTTTGAAGGTTTTCGGGTAAATTCAATATGGCCACCAAACCGTGTGACCTATCGATTAGAAATTAACAAACTTCTGAAAGGATGTCTTGGGGAAAGTGTACGTGAATTTTTACCTCAATCTGTCCAGCCGTTCTGGAGAAGAAGATTTTTAAATATTATTAATTTTCAATCCAAGATGGCTGACGAACCATGTGACCTATGACATCATAAATTTACATTCTGCTTCCAATCGTGTAGTGGAAACAGTGTGTTAAGTTTGTGTTAATCGATAAGGTGCGTTTTTCTATCCAAGATTCTGCCAACATGTGACTTGTGAGGACATAATTTTTACTTTGTATGCAGACATGATGGAAGATAATAGTTGCAAATTTTCGCTTCGATAGATTAAGCAGTTCCAGAGAAAACATTATTTAATATTTTTCTTAAATCAACATGGCTGCAAACCATGTGGCCTATCAATTATTCATTAACAAACTTATATCGCCTACGCCTGCAGAATAGACTTGTGAAGTTTCCCCTTTATCTGACAGCCGTTCTGGAGAAGATGTTTGAAGGTTTTAAGGTCAATTCAATATGGCCGCCAACCATGTGACCTATCAATAAGAAATTAACAAACTTGTGAAAGGATGTCTTGAGGAAAGTGTGTGTAAAGTTTCGCCTCAATCTGTCCAGCCGTTCTGGAGAAGAAGATTAAAAAATAAAAAATTCAAAACAAGATGACTGCCGAACCAAGTCACCGATGACGTCACAAATAATTTTTTCTACGGTGAATTGTGTAGATGACGCTCAAGAAATTCAGATTTTTCCCATGCAGCGTTCTACTTGACGAATTTCCACGGCATACCGCTTCACCGATGACGTCACGAAAATCACCATGTTCCCCATGGGGAGCTTATTAAAATGTATGAAGCAAAAAAAATTTCCATTGCACGGTTCAGAGAGACAGAGTCCAAAGTTTATCGTTTTTTTCAAGATGGCGCCCGTACACGTGACCTATGACACATAATTATCAACTTGGTATGCTATCAAAAAAGATACATACTATGGTGAAAATTTCGTGTCGATCGACTTACCATTCCTGAGAAAATGATTTTAAAGCGAAAGAACCGAAATTGCCGGCGGAAAAAAGAAAAATAAGAATAAACAGAAGAAAAACAATAGGTTACCCTGTCCATTTGACTGGGTACCCTAATAAATTCCACTGAATTTCTAGCAGCGCTAACATCCTGACTTTTATGACACTACGACATTTCTGATCTACTAGATAAGTAATAGTATAATCGTCAAACTAGTAATATGTAAGAACTACAGTTCGATAGCCTGGCTCCTTCATCGCGGTTCACTATCGCGCCCGGTTCATCGCGGGTTTCCCTTGGACGTAACTAATTTTTTTCTGCGGATTCCCCCGGTACATCGCGGTAATAATGTATAAATATAAATTTTTAAGCAATAAATAAACGCGTGGTGCTCGAACCAGTCACACAAACTCACGAGACAAAGTTCGCTTGTGAACTTCGATATTTTCTACGTTTTTTCTCCAAGCCCCACGATGCCCCAAACGCCTGCACCTTCTAAGGCTTCTGGCAAGGAACCGAAGCGCCAGAGGAAGGTCCTGGGACGCTCCAGGAGAAGGTTAAGGTAAAGGTGCTCGATATATGCTTCGGGAGGGAAAAAGGTTTGCCGCCGTTGGACGAGCATTGCTCATACCAGCACCCTCAAAACCGACCAGACCAGACTAGTCGATCTCCGGCACTCAAACACCACTCACTGCCAAACCGACCAGACCAGACCAGTCGATCTCCGGCACTCAAACCACTCACTGCCAAACCGACCAGACCAGACCAGTCGATCTCCGGCACCTCAAACCCAATCACTGCAAACCGACCAGACCAGTCGAATCGATTTTTTGGGGGAGGCGTCCATTCATCGCGAGATTTTCACTTAGCGCGGGAGGTTTGGAACGTAACCCCCGCGAGAAACGGGGGATTACTGTAATGTCAAAATAACTTTTTTGAAGAAGTCCAAAATGGTTGCATTAATTATTAGTCCCTGCTGGTTTCACCGAGAGACACTGTAGGTTTGCTGTCTGTCTGTTGTCCGTCAGTCCACCTATGGTTTTTTTCCGACTTTTTTTAGCTCATCTCTTCGAGCTGACCTAATAATATGGGTGTCGATGTCCTCGATCCGTCCGTCCGTCGTCTTCCGTCCGTCCGTCCGTCGTCACGTTCACAATTAAGTTGAAGCGGGAGATCTGGTCATTAGTGATCCTGATAGAGGTCGATGAGACGTACATGATGGTATGACTTTCAAGGTCACCGAAGGTCAAGGTCAAGGTCACGAGGCCTTTGAAGTTGCGAAAATGAGATTTTCAATTCTGTCTCCTCCGCCATTTCTCAAGCGATCTTGATTTGATTGTAGCATATGAATCTATGGGACAATATCTAAATTTGGTCGGCCGGATTTTCGATATTCGCTTTCGTTTTCTGTCACGTGACTTAAAAGTTGGCAAAAAATGCGAAATAACGATTTTCAAAATCTATCTCCTCCTACATTCTTAAGCGATCTTGAATTTGATGTGGCATATGAATGTATGGGACAATATCTAAATTTGGTCGGGACGGATTTTCGAATTTCGCTTTCGTTTTCGCGTCACGTGACTTCAAAGTTTGCAAAAACTGCCCTACCTTCAGGAGGCTATATATTCTCCATCGGGCATGGTAAAAGTTAGTGAATGGTGTCATTGCATAGCAGCTGACCTTGTCTTTCATGTCATTCGAAAGAATACGATATTCGAATCGTACACGTCACGTGACTTTGAATTTGCGAAAACTGCTTCATGTAGTTGCAAAATGACGATTTTCAAAATCTATCTCCTCCTACATTTCTTAAGTTATCTTGAATTTGATTGTGGCATATGAATCTATGGGACAATATTAGATTTGGTCAGGCCGGATTTGATATTCGCTTTCGTTTTCGCGTCACGTGACTTAAAGTTGGCCAAAAATCCCTCTCACCCGAGAACACTACACCCTAGTAACAGGAACTCATGCTTGTTTCTCGCAGAGATGACCGTCACTCCCGCACGGGTGTATTTTTTATATAAAATCGGTAAATAAATAAATAAACATCGCACCCGTGGTATGAAGGAAGCAGGTTTCAGTTTGTCATTAGGTCATCTCTTCGAGCATGACCTAATAATATGGTGTCGATGTCCTTCGATCCGTCCGCCGTCCTCCGTTCACAATGAAGTTGAAGTGGGAGATCTGGTCATTAGTGATCCTGATAGAGGTCGATGAGACATACACGATTGTATGACTTTCAAGGTCACCGAAGGTCAAGGTCAAGGTCACGAGGCCTTTGAAGTTGCGAAAATGAGATTTTCAAATTTATCTCCTCCGCCATTTCTCAAGCGATCTTGAATTTGATTGTAGATATGAATCTATGGGAAATATCTAAATTTGGTCAGGCCGGATTTTCGATATTCGCTTTCAGTTTTGTGTCATGTGACTTAAAAGTTGGCAAAAAATGCGAAAATGACGATTTTAAAATCATCTCCTCCTATTTCTCAAGCGATCTTGAATTTGATTGTGGCATATGATGTATGGGACAATATCTAAATTTGGTCGGGACGGATTTTCGAATTTCGCTTTCGTTTTCGCGTCACGTGACTTCAAAGTTTGCAAAAACTGCCCTACCTTCAGGGGCTATATATTCTCTACTGGGCATGGTAAAAGTTAGTGAATGGTGTCATTGCATAGCAGCTGACCTTGTCTTTCATGTCCATTCGAAAGAATACCGATATCTTCGAATACGTATTACGTCACGTGACTGAATTTTGCGAAAACTGCTTCATGTAGTTGCAAAATGACGATTTCAAAATCTATCTCCTACATTTCTTAAGTTATTTTGAATTTGATTGTGGCATATGAATCTATGGACAATATCTAGATTTGGTCGGGCCGGATTTTCGATATTCGCTTTCGTTTTCGCGTCACGTGACTTCAAAGTTGGCCAAAAATCCCTCCTGACCGAGAACACTACACCCTAGTAACAGGACTCGTGCTTGTTTCTCGCAGAGAAGACCGTCACTCTCGCACGGGTGTATTTTTTTTTCTCATACCCTCTAACATATTCAATTGAAGCTTGGTGCATGTCTTTATTATGATAAGTCACAGAACAAGTTCGAGTTTCAGGGCGTTTCGTCCATTTTTCACAATTATGCCCTTTTTTGACTTGGAGAAACTATCACACATTATACATGGGTCAGTGTTCAGCTGCCAAGACTCAACCCCTCTGCATTACACCCTTTGGCTGGAGAGCTGGCCTGACTCCACCCCATTATGATCATGTACCGCCGTTGCTTGAAGCAGCATAGATCGGCTGGCCTCAAGCCTTCGGCCTGGGTGTTAATCTGTGGCACAGTGCAATTGGAATGATCCCAGGTATATAACCATGATGTATTTTATATATGCACAAAAGCAGTACGCATGTTTTTGTTTCATGTATGTACATCGGGCTACTTTTAATTTGAAATGGGCAAAGTCTAGAAACGAACGAAACATTGTGGGTTAGAGAGTTTCTTCTTCTTCATTTTGGTTCTGGTATCAGCTTGAGCATGTGTTAAACGCAAACAAATTTTTATCTCCTGAACATTCATTGGGACCGGGAGGGGACGTATTATAAAGTAATTCTCGCTCTTGTTATTATTGGTGTTGTTATTATCTATCCAATTTTACTCATAATGTGTAGTATCCATTAAAGAGCCCTGTGTGTTCAATGAAATTAATTCACTCAGTTGAAAATCTTAGCTTCTTACTGAAGTTGCTGAAGAATTTGGCAACCCTGACCAAAACAAACAAACAAACAAACGTGACGATTAGCCAGACAAATGTAGTGCCGAATAAAGCAAAGTATCCGATTAGGGTTCATCAGACAGAACTGTATTTACCTGTGCATCTAGTTTTTTTATTGTATGTGTAGCTGAGCAACTAAAGCAAATGCATTGGACCTCCAGTAGTATCACTCGTTAACATTTAGAAGTGAAACTCATGAAGTCGGAACTACATGAAATGATGTTTGCAAATTCTCGTAAAAGTAATGTTTGTTACTTCGACAATGTCAGAGAAAGTGAAGCAGTTTCTCATTTACTGAAAGGTCGACTTTCAATTGTGGTACAATTTTTCCCTTTACATTCCTCTTTCCACGTGATTCCAGTCGAGGACAGGCCACAGGTAAAATAAGCACATGTAGACATACACCAATTCTCTCTTGCCATGGTGAGTTCCAAATAACGTCCACAAACTACATTCTTGCTTGCAAAGAAAGTATTTCTGTTGCCATGTTTCACTCATTGTGAATGAGTTTTTTTTTTTTTAATTTAGTAGTAAGGTCGGAGTTCTTATCTCCATGGATAACTGCAATAAATCCTTGGGAAAGACTTTACTCTTCCTGGTCATCTTCACAGTGCACTGAGTTTTTTTTATTTTGTTCAAAGGTTTTACTTTGCATTCTAGCCAATTCTTCAGCAACTTAATAAGACAAAGGATGGCAAAATTGGTTACATTAACTCAAGGTTGGCCCTGATCTTCACTGGTACCACTATTTTTACAAGGTGTTCATTGGTAACATCCTGGGTGATGCTGTGTCACAGAAGCTTAACTTGGCCAATGATACAAATTCACTGACTGATAGCAGCAAAAAGGCTTGGCGTTTTCACATTAATTTCTTGTCGCGTGATGCCTCAAGACGTTCCCACCATCTACGAGTATCATCAAAAGTTTTACGGAATGTACTACAACCATTCATCAACCATGTCTTAATGGCACCTCTCATTCCCAATACTTTTAGCTTCCAAAACGACGAAAAGAGTCATTTTGTGACCCTTACCACCCTCAAGTTACACCTCAGGTTAAACCTCCAATAAGAAGAACATCCACACTTGGTGATAAGCCCAAACAATTTATCTAATTTTTCTAGAGAGACGCATTGGCCACATCTTTGACATGAAGGAATAAAAATTACAATAATTTTTGTGGTGATTGTGGGGTGCAAAGCAATGTATTCATGTTTATTGTTCAGGAGTACTTGAAGAGGTGCTTAACGTAGGTGAATCTCCTGTACATATCAAATCCTCCATTGATGTTCTAGGTACTGTACAAAGCTCCCAACAACTTAGTTAAACCTTCACAATAACTCGAATTAAAATTTTATTTATTGCCTGAAGTGCAGTGCCTTTGTTCGATCATTTCTTGTCTATTCTAGTGTCTGGAGGTGGCTCATTGTCAGATTTGTAGCCTGCACTTGCTTTGCAAGCATCTGATTTGGATCTCCTCGGCATTCCGAATGGCGCTTTGCCATGTCGCCATGGCTTGTAAACGAGGAAAAGATTTAAAAGGTGCAACGATACACCTTTAGTCCTTTTTACTCTAGTTAGACCTTGCCCTCCCACCACTCCCGTACCCCCAAATAGCAAATAAGTTTGAAACGGGTGTCCTGTTCACAGCTGGTTTTCATGGTACTTTGGCAGAGAGGTTTCCTCCAATACAATGCCAATTAGTGTTCTTTTATAATGAGTTGTGAATTTGCGATTCATGTGGAAGTATGATGAGAAGAACATCGATTCTAGCAGTTAAAACTTGTGTTTTGACATGTTGTGGAATAAAAGTCTCGGCTCACTTGGAATCACCGGTGACTCGTTTTATTTCGATTTTTGCCGCATTTACAAGCGAGACCAGCTTGTATTAATTGAAGCCCAATGCTTTGTTATTGTAGCGAGGTCGAGTGACAAACTGGGCAAAGCTGTGATCCAGTAATTAAATGTCTTCCTTGTATGCTGATCTGAGAATGTTTGTGATGAGGTTTTGCCTCTTCTTGCACTAAACATTGGGGAATGTGTGTTGATATCATTCCAAGTAGATTACATTCCTTGACATATTGCTAACGTGACTAAACATGGCTTGCTTTTCCATGGCAAAATAACTTCCAAACTATAACATGTTGGATACCATTATATAACAGAAGCACGCCTTTGTTTGTTTAAAACTTCAGTGGTTTTACTGTTGAGGATTTCGATGAGATTTATCTACATTTGTCTACTTTGCATAGCTGATGCAATTTTTTTTTTTGTAGCTATGTATTTCCCGTGATCTGATCGTAACAGCCAGATACACTTCTCTTTCCTTCTTCCTTTTCTTGCCGAGTTTCTTTTTAATAACGTCGTTCCCTGCAGGCTTTATACGCATTGCTTTTATACTAGTGGCAGTCAGGATGGGGGCTATGGAGAAAGAGGTTAGTGGAGGAAAGTGAGCAGAGCAGGAGGATGAGGGCCGAGGATGAAGAAAATAGGAAAAGGGATGTGTCAAAAAAAACCCATCCTGTGTCACCTGTGTCTGTGATTTGTAAATGTTCTGTATTCTCGTAGATGTGGAACCAACTCGCTCACTGTGTCTTCTGTCTTGTGCCCTCCCTCCACTCCTTAAAGAATGCTTCCCATTGTTTCCTCGTGCTACCCCAGCTCTCTTCTACTCTTATTAACCCCTTCCTCCCCCACCACTTTCCTTTTCCCACTCATCCACTCATGTGCGATGTCTTTGTCTCCGTACTCCTCTTTGATCCTCTGTCAGTCTGAACCTGCTGCTGCCCTCTATTGTTTCACAACTCCATGAGCCTACATTTCTGGATACCAAAAAAAAATGTTCTCCTTAATAGCCAATCATTGATTGTTGTTGCTGCAAATATTAACCTAAGCTTGTGTATTTCTAGTCTCCATAAGTGGCTTTTCGTTCCATAACCTGCTTACTCTTTTGTTGCCTTTTATTCCTGTCATGTTTTTTTTTGTTTTTATTTTTATTTTTTCCCCCTAGTTTGTCATAAATTTGTTTCATTTCGTAGCAATTGTGCTGAGCTTTTCTCCATGCACACTGAAGTATACAAAAATATGTATACATATATATATACATATATATTTGTTCTTGTACATTGCTTTGAGTTTTTAATTGTACCCTGTAGCATACTTTGGTCTGTTATTTTGATGTAAACAATAGGTAATGGAAAGTTTGAGTCAGAAGCAAGCGAGTGCAGCAAACCTTTTGAAAGTGTGTTCAATCTTTTCACGCTCATCGTTTAGATCAAACAGTGTTGTGCATGTGCTTTGTTCAGGCTCCAGGGATATCCGTCCATCTGTTTGTTTCCTTGAGCATGTTTGAGCTGTGCCAATTACAGAGGGCAGGCCTTGAAGCATAAAGTGTGTATGCCAGGTGGGTCGAGGCCTGTTCACGTATAACCTTTTCAATAGTCAATTGGGGTGTCGCTGAGTTGATGTGTGACCTTAGCTTCCATCTGTATTTCTTTTGGCTAGCCCAATGACGTTGCAAGGGACCTTTCATTACCTCCGCCACCGAAGGTGAAGGAGGTTATGTTTTCACCTCTCTCTGTCTGTTTGTTTGTTTGTCTGTTTGTCTGTCTGTGTGCAGGATATCTCAAAAGGTTGTAGATGGATCTGGATGAAATTTGGTGGACACGTTGGGTATGTGACAAGGAACAGTTGATTCAATTTTGGTGAAGATACGGATTTGGATCCGACTACTAGAATTTTTAAAGTGATTCTTCACCATTGAGAGATGGGGCTAAAAATGATATCTAGTGCGATATCTCAAAAAGTTGTGGATGGATTTGGACAAAACTTGGTGGACAGGTTGAGTGTGTGATAAGGAAGAAGTGATTCAATTTTGGTGAAGATCCGGATCCGAGAATTTTTAAAGTGATTCTTCACCATTGAGAGATAGGACCAAAACGATATAGTACTGCAGAGCATGATATTTCAAAAATGTTTTGGGCCCGATATGTTCTCGTGGATCAGGCATTACGTGGCGGAGTTATGTGCTCTACAGAGTGCTCTTCTAGTCTGCTTCTGTGATCAAATAGTTCCTACTTATGGTTGAAATGACGATACGTAGTCACACACAGCCTCCATGAATGTCAGAGGCAGTCAATTTTGTAGATTTGCCCTGATGTCTCACTTTCGGGATTCAAAAGTGTTGTGTTATTCTATTCGCAAGCTGTATGGAATTTTAAAACTGTACCACAGTTGTTTCGGTAATAATGGCTTGCTCATGCAGGTTGTGTCCTTTTGTTTTTGTGAGACGTGGATGAGACGTTTTCAGCATGGGATTGACTTCTGATCTATGGAAGCTGCTGTGAGCATGCCTAGACCTCTGTCGAATGACCGGATGGAATGCTTGGGGAGTGGCACGGTGGACTGGGAGCATTCTTCTCCAGGCCTGCAAAGCCGGATTTCCAGTGTAATTTGCCCGCTGGCTGTGATTGCAGCAGAGAAGGGGACGGACGAGTGGTGGGGGACACATCTGAGGAATTCCTTCAACCTGTCTTACACTTTGATACAACACTTTAGACAGACAACCATGGCAGACAAATCGAGCAATAACCACCCATTTGTAAGGCAAACTTGCATTTCCAACAATGTTCAATACTTACAAAGAAAATGATGAATTGGCTTTTGTGACTGACTGACCCATTCATTCGCTCTTCAGATCATCAGCTTGGAAATTTTCATCATTGAGGTCTCGATCTTTTAACCCCAGAACCAATGTCGAGTCTTTCAGGCAGTGCAAGTTTATCAACCTGAGTGCAGCTTTTAACCTTGAACCGACAAACAACCAACCTTTAACTCTCTAAGCCTTCAATTCCCTTTTTAATTTTATTGTTTTTTTAACCACTAACTCATTGGCAGTGCAGCATTTCAACTTGTCTAATCAGAGAGAGAGAAAGACAAATAGATTCGAGAGATATTGACTGAGCTACTTTTGTATACTTTTCTTTAAAACGTACAAAAATATATGTTTAAACATTGTATGAACTAACTTTTAAATGAACAAAAAATATATAAACAGTTACAAGCAATTACAGTACAAAAGAAGGCCCATTATGACCCATTTTATACACAAATCATAAATTATCCTGAAATACACTTTGAATGGTATGTTGCAAACGAGAAGGTAAATTCCAACTGGCCATCTGTTATTTTACAACAGGCGTTATCAACAAAACAAAATTCCTCAAAGGACTGTACTTGACAGGATATACAGCGATAAGAGAATTCTAATTGAATGCGGCTCAAGTAAAGCGCTACAAACATATAAGTAAAACGAGAATGGAACTCGGTAGAGCGCATACCTCTGACAGGCTGAACAGTTTATGTTTTTGTATCCCATTGATAGGCCAGATCTGCATCCGGACCTTGACCAAAAATCTAATCAATTCGTCCTTGTCACGCACCTAACCTGTCCACCAAGTTTTGTCATAATCCATCCCCAACTTTTTTGAAATATCATGCGATGTATCGTTTCTGGCCCCATCTCTCAATGTTGAAGAATCGCATAAATTTTTTTAAATTCTCATAACTGGAACCAGATCCGGATCTTCACCAAAATCGAATCAATTTATCCTGGTAACGCACCCAACCTCTCCACCAAATTTCGGCTGAATCTGTCCATAACTTTTTGAGATATCCTCTTCACAGACAGACAGACAGAGACAAACAAACAGACAGGGGTGAAAACAAAACATCCGTCCACCAGTAAAAAGCATCTTTACTGTACATATCATTATATAGTGTGTGTATATACTAGTGAGGTACCCGTGCTATGCACGGAAGGCTGGACAGCGAGTTCGTGAAGGACTTTTGCAAAAAATGGCGAAACTACAAATGCCTAATCTGCGAATGTCACGTGTGGAACCCCTCACATAATTTCCTCATTCTGCTTTAAACTCAATCTGTCTATTTTCATTCCAAACAGCATCATTCCAATCACAAACGAGAAAGGCACGCGGTGGAGCGCGTATCTCTGCCATGTAATGCCTGATCCACGAGAACATATCGGGTCCAATACATTTTTGAAATATCATGCTATACAGAACTACATCGTTTTTGGCCCCATCTCTCAATGGTGAAGAATCACTTTTAAAATTCCAGTATTCGGATCCGGATCTTCACCAAAATCTAATCAGTTTGTCCTTGTCACACACCGACCCTGTCCACAACATTTTGTCCGGAGCTGCCCACAACTTTTTGAGATATCCTGCACACAAACAGACAAACAAACAGAAAGGGGTGAAAACATAACCTCCTTCACCTTTGGTGGTCGAGGTAATTAGTCCTGTGCCATTACCTTACAATAATTCACCGTCTGTCCGTCCGTCTGTTCCCAGGTACCGCAAAAATGGCTGAATCGATCGCAACCATTTTTTGGGTGTGTAATCCTGGGACCCCTTGGAGTAAAATAGGCATAAATATATTAACATGACCCCTTGACGGATCCCGTAGGGAGCGGGTGCTTCTAGTAAAACAAAACATAATACACACACACGAAGTAAACAAAGAGAAACGCCATTCTGATGTTACATCTGGATCGGGAGCAGCTTTGTATGGAGCGAAAGTCAAAATCATAATTGTATTGAGGTATTTTTGAAACCTCCCACCTACATTAGGACATCGCCTGGGATCCCAAAACGTTCCACAGAAGGTTTGACGGGGCTAGCCCCCAAACAGGGAATAGTTTGGGGGTGGACGGGCCTTTCGATCTCATAAGCAGGTCCAGAACAAACCTTGAAAAGTCAGTGGGAAGTGGGAAGGAATGATGTTGGTCATGATGGGACTTGAAATTCCCCAATCACTGGGGATGGGTACTTTTGCTTGTCTAAATATTGTTGAGGACCCGGGGTCAGGGGTGAAGACCACGAGGGGTGAACTACCTCGGGTTCCCACTGTACTCTCCGGAATCGCAGGCCATCGCACACGAATAACTTCGTGATGCGGCGGGTCGCTAATTGACCGCAAACGCCAATTACTCGACCACGTGACTTGGTGTTCTCCGTCTCATAAATACTGTTTACCTCAAGGTCATGTGATCTAATTACTGGGGGACACGCCCTCGTACGTACTTGCTCACCTCAACAGATCAGATGAAGATGAGTGGAACTGCCAAGCACATACCGGCTAGGAAACAGATCGTTGGGGAATAACGTCCCGGCTAAACTAGGGTGCGAGCCATGCTGGACCAATGGAAGAAAACACGAAAACGAGCTGGGAACATTTCTATACAACACATTTATTTACAATCAAGCAAGAAAAGTATGTGGCACATTGAATGTGGTTTTATTAAATGTCAGCAGGCAATAGCAAGGAATTTGTGGGGTGCGGCAAAAGACAAGCAATCTTTCAAAAGCAGACACAGAGCAGAGTTATCCTGTTATATCTTCTACAGTCTTAATTTATGCTAGGACAGGCACTATATATATCTCTCTGTCTCTGTCTCTGTCTCTCTCTGGTGAGGGTAAATGATCTCTCAATACCTGACGTGGTCGACAGACCAACGCAAGCCAGAACGCTTCGGTAGAGGTAGGTGAGAGGAATACTGGTTGTGTCTAAGATGTGGGAGTGGAGGTGTGGTGTAGTACAATGTGGTGGGTGCGGTGTCATGCCAGAGGAAAATGAGATTGCGAGTCAGTAACGTTATTCTTCGTGTGTCCACAGAAGATGGGACAGAGGGGTGATAGAGAGAGAGAGAGAGGAGAATAGATGCATGAGGAGAAAGACAGCTAACCTAACCGGGTAAAGGTCTGCATGTTTCGCGTGTACCTCCGTGGGACGCACCTCTTGAAGCGTTCCCACCTCATGATATGGCGCGTTAAGTGCGCTCCGCACTGATCCGTCTGGCTTTGCGGGGGTGACGGCACGTCAACAGCACAGCAAGGAGTCTCAAAGGACGGCATTTCCTCGGATGGGGTCCTTGAAGAAGAAGAAGCTGTCTAAGAAGAAGTGCGTTCTGGACGGCATTCACACATAAATAATGTTCTGAAGAAGAGAGAGGAGAGTGACAGAGAGAGAGAGACTCTAACGGCTCCACGCTACCCCCTTTTAAATGTCCCCGGTGAAGGGTGGGGTGACGACCAGAAAGCGACACGCTGTGGCCCAAATCCTGCTCTTCTATTGGGCCCCAGCCACGCCCTGACAGGCTCCTGGACCGGAAACCGGCTCAGATGCCTATCGGCTTCGACACGGCTTGGAGCTCCTGACTTAACATGGGGAAGGCTCCCGGAGCTGGCAACCTGGCCTTGAACATGCACCGAGTGCAGTCTGATTGTCGGGTGGCAGCGGACTTTCTCCGCCACCTACGAGCTCCGTCACGAGCCAAAATGCACACCCAGGACCAGAACGAAACTCCCAGATCGCCCTTCTCGCGACCCCTCCTCGTTGCCCCCGGTCTTGCCGTGGTCTGACGACTGGATGAGGGCTGTATCAATTCCGGACGCTCACCTGGGACGTTGCCGGTGAGACGTGGCGGAGCTATTAGCGTCTGTTGTGTGGTCGAGCATCACTTAGCGCCGAGGACAATCCGACGCTGTGCGGTGCTCCTCAAAATAGAGTGGTGAATTGTAGCGATGCAGAGGTACGAGGGGTGCGGGAATATTTTTTCCGTGTGCGGGAGGAATTTGTGGTCAACGTGTTGAGATTTGGTGAGCGAGGTGTGGAGTAAAGTGAGGTGCCGGTTGGGAATTGGCGTGCAGATTTGAATGAAATAATGGTGCGCGATTCCCGTGTATGCCTGGTGTTGGCTTAAATGGCTAGAGTAGTATGTTTGGGATCCTATGATCCTGAGTTCAAATCCTGCTTGGAGGTTGAATTAACACCAGGTGGGGTTGACTCAGCCTGTCATCCTTCCGAGGTCGGCAAAATGAGTGCCGGCTTGCTGGTATCCTGTGCCGGAGTGGCAACCCGTCCAGGATTGTGCCCAATAGCCAAGGAGACTGCTTAGACAGCACCAACGCTCTGCACAGAGTATGGTCCCAATGGATGGATGGATGGATTCCCGTGTGCGGGTTGTTGAGTGTGCAGCGGGGAGGTGGATGATCCGAGCCACGGGAGGCATTGCGGTTTGCTTTTAAACAATTGCCTATTGAATGATGTGTGTGCTTGCATGCTTGTTATGTGCTATTGCTAAAAGGAAAGTGTTAGAGTAGGGATCAGAGTGTTAATCAGAGATATTTATTAGACCTAACTACGAGACCCACGCAATGCACTTAGTCCCGTTAACCCACTAGACATGAGGGGAGGACTAACTACACAAATGCTAATGAAATAACTGTCTGGGGATCTCTATGTTGGGTACCATTGCCTTAGAGGCATGTGGTTTTGCAGAACCACAACAATATATATAAAAGTGAAATGTTTGTTTGTTTCATTTGTGAAGCTTCTCTTCTGAGCTCCCATGGTTCATCACCACAAAACTTTATAGGATCACATTGTTTACCATGATGCACCGACATAGGGGTTTTAAACAGTCTTTTTCTCACACTTCATAACTTGTAACCTTGAATGAGGTTCTGATCGAGCTTTTCTCTATTACCCATGGCTTTGCCGAGAGATCTCACTGTAAGCTGGTCGATGGAAGAAAAAAGTGATGCTACCTCCCTGAGAATAGGAAGAGTGAGGAAGAAGAGGCTGGAACAGGAAATATGTTGTCCATCTGTCTTCTATATCTATAAAAGCAAAACGTTTGTTTGTGACCTTACTGCTTTGAGCTCCCAAGGTTAATTACGAATGAACTTTCTACGATCAAATTTTTATCCACAATAAACCTAAATAGGCGTTTTAAGCGATCGTGAGATCATTTTGACCCATTATTGCTGTGTTCCAGTCCAGAGTTAATTTATTTACTAAATTAGGTAATTTCTTCACTGCAGCTTCATTCCTTTACACCCTGTGTGGCCTGTAGACACCATTAGACCCTTAAAACCCCTTAGACCCTTTACATATTTAGACCCCTTCATACCCATTGTGACCCTTTTGAGACCTATATACTTTATTTGACACTTTTCAGACCAATAGACCTTTTAAGACCCTTTGGATACCTCAGACCCATTTTGCTCTTTCACCCATAGAGCCCTTTAAACATTTAAACCCATTTCAGACCCTTAGACCCCTTAGACCCTTAAAATGGTTTCGATCCCTTCATGACCCTCAAAACCCTTGAGACACTCTATACCCCTTAGATCCTTTTGACCCGTCAGACCTTTAGACCCATCTAGACTCCTTAGAAAATCAAAAAAACATTCCCACAAAAATCATTTTTGATGCCTTTTTTTTCTTTTTTTTCGTGCACCATTTGCGCCGCATCACAAGTTGCAATGATGAATTGAAACTGATATCTCAAGGTGAAACTGATGTTGAAAAGTGAAACTGAAACTATTGATTTATGGTTCATCGAATGGGAAAACAGAATGAAATGCTGTGAGAAATACTGAATGGAAATTGCCGAAAGCAAAGCTACGTGGAGTGTAGAGAGAGGGGGCTGGTTTGGAGTTGAAGAAGTGATGGAGAGAGGGATAGGTGCCTGGAGGTGCTAGGTTGGCATGGAGAGAACTTTGGTGATCTTCTGTCAGGCGGTATGCCCAAAACGGGTTTGGAAGGGGAGGTTGATGACTTGAGGTTGGTAAGTGGGGAGGTGGGGGTGGGGGGTGTAGTATGTTGGCTACCGAAGTCATGGGCAACACAACCGCAAAAAATAGCCACAGCTGTCTTTGACAAGTCTCAAACAGCACTTTAAACATTTTTTTAATCTTCAAAGCTGTCGCCAGCATTACTTGCTCTGGCTGGACTATATAGCCCTTCGCAAAATCTTAAAAATCAAGAGAAAAATGGCAAGCGTAGTTTTGGGAAGGGTGCCATTTTCTATGTTAACCCAAATGTGACAGTACTGCACATATGGCCATGGTAAAGTAAAGCATTGGTTCCAGCTCGATTCATGGGACGGTAATCACGAACGTAATAGTCTGAAAAGGCACTGAAATACTCTGGGGTTAGCGAAACAGGTGTTAAAGGGACTGAGCCAAGGGGTACAGAATCGCAGGGTAAGTATACCCCTGGGTAAGTAGTGTGAAAGGGGTAATATAAGTGAATCAAAGTTTCGATCTCTCTGAAAAAGGGACACTGTACGCTCATAACCTGTGAAAGAATCATGAAAGAGATTTTGACTTAAATATCCAGTGTGCGGATCTCCATTGGAGATCACTTGCATGTTTTGGCACAGGGTTCTATAATGGCATCCCCAATTTGTGCAAAAATGAGGAGTATGTGCCAAAATTGTGGACCACTCACAAGGTACAAGGGTAGATAAGGAAGGAAAAAGTGCTTTCAAACATTGTAAAAATAAGATTTTATGGTTGTTGCCAGAGAGAGGAAGAGAAAAGTTAAATTTCAAAGGTTATTAACAATTCGGACCATATAGTTGAAGATTAGGGAAAGGGATAGGATGGCAGACCGACTGCAACTCGGAAGGATATCTGGAAGGATTCCACTTCACTTTTTACATACGTTAAGTACGAATAACTGATTGCAATACCCATTCATTTCTTCGGCAAGATCCCATGCCAGTAGTTGAAGCAATATTCGTAACACTTAGCCACCGATAATTACTGATATAGTTTATTTTATATTATTTTTTAGTTGTAAATCTTTGAAATAGAAGCAGTGAGTAATAAAATGTTAAATGAAAATTCTATCATTTTCTAAACTTTGAAAATAGAGTGTTATGAAACAGTGGTTCGTTCCATTATATGTGGTAAAGTCATTAATAATTGTGAAGGCTTGCCAAGCATTGAGAAAACTTTGTTGAAAGGAAGGTATAAAGGATGTGTATATCAACATTGGTTGTCCATTAGGAACAGCTTTTGAACAGAGCCAGATTTTCCAGCTTGGGGCAAGATGCAGCTGATGAGGTGTTTCCAGGCTTAATACCTAGGGCTCGTATAAGAAACTTCCATTATTAGTAACCAGAATGCCTCCTTCCGGTAACCCCTGCTTGGCTGTTGTGTGGTACTTCATAGTTCGTGTTTTGATGGTACTAAGTGAAGAACCTGTCTTTACAGACAAGTTAATTTCCCCAGAATTTGAGACTTGAAGATTTGTAACATGCTCCTCCATCAGGAGCCGCACTTTACAATAAACATTTACAGAGAGAGAATTGTGGTGCTCTTCATACCATGAACCCCCCAGGACTATGAATTATTATTTTTTTTACCACCTAAAACCTTCCCGGGCACAACCGAGTACAACCATCAGTTTTCAACTCATTCCGTCCAGCAGTTCAGGACTGTGCGTAGAAGTCAAACCAACACACCAACAACGAGAATGGCACTCAGGAGAGCGCATACCTCCGTTAGACTGAACAGTTTACGTTTTGTATCGCACTGGTGGGCCAGATCTGCAACTTGACTATTCGTCCTTGTCACACACCAAAGTCTAATCGCTTGTTCTCGTCACCTAACCATCTCATCCAGTAAGTTTTGCCATAACTCATCCACAACTTTTTGAAATATCGTGCTATGTATCATTTTGGCCCCACCTCTCAATGGTGAAAAATCACTTAGAAAATAAAAAAAATTCTTGTGTCAGGATCCAGATCGAGATCTTCACCAAAATCAAATTGATTGTTCCTTGTCACCCACCTAACCTGTTCAACAAGTTTCGTCCGAATCCGTCCATAATGGTTTTAGATATCGTGCAATATATCGTTTTTGGCCCTATCACCAAAAGAAGTCTCGGATCCGGATCTTCACCAAAATCTAATCAATTTGTCCTTGTCTCACACACACACACCCAACCTGTCCACTAAATTTTGTCCGAATCCATTCATAAATTTTTGAGATTATCTTTCTCACAGACAAACAGACAAGGGTGAAAACATAACCTCCGTCCACCTTTGGTGGCGGAGGTAAACGGATGCTTCTCGAATTATATATCTCATGATTGTTTTTGTGCTTTAGTGTAACAGTTTCGGTAAGGCCACTGGTTCATCTTACTTTTTCCTGAAACAGAACCCCAGAAATGATTAAAGGGTAATTTGTGGGTGCCTGGGGAATTCTTTGCGGCACAGTACTGTAAAACAGGTGACGTATGTTTTAATTTGAAGCACATTTTGTAGTTGCTTTTTGTTTTTCCTTGCCCGTGCTTTTTAGCTCGCCTGTTCGAAGAACAGAGAGCATAGCGATACCCCCGCGCGTGAGCGTCGGCGGTGAGCGTGAAAATGTTAAAGTTTTTGGTGCAAGTTATTTCCTTTCTAATGTTTTTATCTACCACACTATTTTTTACTGATTACAATATACAAATACATATATTGCTTTAAAATTATTTGGATCAGACTTCACTGCAATACTTTATTAAAAATATTATTAGACTAGTCCGATAAATGTGTAAACAGGCGAGCATTAGGTGGCTTTGACACCAACTCTCTGATTAACCTCCGCCATCGAAGATCGGAGGTTACTGTTTTCACCCCTTTCTGTTTGTTTGTTTGTTTGTTATCTTGCCAAAACGAAGTTTTGCAAGATATGTTAGTCAGTCTGTATGTTTTTTTTTTATTATTTTTATTTTTTTGTTTGTTTGTTTGTCTGTAATCACGAAAAAAAAATTCTGCAGACCACAGTTTTCATTGGAGATTTTTGTAACTTCGCATACAGAGGCCTATGGAGGTCCCTTTCAGGCCATAAAATTTTGAAGGTCAAGGTCAAAGGTCAAGGTCACTGTCGCAAATCAGGGGAATCGACAAAAACCCTTATTTTTTTGAGTAATTTTGATCGGATCGTCTTCAAACTTCATGGGAATATAGTTCATGGTCTGGCGCTCAGCTGATTAATTTTTGGTGGCGATTGGCCTTGACCTTCATGTGTTTTTTTTGTTGTTGTTTTATTTTTTTTGTCTGTAATCACGTATAAATCACTCTGCAGAGCACAGTTTTCATTGGAATTTTTGTAACTTCGCATATCAGAGGCCTATAGAGGTCCCTTTCAGCGCATAAAATTTTGAAGGTCAAGGTCAAAGGTCAAGGTCACTTTGTCGCAAATCAGGGGAGTCGACGAAACCCTTATTTTGGAGTAATTTTGATCGGATCGTCTTCAAACTTCATGGGAATATAGTTTCATGGTCTGGCATTCAGCTGATTAATTTTTGGTGGCGTTGGCCTTGACCTTCATGGTTAACGCCTAAGGTCAAACATATTTGACCCCAAGGTCAAATTTTCAAGTTTTAGAACCATATCGTGTAGTACCTCAAATTGAACACCTCGATGAGTGCTTTCTAGATATATCAAGCTTGAGACATTATGACGTGATTTGTTGACGTTATGAGGCAAACGCATATTTTTCATGGTTACTCTGTAGAACGATTCTCATCGGAATCTCTCGTAGGCAGATATTCCTCAAGGAGTCGCTCCTGGTGGATAGCAGCTCTGTTCACCTCAGTGTGACCTTAAAGAAGTCACACGTGGTCACCTTTTGGCAAGATACGGATCACCCTACGGGTGACATTGGTTTTTTTTGTTTGTTTGTTTGTTTGTTGTGAACAGTATAACGGAAAACTCCTTGACGGATTTCGACGAAACTTGGTGGGGGGTTAGGTATGGTCCAAGGATCATGCCATTAAATTTTGGACTTGGTCCCCCCCCCCCAAAAAAAAATTGTTAGAGAAATGTTTTTTTTTTTTTTGCATTTCTACATGTTTTAAGTGATTTCCAACCCCCCCCCCCCAAAAAAAATTGTTACCCCCCCCCCAAAAAAAAAATAGAGAATTTTTTTTTGCATTTCTACATGTTTTAAGTGATTTCCAACCCCCCCCCCAAAAAAAATTGTTACCCCCCAAAAAAAAATAGAGAAATTTTTTTTTGGGCATTTCTACATGTTTTAAGTGATTTCCAACCCCCCCCCAAAAAAAATTGTTAGAGAAAAATTTTTTTTTTTGCATTTCTACATGTTTTAAGTGATTTCCAACCCCCCCCCCCCAAAAAAAATTTTAGAGAAAAAAATTTTTTTGCAACTTTTTTTTCAACAATTTCGACTTCTTTTTTTTGCATTTCTACATGTTTTAAGTGATTTCCAACCCCCCCCCCCCCCCCCCAAAAAAAAAATGTTGGAGAAAAGAACTATAACTGTCAGCACTGTTGACGTCATAGTTAATGAATAAGATATAAGGTTCACTTGAGTGACCCAGCTGTATTGGCGGCGGAGGTTTTGCACTCTACCGAGTGCTCCCCCTCTAGTTACTTTGTGTTCTATATTTGCTCGATTCCTTTTCTTCTGTATGGTGAAAAATTGCCTTTGAAGATTTTCCTTGCTCGT
Source organism: Eptatretus atami (assembly GCA_035128595.1). NCBI lineage: Eukaryota > Metazoa > Chordata > Myxini > Myxiniformes > Myxinidae > Eptatretus > Eptatretus atami. The sequence continues at coordinate 22,937,334 of CM068961.1, read as the reverse complement.
CTTAAGAGATCTATTGCTAAAAGGAGTGTGTTGTGTGCGTGCGTTGCGTGTGTGTGTGTCACAAAGACGAGCAAGCAGCACGACCTTGATGCTTAGATGTTCTTGCTGGTGTATAATGATTAAAAATGGTTTGTTGGGAAGGTAATAATCGATTTACTTGCAACAAAAATTTGCGTCTGTTTTTAATTCAAAGATGCCTGCTTTAAAAGCCCCTTTTTCTGGAATTGAGGAAGAAGCGCTGGAACGGGAGCTCAACGTAGCGATTCCATCCTTAACATTTATTACTCACGATAAACAAAACCCTTTGTAAGGACACTGAAGGAGCACACAAAATGATGCATAGTAATGCTTTCAAAGCAATAGAAAAAAATAAAAATAAATGAAAGTATACGGAAGAGCATGACGATGGACGTGTTTATAATAAAAATAATATATGTTGCAGGTTCACTTAATTTTATTTTTCGCATGTTTCACTTAATTTTTTACATCCTCATTGAGATTCATAGATCGACGTGTCATATGTTTGTGACGTACAACATGCTGTCTTGATTAAATCCGTCAGCGAAGCGACGGGTAAGCACGCCTCGTGTGAAATGTGTATAGTTTCTTTGATTCCTACCTCTCTGATTGCAGTGTCTTTTCCATGCAGACATTAACCACCCTTATTTTGTCAACAGAAACTTAGACGTGAGTCGCTGCGGTACCGAACTGAGCGCATATACTTGACAACAGCAGGAGAAAATGAGGACAACACCAAAAAGAATCGCTACAAAGATATCCTTCCTTGTGAGTATTGACTTTCTGAAAGAGCTTTTAAATGGTCTGGTGGTACTTTGTAACACGTTTCAGAACATGCGCATTGGTCTGGGGATTTTGCAAGGAGAACGTTGTGGGGCAAGCACAGGGACATTATCAGGCCATTATTTGTACATACAGGCTGTTTATAAAGTCTGCTACTTTAAGCATCAATAATCTTGGATGTTCACATGATAGAAGCAAATTCTAAACAGCGTATGAAAGCATATTTCAAAACGTTTTGTTGATGTTAATGTTTGTTTGTTTGTTTGTTTTTTTCCTTCGTTTCCTTTTGGATGCTGAAACTGATTGAAAATGGTGACAGTAGAAGAAAAAGTTAACTGTGTGCTATGGCAAGTAGAGCAAAAGTTTGTAACAACTGTGAGAACAAAATTCACTGCTCATTACAGGAAAGCTCCACCACATAGGAACTCAATAATTTGATGAAAAAGTTTAAAGAAACCAGACTCAGTGGGGTAAATGGTTAGAGCGTTTGCCCTGCGTCTAGGAGGTTGGGGGGTTCACTCCTCGACCGGGTCATACCAAGGACTTTAAAAAAGGTATGTGCTGCTTCCTTGCTTGACGCTCAGCATTTAAAAAAGGATAGAGCACGAACAAATGACCATAAGTTGGCAATTCGAGTACAGGCTTTGATGGGCCTAATTGCCTCCTCCTGCATTGAAGTTCCTTCTTGGGGAACACACATTAATCTGGGTTGGTGAATGAAAACCACCATCCGGGACTCTTCAAATGAGCGAGGAGGTTGTGGCCGTCGTCCAGAAAGCATTTGAAAGTCGTTGCAATGTGCGCCCGGTGAACTCGGCATCCAGCAATAAACAACGCACAAAATTCTCAAAGTGAAATTGCATGAACATTGAACATGCCTACAAGAAAACCTCAGTAAGTCTGGTGTGTTCGTAGGAAGTCACACGTTATTGTTCCTTCATTTTTTTGAAGAAGCAGCAGTCATTGGTGAATATTACGTTGTAATACTGCAGAATTTATTTGTCCCGAGACGATGACAATTCTTTCAGATAGCACTTTCTTCCAGCGAGTCTGTGCTCCCTGCCACTATGCTTCGAATGTGTGACAGTTGTTGAATGACCTGCAATTTTTTGGCCTCTTTTGCCTCGACACAGTGTATATCTCGAAACGTCCGAACTTTTTCATCTTTCACGACAGATGAATGAACAATCTTGTTTTTTTTTCTCTTGTGCCGACCACGCAGACCGCTAATTCTACACTTAAATTAACAACCACATACAAGTTTAAATTGCTTGGCCCTCTCATTCGTCTGACCTATCCCCATCGGAGTACATTTCATGGGGCTATGTAAAACTGTTGTTTTACTCATCAAAAGCACATTCTTAAGGGCTGTGATCACAAACTTCATTAAATCACTCAGCAGCAACTGGAAATGGTTGTCATCGATTGAATGATGTATTATGAAAGATAAATGGTTCTATTGAAGCCAAAAACTATGAACTGCATTGAGTAAGAACGGTACAAGTTATGCTTTTATATGCCTTTCACAGATTGCTTTTATCGCATGTATATCCAAAGTTGTTTGAGTTTAAATTTCCACATGGCCTTTATGAACATTTTTATAATGTGAGAGGGTTGGGGGCTCAGGGAGGGGAGAGTGTGAGAGTTGGATGAATGTCGTTTTAGGGTGAGGAATCAACAAACACTGACAGTATATTTGCCTTTTCACGAGACCCTCTCACAATCTTTACACCTGCACACAATCACCCATCCCCACAACTACCTGGCAATATCTGGCAATATCCATTTGCCCTTGTATCCCCAATGCTTCCAGATACACACCATTACTCAAATTTAAACCTATCCACTGTTTCTGCTGCCTTTACCTTTCCAGGGAGATGATCGCAAGCCTTAACCAGAATGGCACTCGGTAGAGCGCATGCCTCCAGCAGGATGAATAGTTTACGTTTTGTATCTCACTGATAGGCCAGATCTACATGCATACCTTACACCAAAATCGAATTGGCTTGTTCTTGTCACACACCCAACCTTTCAACCAAGTTTCAGACAAATCCATCCTCAACTTTTTGAGATATCGTTTTTTGGCCCTATCACTCGGTGGTGAAGAATCGCTTGAAAAATTATCGGATCCTTATCCGGATCTGGATCTTCACCAAAATCGAAGAAATTTGTCCTCGTCACACACCAAGTTTCATCCAAATCCGTCCACAACGTTTTGCGATCGCCTGCTGACAGACAAACAGCCAGATGGGTGAAAACGTAACTACTCTCATAACTCGGAGGTAACTACTCACCGAGTGAAAACGACCCTCATATTGCTATAGTTCAAACTCTCCTCTGTTTTTTACATTAAATCTGGACCCTGGTCCTGTCACCCTCCCTTTTGCTAGAGAACTCATGCATTTATTTTGTCTCAACCCTTCGTTATCTTAAACTATCTGAGTAACCTGCCCTATGGGTGATCTTGTTCTAAGCATGCAACACGTTCTTCTGACGCATACCTTTATTTTCGTGGTGTATAGGCACCTGACAGCTCTGTATAGGCAAAAAATTAAATAACCCGTGTTATGTGCATGAAGGAAAAACATACCTACTGCTTATAATTCAAAACATCTCATTGCACAGGAAAACATGGGGACAGGAATACTGTAGCGCTACATCATACACATTTACATGGAG
>CM068961.1:22915025-22926517 GCA_035128595.1 Eptatretus atami | reverse complement strand
AACCAACACATAAATCACCACATAGGCCCATTAGTTTCTAATAATCAGGAACATCTGTTACAATGAATCCAAATATTAATTTACTGTATATTATTAAGCCTGGTGTTGGCTTAGTGGTTAAGGTGGCGGCTTGGGATCCTAGAGTCCTGAGTTCAAGCCCCGTTGGGCTGCTGAATTAATACACAGGAGGTTGACTCAGCCTGTCATCCTTCCGAGGTCGGCAAAATGAGTACCAGTGCACTGGTAAGGGGGACACTGCATCAGCGGCATAGCCGCGTCCCAACCAATGATGCAACCAGCAGCCACAGGCTGCACTCGATAGAGAGAGAAACTGTATATTAATTCTTAGTTTCAGGCTGTTATATACAATTTTCTATGATTTTTGCCTATTGTGGCAGCCATTTTGGATCTTGGAATTTAAGCATTGTAACAAAATTCAATCACTAGGTATTAGTTACTAATGATGAGAAGCACATTATTCCAATGAATAATTTACAATTTTGTCACTGTTTTTGGGTGTTATATATAATTTTATATGATTTTGCATATTTTGGTGGCCATCTTGGATTTTTTTTTAAAATGGCAACAAAGCCCAATTATCAGAAACTAGTAACTAATGATCAGGAACCAAATCCCAATGATTATTTTTCCAATTTGCCACATTTTTGAGATGTTATATACTGTATTCTATGATTTTACCCATTTTGGCGGCTATTTTGGATGCCATCTTGAATGCCATCTTGAATATCGCCAGAGTGCCGGGAATTTTATGTTTTAACATCTCAAATGTGTAATAGGACCATAAAAGGAAAAAGTTGGTTTGGTAGAGTCCGGGGGGAGGGGGGGGTTGCACGGATACCCTCTGTAGATACTTGACTATTCACCTTTGGTGGCAGAGTTAAAAACCAGATTTATACACAATTTACCTTGATAGAAACGAATCGCGAGTATGTCCACTCTTTTCCTTCAAAAACATTGAAATTCTTCTCCGGTCACTTTGAAATCATTTTGTGATAAACTCTTGTGGAAAAGTGTTCCACACTTCTTCCAAAAATAATCTAGTTGCTGCTGGAATTCTTGTAAACTTTCTTTTTTTCTTCAAAATAGTCCCATGCAGCTTCAACGGTATTGGGATCTGTGCTTTGAGGGACCATTCCGCACCGTGAAGGACTCCAGCTTCGTCTTTCTTTTGTAAACAAGTTTTAATTGTTACAGCTGAGTGGTGAGTGCTTTGGATCATCATCTTGCTGTCAGATGACATTTGGACCAATCAGTCTTGTATCACTGGGGGATAGCATAGTGGATTAATATTTGTTTGTACCATCAATTTTCCAATGCCACTGGGGGATATTCACCCCCAAACTTGAATTGAACCTGCTCCGGTGCTTAAGTGTTACCTTCAAGCAAGACTCTTTATAAGTTTCAGTTTTTCAGTTTTGATTAGATTCAAATAACCAAAACTTTGACTCCTCTGTCCCAAAGCACCTTTTGGCCATCGTTCCAGAGTGCAGTTTTTGTGGGTTTGTGCAAATTTTAGCCTTCTAGTCTTGTTTTCCATTTCTTAACAGAGGTTTTCTTACTTCAACACATTCTTTAAGTTCTGATATCAAAAGTGACCTTCACGTTGTTGATGGATGGACGACGCCTGAGCCTTCTGCCAGTTCTGTTGTCAATTCAACGCTAGTCTTCTTCCTATTCCTCAAGGATATTATCTTCAGTATTGCATGCACGCACGCACGCACGCATGCACCCACACACACAAATTCGATTGTTGTTTTCAAGTCTATATCAGCAGTGGATATTTGGTGCTTGTTGCTTGTTTTCAGGGAGTGAACAATGACCGTGCTTACATTGCCACGCAGGGTCCCCTGCCAGGCACAGTGCAGGACTTCTGGTGGATGGTTTGGGAATACAATGTGCAGGTACTGTTCCAATGTTTGTCTGACCTCATTTGCATCAATGCAACCCGCCTCCATATGCATGAGTCCTGCCATGGAAAATCAATCAATTACAATGAACCTTCCTGTGTCAAAGATGCTCATATATGCCTGTATTTAGCACCCTACTCATATTTTGGAAATTGTCACTCAAGGCATATGGGTATCCTAAAGCCAATATAAACACGTTATTTTGGAGATATTTTGCATTAACTGCCTCTCCTAACCCCCCCCCCCCAATATAAAGCCTGTTTTATCAGTACAAAATAATACAGCGCGGCACCACTTATACACGTCTTCTTTGGAGATGTCATTGAGCTATCCTTTCTCAATAGATGCTGTAAAGTTGGTAAATATAATTTTCTTTAATCAAAGTATATTTATGGGTATTCTTGAAGGTTAATTAGTTTACCCTTCCATCAACCAGGCTACACCACTAGATGTGGTTCCACGATCTGATGCAGTGATAAATGTTGTCCGTGATGTAGCCTCGTTTCTTTGTCCAGCAAAAAAGATCGGCGGAACTCAAGTATCCTGCAGCGTTCACCAGACACGACCAGAGATCCAGTGTAGAAGAGATGTCTTTGTTGGACCAGGGAGGGGCAGCTTGTCATAATATGTGGGGCAGATAGGCTACAACCCATATTAAACCCCAACATGTCCCCTCTGTCTATGTTGATATTGCACTTGGGATGGGTGTTGTCCACACCCGATGGCCTCTCATTTCACGATGAAATGTTGCTTCAGAAGAGTGAATTTCAAGGGGAGGATGGTTGAGGATATTGTTTGAGTGACGATGTTCTATGGACTATGATGATAGATCCTTGTAAATGTGACGGCACATGGAGATGTTTTGTGGGGGAGGTGATATAATATTAAGGATATGAAAGTAATGGTGAGCCGTTGTATGTTTCATATATCATGGGGTGGAGGATGAGTTGTCAGTGACATGGGTGAGAGGGATGGATGTTGATTCGTCAGGGCGATTAATTGAGTGCCTTGCATATTCAGGTGAATTACAATTGGGAGTACTTTTGTTTCAGAATGTAAATGGGCAATGGTTTCATTCATTTGATTAATTTTTTCATTTATTCCTTTCGCAGGTATGAAAAATACAGCACAGGTATATAGTTGAAATACATGTAAATTTAAGTAAGATCCATACACAGAGAATATTACATGTACAAATAAGAAAAGGAGCAATCAGAGATTGCAGACCCTTGCCAGGACTTGTTTTGTGTCGTGTATATTTTGTGGTATTTATGTACTGGTGTGTTACGTAATTAATAATAGGCAAAACTAGAACTGTCACTTTATAAATACTGGCAGTGATGACCGGGTATGAAGACGTCCCGCTTTGATGCAACCCCGCTTTGATTGGTCACCTGACTCATGACGTTTTATTATTATTCAATTTAATTTAGAATGGGATTGAAAGAAATTCAATTATAATCGAATGGAAAACCACATAGGTACAGTCCTGCATTGGAGTAATCAGAAGGAACCCAAACAAGCAAAAAGCAAAGTTGAAGTCATCAGGAGGAACCTGGATAGGATTCACATTTCAGCTGCTACTCCTCTATCCTCAAACCCATCCAGGCACAGCCAAGTGAGCCTTATTCAAAAAAAAAACAATTCTAGCTGTGCCAGACCATGCTTCCGATCAGGTTGAAATTTGAAACATATATTCCCCATCACAACTCAATCATAATTGTGAAGTTTTACGTCGATCGATGAAGCAATTCAAGCGAAATGATTTTAATTTTATTTTTTGCTGAATCCAATATGGCTGCCAGACCATGTCACTTCTCAATTATTCGTGAATACTTTGGTATCCTCAAGGCTTGGGGAACGTTTGTGTGAAGTTTCCCCTCGATCTGTTCAGCCGTTCTGGAGAAGAAGATTTTGTAGGTTTTAGGGTAAATCCAATATAGCTGTCAAACCATGTGACCGATGACATCATATGTGTGAACATTTTGTTCCTCGTGGATAGGTGGTCATACTTGTAAAGTTTTGCCTCAATCTCTTCAGCTGTTTCAGAGAAGATTTTTGAAGGTTAAAAAAAAACCCAAAAAATAAAACAATATGGCTGTCTAACCACGTGACCGATGACGTCATCAATTTTTTTTGTGGACCAATTTATCCCGAGATGACCCTCAAAAATTTTCATACTGATCGGATGTGGCGTTCTCTGTATGCAATTATGATATCATAAAGAAGGGACCTATGATGTCATAAAGAATCTCACTTATTCCCCATGATGAGTACTTGCCATGTGCCAAGTTTCAATGTTTTCCATGGTGTGGTTTTGAAGATTCAGAGGTCCAAAGTTTTTCCTTTTTTTTCATAACATGGCTGCCACACCACGTGACCAATGACGTCATAATTATCATTACAACATTCTACATGAGTCGTCGCTCCTATGGTGAAAATTTTGTCTCAATCCGACAAGCGGTTGCAGAGAAAAACACTCATGTTCTGTGCTGACAAACAAACGGAGACAGACAGACAGATAGCTAGACAGACAAACGGGCCCAAATGCAATACCCTCTCCTCTGGCGAGGGTAATAAAATTACCGGTGGACAATATAATGCACCCTTGCAGGATCACAAAAATGTAAACTAAATTACTGTCTAGTTGTTCTCATCGCTGCAAGACAGACAGAGAAACTATGTTTGTAGTTCTTGTGCAACCTGTTGCTACCCTGAGAACTTTTCCTTTGTATTTTATGGTGTTTTTTATTTTTATTTTTTTGTATACCTTGTCGAGGCTCTTATGAGAGCGAACACAAACACACAGCAAGGGGGGCATGAGACAAGAGCGGTGTGGGAAGGACAAAACAGTGGGGAACAGAGACATTAGGAGATCTGTGGAAGGGAGATGGATGGGGCGGGGAACATGGGAATACAAGATGGACATTACAGGGACTTTCAGGAGGAAAGCAGGGAATTTGAAGGAGGTGGGCTTGGGTGGATTATCGGGGTAGAAAGATCGAGGATTTGGATGGGGGATGATAAGAGGTGGTGGTGAACAGCTGTTTTGAAGGCCTGGAGGGAAGAATGGGATTGAATAGAGTGAGGGTGGTTATTCCAAAGGCGGGAAAAAAGAGGAATGAAAGAGTGAAGGTGAGCAGTGATTCGTGATTTTGGTAGTTTTACCAGAAGGGGGTTGTTGGTGGACCTTGAGCGCCCTGCGGAAATGTGGTGGGGACAAATCACAGAGAGAGCAAGGGGGGGAGAGGCTGGAGAGGAGACGGTAGAAGACAGAAAGACCACCGACCTGCCTGCGGTGAATGAGTGAGAGGCCCAAGACTCAGCCTCATCGCGGGAGATGCCAATGATCTGAAATGCCTTGGTTTCCACAGCGTGAAGCTGAGAAAGGTGGGAGGCAGGAGCACCAGCCCAGAGGGGAGAGCAGTACTCCATCAGGCTGCGACGAAAGCTTTGTAAGTGTCAGGAGCTCAGGTGGGCCGAGGAAGGACTTTGCACGACGGAGGATTCCCAGTCGGCGACTGGCTTTGGAGGCGAGGTTTGAAATGTGGCATTCCCAGGAAAGGTCATGGCAGATAGGGAGACCCAGAAGCTTGAAAGAAAGGACTTCTTCCAGAGGATTGTTGAGAAAGTAGATGGGGGGGGTTTCTAAGCGGTCCTTTCAAGAGACATAGTGAGAGTGTGAGATTTGTCCGGATTGAAAGACATGTTCCACGTGTTGGACCAGTTTGTGATTTTACCCAGATCTGCAGTGAGCGAAGAAGCTGCTGCATGCTGGTCTGAGGGATGACAAATGGTATGGCAGAGGGTGGAGTCATCAGCAAAGAGATAAAGAGGATTTTCCAGAGAATCAGAGAGATCATTGATGAAAACCAGAAAAAGAACAGGGCCCAGAACACTGCCTTGAGGAACTCCAGCCTGGACAGGAAGAAGGAGGGAAAGAACTCCATTTAGGGCCACACGTTGACTGCGAAAGGAGAGGAAGTCTGCGAGCCATGAGTGGTCTGAAGGAGTGGTGGCCCCAATTATGGCTGGTATTAATATGGCTTCATGTGGTAGGCTCCAACTTCCAAGAAGAAGCAGAGGATCTTCATCCTCCCCGCTGCAGTCTTACTATAGAAGAACTACAGACGACTGACTTGAACAAAGACACAAAGTCACGCTCCTGGAGATTGCACTGATAAACTGGAACGGCACTCGGTAGAGTGCATACCTCCACCAGGCTGAACAGTTTACGTTTTGTATCCCACTGATAGGTCGGATCTGCATCCGGATCTTAACGAGAATCTAATGGGCTTGTTCTCGTCACTTACCCAAATCACCCACCAAGTTTTGTCAAAACCCGTCCACGACTTTTTGAGACATCGTTCAATATATCGTATTTGGCCTTATCTTTCAGTGTTGAAGAATCACTTTAAAATTATCGGATCCAGATCCGGATCTTCACCAAAATCTAATCAATTCGTCCTTGACACACACCCAACCCATCCACCAAGTTTGATCTGAATTCATCCATAACTTTTTGAGATATCCTGCTCATAGACCGACAGACAGACAAACGGGTGAAAACATGACCTCCGTCCACTTTGGGTGGTGGAGGAAATGAGGTTGAAATGTAGGATTATTATTATTATTATTATTTTTTTTTACAAATCCATTAACAATTCCAAAAGTCTTCTTGCAAACCTTTCTGCTCAGTTTGCACTGCCTGCCAGTGGTAGTGGTTGGAGCTTGCACCATGCAAAGAATGTTCCGAATTGAGAGAATGCACTCGTCCGGTCATCAAGGCACTGTGACTGATTGTGCCCAGTTGACTTCATTTTGTTTAGGTGGACATCCTCAAATGTCTCGGATATGTCAATAATTAGGTAAAGGTCCCATTCCTGGTCATACCTGGCTGCAACATACTACTGCAGCTGATACTTGAGCATAAGTTGCATAGAAATCTTCTCCACCTTTACGAGCATGGCTCTCTGCCATATGTGCATGTCTTTGTGCTTCAGTGTGTGCTGATATTCTTGCAGTGAACATTCCACAATCAGCTCCTGGTGGTACGAAGCATACATTTGTGATTCCCAGTGCCTGGTATTTTCGATGGGAAGGAAAACTTTACACCAGACGCATGATGCTCAGCCATGTTGAACAGTTCACACGTACAGACTGTGTCATCACATGTAATTTGCTTGCAGGTTTGCTTTCACTGCGAGGTGCCTCACATTTGCACCAATCCCATCACACAAGCTTTTCCCATGACTCCTGGTTAAAAGACAAAAAAATAAAAATAAAGGAGCCATTCTGTATCATGGCCATTGTGGACCTTGTGTTTCAAATTGGACAAGTTCTTGAAATTATTGTACTGACCGGCCACCCGATCACTGAAATATTTGACAGTGGCCACCTGGGGCAACGAGCTTTATGTGATAAGGTTACCTTTATGTAGTTGTTCACTGTGATGGCCTCGTTCTTGGGAAAGTCACTAACTGCACTTATGATGAAGTATACCAACTGGTCATCTTCATGCAAGTATACAGCGAATCGGTGAAATGTTACCCGAGTGTTATCCCACTGGAAACCTCCTGCAGCATCCTGAGTAGTTCTCAGTAAAATTGAGTAGTACATGCCCAATGTCTATAGGCTGCTGTTTCCTATAGTCATGTGGATAAGCAGCTGTGCTTTGACAATATAATGGTGAGTTGTGAAGTTGTCAACTTGAGTTATTGCACAAAAGTCTTTTGTACACGATGCATAATTCTTGAGATTATAGCTGTGAGGTCTGTGTGAACCTGCTGCTTGAAACGCATCTAGACTTCGTCGTACATTTTGATGTTGATAAACTTTTCCGGTAGGTACACAACGAGTGCGTCCTTTCCGGGACATGTCTCACACCTTCAGTGTCTTTACTGGCTATCACATATTTTTACCTTGATGATATCTTTGTTGGCTGCTTTTGTGCCAAAATAATTTTGGGGTTCTGATTGATCCGACATGTACATGCATAATTGTCCTGTGGCTCCAACAGTTTATCACCAATGTGGCCCAAGGTTGCAAAATTTAGACACCCCAAAATCATTCATTCATTCATTTGTTGTGCAGCCTGTGGCTGCTGGTTGCATCATTGCTGGGAGCGTGGCTGTGCCACTGATACAGTGCCCCCTGTAAGTTAAGGCAGGAATTTGGAATTTGTTCATAGTTCTGTCGCTGGTTTGGCTACTCGTTGCGAAGGACACCATGGGATCTTTAACGTCCACTAAATAATGGCAGCAGATGGGACACCCAATTTAACGTCCATCCGAACGATGGCCCACACATTGATGAAACACTGGGGTGACGGTTAATAAGTGGACTGAGATTCGAACCCAGGCTAAACGGCTTGGAGGTGAGTGTGCGTACCTTCAGCCCTTCCTGCCAGCAGCCCTACCCCAAAATGATTATACACATTGTCTTGCCCCTCCTCTAAATAGATTATATTTTGCATATATGTAGTTAACATAGACAGTAAACTTAATCACATTTAGTTAACATATGCTGTAAACTTAATTAGCAAATACAACCCGTCGCCTCGCTGACAAGTCAATAAAGTGGGGGGGGGGGGGGAGAAAGCGGGAGGGAGAAGGGGGAGTTAGAGGGAGGTGGAAGAGCGACACCTCACCAAACGTTGCTATTCCCTGTGGGAGTGAGGGGTGCGTGCGACACACACACACACACACACACACACACACACACACACACACACACACACACACACACTCTTATTAGTATAGATATGCACCGTAATATCTTGATGATGATCCACATCCTTTCAAGAAGAGGCAAATACAATTAATTTTCTTATTACGATTCAGGTTTGTGAAAGAGCAAGTCACAAGTGCTACAAATATTCACATAATATGTACACAGTATGTGCAGTAAATATGTGTGAGTTTGTTGAATATTTGCACGACTGTCAAAAAAGGGCTTTTTTTTATACCTCTGCAGTTGAAGGCACTGGGCTTTAATTTTTTGGGGTTGTCTGTCCACCTGTCTCTGTCTGTGCACACAATACTTAAAAGATTCTCATTACCACCATAACTTGTGAACCGCCGAAGAGATTTTGACGAAACGTGGTACAATTATTACCTCTGCCACTGAAGGTGGATGGAGGTTATGTTTTCACCTGTCTGTGTGTGTCTATCTGTTTGTGAACAGGATATCTCAACATGTTGTGGACTGATTTGGTGCAGTGCTTGGGTATGTGACACGAACAAAATGATTAGATTTTGATGAAAATTCGGATGCATCTGGATCCAATAATTTTTAAAGTGATTTTTTTCATCATTGAGAGATGAGGCTATAAACGACATAGAGCAGGATATCTCAAAAAGTTGTGAACGGATTCGGACGAAACATGGTGGACAGGTTGGGTGTGTGTGACAAGGAAGAATTTATTTGATTTTGGTGAAGATCCAAATCCTGGTCCGGATACACGACTCTTAAATTTAAATGATTCTTCACCATTGAGAGATTGGGCCAAAAATTATGTATATATATATATATATATATTTAGGATGCTATTTCAAAACCTGGACGAGTTATGACTAAACTTGGTGGATGAGTTTGTTAGGTGACAAGAACAAGCCGTTTCGATTTTGGAGGTCCGGATCCAGATCCAGCCTACCAGTGAGATACAAAACATAAGTTGTTCGGCCTGGCAGAGGTATGCGCTTTTCTGGGTTGCATTCTCGTGTGTTACTGCCATAAAATGTGACCCACTGAAGAGACTTCAACCAAACGTGGCGCATAAGTATGGATTAATACAAAGGTGAACTGATTTGATTTCGTGTTGAACGGGTCAAAGGTCCAGTGCAGTTTGAAAATCATTTTGCAGATCATAACTTGAGTTGGAACTTTGAAGCAAGCATCTGTTGTCCCTCTCCAACTGAACCACTTTTCTTACAAGCCTGCTCTCATGTGACCTTACATTTTCCATGTGACCTTTAATTGAGATGAAACGTAAAAGTGGGTTGACATCTACTGCGGTCGGAGGCATATCCATCAATGCATTCACGTGAAATTATATTTTCTCGTTTGTTTCGAAAAATAAATAAATAAATGTTCATCTCAAGTTGAGGCGATGCTCCAGGTTCTCATACCTCTTTAATGTCTCAGTTGAAGTTGAGAAGGATTTTGCCTGGAATTTTAAATTGTGGCCAAATGTAGTATTGATATATCTTGTAGGTTTGTAGTCTATACAAAGTTGTCAGGTAGCACAACAATTTTTTTTTTCTGAGGATATCTCAACAAAGTTTGGAAGCTACAACTGCTGCAAAACGTCTCCAAAATAAGATGCATGCTTATTGGCCTTTGGGCATGTCCCCACCTGAGGAGTTGCGATTTCCAAAATACGCGTTGGGTGCTTACACTCTAGGGTTTAACATGAAATATTTCCTTGTAACGTACAAAAGAAAATTGAATTTGGGGATGTTCAGGTGGACAATTAGTCCATTTCACACTGACTGTCCAATCACCATTTCTACAAGTTAAGTGCAATTTCATTATGAGGTAATGGCAGAGGGCGAGGACCCTTTCTTTCTGACATTATGGAGCACCACGTGCATCAATTATTGTTCAATGCTCATCTCTATTTTTTTTTGCTGCTGGGTTTATTTAAGCACCACATTCAAGAATTCAAGGCAAAGGTACTCAGGTGTTTTTCCTTTACAGAAGCCCGCAAAACCCGGACATCCTCTCATTCTCTGCATCTTTTTGATCTCGGCTGGACATCTGTGTGCAGCAAGCAGAAGCTTGCCTTCATGCTTTGATTTATTTACTTATTTATTTCCCCTATTGGTATCGGACATTTGGCTTCTCTTCTTCATTCTCACCTTTGTTGCTTGTTTCCGTTGAATCGCACGTTGTTGGAAATGGAACATCCATTTGCTTTAGCTGTTGAGGCATCTGAGAGATCATTGGTCCTGTTTAATGGTGACGAACAAGTCCTCTATAAAGGTTATCCATTGACATTCATTATTCCCCAAGTTGAATGGTCAGTAATTCTTCTCAATATATCTCTATATTTACGTATTTTTCAGATTATTGTGATGGCCTGCCGTGAGATCGAAATGGGTCGGGTAAGCAATTTTATTTTTTTAATATTGCATTGTGTTGTATAATCCGAAGTGCGCATCGAAGCATGTCAACGTGTATTCGGTGAGGGAAGTAACGGAAGGAAACTTTTATTTTTGTTTAATTTTTTTTTTCTTGTGGATGAATTTCCATTGCCGAGCTGGGGTGATGTTCTTATGCATCTATCATACAGGCAGTCATGTCTGAAGTATTGCAATTTGTTTTATCTGACCTTTTGTCCACGAGAGTTTTATCATCATTGCATAATGTTAATTGGATGAGGCTGTGTTGAAAAGTAATGCCTCCTATTCTTTTTCTCCAAAACATGTAAAGATATTTGAATGAAACAGACATATACTACCATCAATCTTTATTGTAGTGTGGTGCATATTTATTTCTCAACATATACGAGGTTCGTCTAAAAAGTAACGGGACTGAGCCTGCTGTGTGCTCCACTTACAC
>CM068961.1:22875522-22899301 GCA_035128595.1 Eptatretus atami | reverse complement strand
CAATAAATCCTAATATTTCAGAACTGTGCTGAAGATATTTTCTTATTTCATCGAATATCTTATGATGCAAGCATGAAATTTAACAAAAATTATCTCCAGTCTCCAAGGATCATCTTTATGCAAAAATTGCTCCTGCTGAAAATTAAAATGGCTGCCATTTTCAAGATGGCTGCTAAGCCGTATCTCCAGAAAAATCAAGCTGTAATAATCATTTATCATTTCACAAAATTTAGTAGTAAAATACTTTTATTTCTGATTTATTGCATAAATGTTCACTTGTTTGTCATATATTGCAAAATTACCTGTCACAACAAAAATGGCGTCCAAGATGGCCGCCGTAAAACTTAAAAATATCTCATCAATGAATAAACATGGAAATACGAAGTACTATAAGTCGGCAAATAGGTAATAAAGATAATGGATTTCATTAGAATTTTACTTATTTTGTCAGATTGAATTTTAGAGGGTGGAGGAAAGCTTAGCATAATTATAATAGAGTGATGTCAGCGCACAACCAGGCACACTGGTGACTCACTGCTGTGTAACTCAGCATGGGGTTCAGTGTCAGCTGATCTAGCTTTACTAATGCTGTAGTAATAGACTAGTAGTTGTAGTATAGTTTAGTTTAGTGTCCCAAATGCTGTAACAGCCCCATATCCAGTAGCTAGTAAACAGTAGTTTGTAGTTCTATATTTAGTTAGATAGCCGCGCCTGAATTGACAGGGTGTGCCAGCGCGGGAGAGCTGAGCCAAGGGTAAGGGGACTATATATGACTTGCTCATGTAGTTACCCGAATGGTGTACAGATCACACGGGACTTAAATGACACTGGATGAATGATCGGGCTAGGTGTAGGTCACCGAACCTAGTCGTATCCCATACAGGAATGTGCGTTGATTAAGGTGGTAAAAGGATAAACCCTCGGCCTTAATCAAAATGGCAGATGCGAATCCAATTTTAGCCAAGAGGCAAACAGACTGGACTAGATGCTGTCTTTGCCAAAAAGACAAAAAGAATGAAGCCCTGACTTCCCCTCCTACCCATCATGTCCCAGAACATGATGGGTATACTATGCTAGCGACCAATATACCTCTATTCAATGAGATCAGTGCACTCCCATTGATTTTAGACCCAGCTAGACTGAATGAGGGTGGAGTATAGAGGCAACGCTGAGAAGGAATGAGGCAAAGTACCACATGAGTTGTCGGTTGTTATTTAATAACACTAAACTCGATCGTGCCAAGAAACGTCGATCCGACTCTCGTGGTAGTGAAACAGATGAAGGGCATGTGAAGCAGCGACGAACTAGCATGATGGTCAAGTATGTATTATGTGTGAAAAGACATCACCTGAATCTGACCTTCGGCAAGTTATGACCATGAACTTGGACAGAGGCTGCACGAGTGTGCTCAAACACTGAATGATGGCACGTTGTTAGCAAAACTGGGTGGTGGAGATGCCATTGCCCAGGAACTAAAATACCATCGTGCCTGTCTCACTGCTCTGTACACAGGGAGAGATACCATCTCAGAAGTCTTGAGAAAAGACTCACATCAAACTAAAGGGGCTGTCACACCTTGACGATTTAGCCAGCGTATGCCGATTTATGAAAAATTTGTCAAAACGCTGGCACTGTCGAATACGTTATGGGTACGTTTTGTGTACGTTAGGTGCACGCTGAAAAACACTACCATAGGTCGTATACGCTGGTTTAAAACGTTGTACTTTTGGTTGTCCAAAAATTTTGCATGCTTGAAATTTTACGACGTACTCGGCGTTTGGCTCACACGTTCCGCTACGCTGGCCATAAGTTGTAGGCACGTTATGCGATCGTTGACACACGTTAATTGTATGTTACTCATAAGTCAAACACGTACAGATAACATTCGCGTACCTGAAACTTATTTCTAACCTATGAGTAACGTTTTGTAAGCACGCTACACGAACATTGTTCACACTTCGCAACACGCTACTTAAAGTTCCTATACGTCGAAACACATCAAAGTAATGTTTAGGGTACCCGTGACTTATTTATAACCTATGAATAACGTGCTTGGGAATTATTACGCTATGCATACGCTAGACTATCGTTGGGCATAGGTTGTGGACGACTAAAACACGATAAACAATCGTTGGTATAACTTATCTATAAGTTATCGAAGCGTTCTGTGTTCATTACTAGTACATTATGCATTTGTCAAAGTCGTTTTAATACTTTAAAAGTAAAACAAAGAAATATTTCATCGTGGGAATGAGGAAAAAAAATTAGCCGAAAAGAACATCGAACAATGGTGCAAAGTAGTCTCCTATTCGTGGACGATAAGAGATCCATCATCACCCACACCCTCCCCATCACGCTCACATACTACTACTGACATAGACATACTACTACTACCAATGCTTACTTACTAACCAACTTACTTACTATCCTAATTGAATGTCATTTGCACGGTATAATGTTGAAATTTCATGGCGGCCATCTTGGACGCCATCTTTGCTTTGACCATTTGATTATGTATTAGAGCCCAGACAACATTCCTATTAGATTCTTTGACCCCCTAAAACCTCGGTATACGCTCAAAATATTGTCTTTAATCCAAATACTTGCTTTAGGAATAATACTTTTCAATTTGGATGGCGGCCATCTTGGAAAATGGTCGCCATCTTGATTTTTTTCATGGCCAGGGCCATTTTTTAACGCAGTAGACCAAAGAGAGTATTTGTGCCAAATTTCATGCTTGCATCACAAACCGAAGTATTCTGGGGGTATTTTGCAGTTATCTGCTGCACTATCTAGGATTGTGCCCAATAGCCAAGGAGACTGCTTAGGCAGCACCAACGCTCTGCACACAGTATGGTCCCAATGGATGGATGGATTGTCCCTCAACCCTGCTGTTGGTGTTTCCCCCTTTCTCTCTCTACTGTTCCTTTTCTTCTGTTGCATCCTGATCCACTCAGTGTTCCAAGCTCTTCCACGAGCCTCGACTTTGTATGCAAAAAAACCCCAATCATTTTGTCTCGAAAAATTGGCAAGTAATTTATTGTGGTTTAATGTTGGCAAAAGTGTCGTTTCTCAGGGCAGAATCTCGTGTCGCCGATATAAAACATACACGTTTGCTTGTTTTTCCTCCCTTTATCCTTGTAGAAGATCACAGACAACTTTAGAGTGTACAAGATTGTGGAGGAGATGCGGAAGCAACGGCCTTCTGCTGTACAGACCAAGGCAAGGCTCATGCTTTCAACTTTTTAATTTTTTTGATGTTCTGTATGTACTGAGTACTATAATTATACATGCCAATTTTAGTCACCCAATAATTTGCCACCCAATCAGCTTGCTCCTGAGCAACAGGAAATTCCATTTGCCAGCTAGTGGGAGAGCCTTTTGTGGTTACCCACCGACTTTTAACAGGAATTTTATCAAATAATAAAACTGCTTTACATCAGCTGAAACATTGTTTTCAATGTTAAATTAACCTTGTAAAAACGAAAAGTGACTAACACCCCATTCTGTCTGTGGAGAGAAAGTGAATAGCACATAGCAGCTGGCAGACGTCTGCTGCATGCTGTGGCCCATCACATCGGAAGCCTTTTTGGCCCTCTCTGCCGTGACACTTTCTTCACCTCGATATGTCGATGACCAATGACACCTTGTCACACTGCTCTTTCATGTGGCTCTCCATCAAATGTGCTAGAACCTCGGAGGGGCTTGCAATGCCTACTTTATTCTCCTGCTGCATCCATTTCTAAACTTCATTTCTTCACCAAAACTTTCATTCGATTTGACGAGTTCGGTTGCTTCTTGCATGCCATTTGAACTTGCGTCTTTGTCCGACCTATTGCCTTCTTTTAGGGCTTCTTATCTGGTGCTGCATAATCCATTTCCTTGTGGACCCGTTCCGTTCTTCCATTTGAGTGGTAATGATCAGCTACTGCATCAACATTGTAATTATCATTTGTTTTTTGCCACACACTTGAGATGGTGATGAAACCAGGGGATGAAGAAAGTGTGAGGACAGGTGGTACAGGGATAGGAAACTCTTGACCCCTCATTTAGCTCTCTTGTAACTCCCGTTGTGAATTGTAACTGTTAATGCTAACCATTCTTGTAGTCATCTCTTCAAGGCCCATTAATTAATTCATGGTTGGTACCTCTCTTACCATTCTTCCACAGAAACCTGTTCATAGCAACTTTTATTTAAGATTTTCATCCTCTAAATACTGTATGATCAATACAAATGAGGGCCCAAGGAGGGGAGGTGGCAGGGTGGGTGTATCACGTGACTTCAGTGTGCAGATACTGAGGCCCCCTTGGGAAGATACTTTAACATCTGGCACTTGATGCCTCTACAGTCCTCGTTGAAGACCACTTGGTAGTTGAATCATCAGACTTGAGACTTTACCTGTTGGGAAGCTACACTATTTGGTGGTGCCTTAATTTGTGAATATGTTTCCCTTTTCTCTCACATGTAGAATTATATGTCTTGATTCTTGAATGCCTGTAGAAAGGAAAGTCGCCAGCCGAACATGCTCTTGTGTTGTCACCGATACCTACCCAATAACTTTTCATATTTTTGCTAATCTTGCCTTCTTCGGCTACTCTAAACCTTTTATGTACTCTGATGGTATTTGCCTTTTCCCCTGTTGATATACCTTTCAAACTTGCACTCTGTCACATTGCTCATCCATGAGCGCAATCACATTTTTCATTCTGCTTAACTGAATCCTTCCTCCCACAGGATGTCCCTGACTCCTTAGTGGCTCTCCCTGGCTATTGTCTCCTCCAGTTTAATCAACGGAACCCGTCCTGGCAGCGGAGTTGCAACTTTATATCAAAAACTCAATTTCTCACTCCCCGAGTTCTGTTCTTACACCCCCCCCCCAAACCCCAGGATACCTCTGGCTGTGACTTCCCCTCTGCTCTGACTCATGTTTGTCTGTGTGTTGTATCGTCTCCCAATAGTGATGACTTCATCTACATCTCTCTCAGATGACACGGACCAACCTTTAATCACTCATCCCAACTCTCTCTTCCTCATAACGTGGTGACCTCAGTTGTCATCATGCCAGTTGGCTGGGTGTTGGTACCTCTCTCACCAGCCATGACACTTCTGCAAAAGACTTCTGTGGCTCCATGGGTCTGACTCGATCTGTGAACTTTCTCACCCGGATTTCTCCGAATGGCAAATCCTCCCTTCTGGATATGGTGATGACCAATTTCCCCGCCAATGTAACTTGCTAGTCCTCTGTCCCAATTGGCTCATCTGATTATGTGCTCGTGAAGGTTAACATCTCTGGCCATTCTCAGAGAACAGCCTCTGCACTGAGTCTGGCAGTTTGCTCAGGCAGCCTGGCAGGGACTACAAGCAGCCATCTCTCTTCAGGACTGGTCTCCTAGATCTACCACCTCTAATATTAATTCAGCAGGGAATTCTTCCACAGAAACCTGTTCTCTTATACACAGATTCATCCCATCTCATCTTCAGTTATCTTACCCATCCTCCCACCATTGGTACTCTGAATCCTGTGGTGAGGCAGTTGCTTTGAGACTACTTGCATTATCCTCCTCGAGGGCAAATCCAACAGAAGGCAACCTCGGATCATTCCCCAAAGCCTGCAACAAGTGTGTGTCTACTTTCAGGAGAGTCATAAAAGACCATCTGCCCAATCTCAAGAATGAGCTTTCAAACTTGTCTCCGTCCTCCAAGACCTGGTGGCTCCTTGTCAAGTCGGCCGCTGGTGTAAAGTCCCCTTTTATCCCCTCCCTCACTTCAAATGGCACCACAGTTGATTCCACTCATGAGAAAGTCAAAATGCCTCAATTCTGTGTTTTCCTCAAAATCTTGTCGTCGAGGGTTCTGGCAACCCTCGACTCTGACCCTGCAACTGGACCGGACGGCATCAGCTCATGTGTCCGAAAAACATGCTCGGCTGCTTTTGTGCTTCCCCTCTGCCCTTTTCACCCTATCATTTACCATAGGTCATCTTCCATCTACTTGGAAATCAGCCAATATCACTGCATTACCCAAAAAGGTGCACAAATGGACCCCCTTAACTACAGACCAATTTGTTTGCTTTCAATCATCAGCAAGGTCATCCATCATCGCAGTTCACATAAAATTATTCCTTTTCTCTAACAGTCTCATCTTGGAATTAGATCATCAATTCGGACTCAGATCTGGTCACTCTACCTGGGACATGCTGCTTCTACTCTCCCAACAATGGATGGAGACCCTCAATATCAGACATGAGACCAGGGCCATCTCTCTGGACATATCTCGAGCTTTTGATGCAGTCTGGTATCCTGCCTTGCTCTCCACAATGTCTGCCTATGACATCCAAGGCCAACTCCACTCTTGGATTACAGACTTCCTCCACTCTTGTAGCCAACATGTGGCTCTCAACAGAACCCTTTCTTCTCCTCTCCCTGTCAAGGCTGGAGTACCCCAGGCAGTGTTCCAGCCCACATCTTATTCCTAATCTTTGTCAATTGTCTCACTGACTCTGGAAAATCCTCTACCTCTTTGCTAATGACTCCACTCTCTGCCTTGACATCTGTCATCCTGACAGACAAGCAGCAGCCTCTTCCCTCTCCTTAGACCTTGACAAAATCACAATCTGGTCAAACACTTGGAATGTCTTTCAATCTTGAGAACCCTCTGCCTCTTCCTCTCCTCTTCCTCTCCCTCTCCCTTCCCTCTTCCTCTCCCTCTTCCTCTCCCTCTCCCCCTTCCTCTCCCCTTCTTCTCCCCCTTCCTCTCCCCCTTCCTCTCCCCCTTCCTCCCCCCTTCCTCCCCCCTTCCTCTCCCCTTCCTCTCCCTCCCTCTCCTCTCCCTCCTTCTCCCTCTCCTGTCCTCCCTGTCCCTCTCTCTCCCCCTCTCTCTCCCCCCTCCTCTCCCCCTCCCCCTCCCCCTCCCTCTCCCCTCCTCTCCCCCTCCCTCTCCCCCTCCCTCTCCCTCCCTCCCTCTCCCCAAAAGGACTGTACCACAAACACTACATCTACTTTCTCACCAACCCTCTCAGAGATTCAGTCACTCAAACTCTTGGGTCTCACTCTCAGCCATGATCTCTTTTGAGCAAGCCACATTTCAACATTGGCATCCAAAGCCAGACACCGACTGGGCATCCTCCTACTTGCAAAGTCCGTCCTTGGCACACCTGAGCTCCTGTCCACCGACAAGGCTTTCATCTGCAGCTCGATTGAGTACTGCTCTCCCCTCTAAGCTGGCTCACCTGCCTCACATCTTGCTCGGCTTGTCGCCGTGAAACCAAGGTCTTCAAGATCAATAGAATCTCTCGTGATGAAGCTGAGTCAATGGGACAATCACCGCAATTGCCGACAGGTCGGTGGTCTCTGTCTTCTTCCACCTGATTTCTGGTTTTGCAACCTCTGCCCTCTCTGTGCTTTGTCCTCCTCCTGCCCCCCCCCCCCCAACCAGGTATCTGCAGGACGCACGCAGTCCACCAGCAACCACCCCCGAGTGGAACTGCCTAAATCAAGAATGACTGCTCACCTCCACGCATTCAGTCCTCTTTCTCCCCCCCCCCCCCCCCCCCCCCCCCCCCCCCGCCTGCCATGTGGAACCACCTTCCATACACTATTCAGTTTCATTCTTCCCTCCAGGTCTTCAAGAGAGCTGTTCACCACCATCTCATGTTTTCCCCCATCCAAAACCATATTTTCTCCACCTGTTAAACCACCCTGACCTCTTCCAAAATTTTGGCTTATGTATCCATATTGTCCACCCTTTGCGGTCTCCCTTACCCCTCGTCGTTACCTGCATCCCTTGTTTGGCCGTCTCCATCTACTCCATCCCTCTGCCCTGCTGTTGGTATTTCCCCTTTCTCCTGCTGTTCACTTTGTGATGTTGTATCCTCATTTGTTCTGTGTCAAGGCTCTTCCACAAGCCTTGACCATTTATTACGAAATAATAATAATAATAATAATAATAATAATCATAATATACCTTGACATTTGTGTTTAAGTAGTAGTGCAGGTTTGATTGGAAATTTTATTGAACTGTCATGTTGTTCACAAAATGAAAACTCTCGTCCATGTGTTTCCAGTCAAAAACAATTGGCTCCTGCTTTGACCTGAATCATCTTTAACTGTGCACATCTCCTTTCAGGAACAATACGAGCTTGTACACTGGGCTGTAGCAGAGTTGTTCAAGCGTCGTATTCGTGAGATGGAGAGCCGAACAAACACTAATACGTTGCCCAACAACAAGGTAATGCAGCATTTAGGACTCAGAATAATTGCCTTTGGATGACGGGCTTGAGCATTTGTGGCCACTCAGGAAGTGGCGACTTGAGAAGTGCACTTTCATATAGATGTCCTTGAAGGTCAATTATCACCATTTTTCTTGAGTTTTGAGTTTGATGTTTGTGTTGACCAGAAATTTAATAAGTATTGACAGTTCCACCCTCTTTAGTTTTTTATTTATTGACATCTTGATATTCAGCACCTTCTTGAAGGTAAAGTGATTAAAGCTATTGGTTACTAACTAAATAAAGAGAAATTCCTTATGAGATTATTAATGGACATGCATCATTCCATTTAAAAAAAATAAAAATAAACAAAAGACAAGATTGTATTTAAACCATGCTTGTAACTCAGTAAGATTACATGAGTTTATCTAATCAGCCTTTGTCAGTCTTATTCCATGTCATACATCTAGTTGAAAGTTGACCAAACTGAAACTGTAGACTCTGGCAGTAATGACGACACGTTTGATTTCTTTATTTGTGATTTGATCCTGTTGTTTTGGGGGTTTATTTTTTACTGAATCGTGAAAGCGAGTTCAT
The DNA here is from genome assembly GCA_035128595.1 of Eptatretus atami. Lineage (NCBI taxonomy): Eukaryota > Metazoa > Chordata > Myxini > Myxiniformes > Myxinidae > Eptatretus > Eptatretus atami. The sequence goes on along the minus strand of CM068961.1, from coordinate 22,890,497 downwards.
CCCATTAACTCATGTCAGCCTTGTCAGCAAATGAGAGCATTACAGATGAAACTAGAACAGCACTCGGTAGAGCGCATACCTCCACCAGGCTGAACAGTTTACGTTTTCTATCCCACTCATAGACGAATCTGGATCAGGACCTTAATCAGAATATAATGGGCTTGGTCTTGTCATCTACACAATTCATCCATCAAGTTTTGTCATAACCCGGCCACAACTTTTTGAGATACCGTACTAGACACTGCTGTATATAATTTTTGGCCCAATCTCTCAATTGTGAAGAATCGCTTTAAAAATTCGAGTATGCGAATCTGCATTCTCACCAAAATAGAATCAATTCATCATTGCCACCCACCCAACCTGTCCAGCAAGTTTAGTCAGAATCCGTCCAAACTGTTTTGAAATATCGTGCGATATATCGTTTTTGGCCCTGTCACTTAATGGTGAAGAATCACTTTGAAGAATTAAAAAATTCTTGTTTCCAGATCTGGATCATCACTAAAATATATTTAATTCGTCCTTGCCAAAACCCCAACTTGTTCACCAAGTTTCGTCCGAATCCATCCATAATGTTTTGAGATATCCTGCTCACCATTGTCAGGTCAGGCCAGATTAGATCTGTGACTTGGCTACAGGTACCAATGTAAACCTGTTTCATGGTCGGGTTGTCGGTGACTAAACCATCTCCCCCACCAGGTTTTCTGGTGAGGAGGGTGTATGATATGGACACCCAGCAGGATTAAAAACAAAACCTGTCAAAGGGCGGAGGAGCTCCTTGTGAGCCAACAGCCAGGCATTTCTAGTGCCCAACTGTGTCTGCGGACGTCTTCCTGCAGTTGGGTTACTTTTTTTGAGGAGGTTGCTGGCAGGATTTGCATTGCGGCCACCATAAAACCCTTCATTCCGCAAAACACGAGAAAAACGCAAAGAGAATTGAAAACCCACTCTGCAGCTGCCCTCCGCAGGGCAGCTCACCAGATGATGGGATTGGGGCAAAGTCTTCGGGACCCCCACTCTTTGATGATAGGAGCAAAACCACGGGGTAATCTTCCCAGGGAAGATTGCGGTCGTGTGTGTCGGGGTGGTGCTGAGGTGTCATCCACCAGACGGTGGTCTCCTTGGGTTAACCTGATGCGATCCCTTCGGGTGGGTGCCTGGAATGTCCTATCCCGATGAGAGGATAATCACCTGACTCTGTTATCATCTGAGCTTAAGCATTTGAACATCGGTAGAGCAGCACTATCTGAGGTTCGGAGATCGGATCATGGCGGGTGGTTACACCTATTGGTCTGATCGCTCTGATGGTTACCATGTCCAAAGACTTGCTGTAGCTGTGTCGAATAAGCTGACTCCAGTGACAATTGAGGTAACCGGTCAATGAGCATATTTTGAGACTAAGGATTTGTCACTCCGTGGGTGTCGTTTCCCTGGTCTCTGTATATGCTCCGACTGAGGGGAGTGATCTCATCGTGAAGGATGCATTTGATGCCACGCTCAAGTCTGTGGTTGATCAGTGCCCCAGCCACGATACTCTTCTAGTCTTGGGGGATTCAATGCATCAAGTGGAACTGATCGGGATGGTTGTAAGACATGTGTTGGTCCCCATGAGTCTGGAACTGTGAACCAGAATATCACTAAGTTCCTTGACTTTGCAAGAAGTCATGGACTTAGGGTGACTGGTTCATGGTTTCAACGCCCACAGGCTCATCGCTGGACTTGGTATTCCAACACTAGTGGTGTGGCAAAGGAGATTGACCATGTGCTCATTAATGGAACCTGGAGGATGATGCAGAACTGCAGGGTGTACTGGAGTACTCAGTTCCTCAATACCGAACACAGGCTTGTGGAAGCAACTCTGAAGTTGCAGCTTAAATCTGGGAGAATGGCATCATCCCAGCCTCGGCTGGATGTTGGCAAGCTCAAGGATGAGAGGGTCGCTGAGGAATTTGCGAACAGGCTGAGTGGAGATTTGGGGGATCTGGGTGCTTTGGGGAACTTGAAGAGTTGTGGAGTGCCTTCAAGACTACCATCCTTGATGTTGTCAGTGGATGTCTTGGAACTCACCGAAGGGCAAAGAAGAATTTTGTCTCAAGGGACACTGGATACCATTGACCAGAGTCGCAGGGCCAGGCTTAATGGCAGAGCTGAGCTGTTCAGGGAGTTGAGGCACAAAAGTGTACATGCACTGAGGGTGGACAAGGAGGCCTATGTGTGAGGAATCTGTGAGGGGGTAGAGCATCACCTGTGGTCAAGTCATTCTCATCCTGCTTACAGGGGAATTTGTGCATTGCGTTCCTCCAAGCCCATCCTTCGGTGTACTGCAATTAGAGCGGAGGGTGGTGGGCTTTTGACAGAGGAGTCCGAAGTGAAGGCCCACTGGGCCGGTTACATTGAGCGGCTGTACCAGGCTAATCCACCAGCTGTGGAGTTGCATGTCAGGGGTGTTACTATCCCTATTGCTGATTCTCCAATCAACTGTGATCCACCTTCATTTGTGGAAACAGGCTGCGGTGAACCGTTTGAAATGGGATAAAGCTGCTGGGATCTGTGGCATCCATGCTGAACTTCTCAAGGCTAGTGGAAATGCTGTACTTGTGTCGTTGCATGCAGTTATGTGCTCTGCCTGGAACACAGGCATCATCCCAACTGACTGGAAAAACGGGTCTTGTTGTCCCTTTCTGGAAAGGGAAGGGTGATCGCCAGTGTTGCAGCAACGACCGAGGGGTGACCCTGCTGTCAGCGCTGGGAAAGGTCTTTGCTCAGATAATTCTTTATGTGGTTCACCACCATTTGCTTGAGCACCAGCACCCAGAGCAGTCAGGCTTTACACCAAAGAGGTCAAAGATTGACCGTATCTTTGCCCTTCGGGTCCTCACCGAACGCTGATGAGAGTTTCGGCAGGGGCTGTTTACCTTCGATGTTGATCTCTATGAAGCGTTCGATTCAGTGAATCGGGATGCCCTCTGGAGGATTCTTGGTCTTCGTGGGGTGCCTCCAGAACTGAACAATCTGATGTCTGAACTACACTCTGGTACTGAGAGTGCTGTGAGATGTGGTGGTACCATCTCTGAATTTTTTCCAGTTGTTACTGGAGTTCATCAGGGGTGTGTACTGGCCCCCACACCTTTTAGCATTTGTATGGACTGGATTCTGCAGAGGATGTCAGAGATCAAGCAGCGGTGCATCACTTGGGAATGTCAAGATCTCTGACGTTGATTTTGCAGATGTTGCAGTCATCTTTGCGGAGATTCTAGATATCCTTTTGGGGGCCCTCGAGGTGCTGAATGAGGAGTCGGAGCTGCTGGGTTTACGGGTTTCCTGGGTTAAAACTATGATCCAGGCTTTCAATGACATCTTGGATGCTGCTCTCCAGTCTGTACCTGTTTGTGGTGAGGATGTTGAGGTCACGGAGAGATTCACTTACCCTGGCAGTGATATTCATGTCTCTGCTCGCTGTGAGCCAGAGGTCAATAGACGTCTGGGTCGGGCTTGGGGAGTCTTGGATTCACTGGATCATGGGGTGTGGTGCTGCTGGTACCTTTGCGGGAGGCCGAAAGTCCGAGTCTTCAGGCCCTTGGTGCTTCCAGTCTTGCTCTCTGGATGTGAGACTTGGACTCTGACCAGGAATCTGATACGGAGACTTTATTTGTTTGGTACCAGGACTCTTCGGAGAATCCTTGGCTATCGCTGGTCGGACTTTGTGTCCAACGAGCGGTTGCTGAGAGAGACTCAAATGAGATTTGTTACCTGCATGGTCTGTGAGCGTCAGCTGCGGCTGTATGGACATGAGGCTCATTTTCCTGGCACTGATCCTGCTCACCAGATTCTCTCAGTGTTGGAGCCTCGTGAGTGGAGGAGGCCGGCGGGCTGACCACGTGCCTCGTGGTTGCAGCAGGTTGACTGGCATCGAAAGGAGATGGGGATGGGCCAGGCATCTGCCTGGGGGATGGCCGGACGGAGGCCCCTGGAGTACCAGCAGAAAGTGGACACAGCAACGCGCTGCTCCGGCACATGCTTCCATACCTGACCTGACCTGCTCATAAACAAACAAATGGGTGAAACTAAGAAGCTTGTTCGTCAATTGCAATACTTCATTCAATGTCTCCAAATCACATACACTCACTATCTCTAGTTAAAGATTGTATGGCCAACTCTAAATTTACTTCTGCAATCACCTTTGGCAGAGATGTAGGCTTTTCTTGGAGTTCCTTGAACGAACAATCTGCCATGATCATTCCTGTGATTACATATCGACGGTGGTCTTCAGGGCAGAGTAATGCTCTGCAGAGAGTAATGCTCTACAGAGCTAAAGCAGTCTTTGGTTATGTTCTGCCTTAAGCATTGCTTTAGCTAATAGTCTACAAGGTCATCATCCACAGTGCAATGACGTTTATGGGCTGATACTATCAGATGTTGAATCCAATGCTCTGAAGGTAATTTTTGTTTCTCACTGGAAGGCTGAGGTGTGCAGGGCTGCTTCTTTCCTTCCACACACAGGTTGCTGGCCTCACTGTTTTCTCGAGTGCCTCGTATCTGGTGTATTAATTACCTCTGTCACCGAAGGTGGACCGAGGTTATGTTTTCACCCCTGCCTGTTTGTTTGTCTGTCTGTGAGCAGGCTATCTCAGAAAATTATGGACGTATTCGGACAAAACTTTGTGGACAGGTTGGGTGTGTGACAAGGACGAATTGCTTTGATTTTGGTGATGGTCTGGATTGGGATATGGCCTATCATTTGGGATACAAAATGTAATAAACTGTTCAGCCTGGCGGAGGTATGCACTCTACCGAGTGCCATTCTCGTTTCCTCTTGCATTCTCAGCTGTACATTCCTCATCAGCCAAACCAGGTCTTTCTTGTTCAGCCAGCAACCCATGCATTTTACGTTCCCTGAATGTTAGCTGTTGGAAGAAAGTAAAGAGGACTTGAAACTGCTGCAGCCAGTGAAGAAAGAAAGTGAAAAACCTGGTCTTCCTTTAAACCTCAGGTTGAAACAGTAGAAAATATAATCTTCCTGGGTTTTAAGATTGACTTGAATGGAGAATTTGGAGGAAAAATTAATAGACTGTTAGTATTGGGGAGAACAGCAATGTCAGGGTTGTTGAAGATCTGGAAAGACAAAGAATCAGTGATTGAAGAAATTAGACCACCATGTACATAAGAGGCACTGATGCTTAAACAGAAACTGTCATACTTTGGATGCGTCATGTGAGCAAAGAACGAAAGTCTGGATAAATCAACTATGCTGGGTATGGTAGAGGGAAGAAGAGGAAGAGATGGACCTTGGATGTGCTGGATGGATCGAGTAAAGGCTGCAACAAACTGTCTCTGCTAGAGCTTCGGAAAGCGGTGCAGGATCAGGATAGGGATAGGGATGTTTTGGAGAAATCTGATCATGAATGTCACCGAAGTCGGCCACGACTTAACCGGAACCAGATAACTCGATAAATGTAAGCTATCTGCTCACCTCTCCCACTGTTTTGTCCCCTCCCCCTAATTCTCTCAACTGTATAATTGCCTCCCTGAGTCTAGGCCAGACCTGCCTACCTCTATGCAATCGACGTATTTTGTTCTCGAAATTTTGCTCACGCTCAATCGTGCATCAGTCTGTGAAAATTGTACACCAAAAAAAAAATATATATTGTTTTCTTCCTTTCTTTTGAAACCAAAATTAGGCCGTTTACATGAATCGAACTTAGTTCCTGCCGTTTGTATCCTTACTGCACATGCCAAGCTCCAAAGAGGCAGGATAACGTTTTCCGGATTGTGGCTTGTGCGAGCCAAGAAAGTCCACAAAGCTCCCAGTTTAATCGAACAGTCTTTGGGGGGGGGGCGGAAGATGGTGGTTGGGGAGATGCACACATGTTGGCACTCCTTTGCACATTAGTTATTACTAGTACGTGCCCGTACGTGCGTTGCCATACTTCCAAAAAAAAAGAATTGTGACGTCATAGCACCGTGTCCTGTCATTGGTTTGGTAAATAACTGTGCCCCGTACGTGCGTGGCCGTACGTGGAAAAAAAAAAAACAACTTTCAAACCCCGTGCCAGAAGCAACAACCACACAGCCCGTTCCTTCGCTCTCGCGTGCCCGTACGTGCGTGGCCGTACGTGCAAAAGAAAAAGAAGAATTGTGACGTCAATGTGATGTCATAGCACCGTGTCTGTCATTGGTTTGGTAAATAAATGGCCATAACTTGGGAACCACTTGTCCGATTAATATCAAACCTTGAAAAGGCACATCCACAGGCCCCAGCAATATATTGGCAAGTTTCAATGAGATCGGACCAGTGGTTGTCGAGAAACGGCGGTCGCAGACAGACACAGCCTCAGAGCACACCACACACAGAGATTGCTGGAATTGTACATAGATTGTGGTGACTTTTCATTTGCTTGCTCTTGGATTTTTGATATCAAAGGGCACTGTTTGTAAAAAATAAGCTATCGTTGGACTTCACACCTGATATGAACGTTGCTATCAAGATTTATCAGTAATTACCTTATCGACTGTATTTAAAAAAAAAAATTCTTCATATTGTGTGTACACTTGATGTACTTATCCCTGATAATCCAAACAATTTTTTAGCAGCGTAGCGAACGCTGCTCTAAGAGAGCTCGGCGTTGTTGTTCTTCTTCTTCTTCTTCTTCTTCTTCTTCTTCTTCTTCTTGTTCTTCTTCTTCTTGTGAAGACAAAACCTTTAGGACTTGGCTCTTTTATATACAGGTTCCGGATCTCCTTAAATACTACACACCTGTACACATCTTCGCATTGAGGGTGCCTTTTGAGAGCGTCTATCATGAACTTTTAAATATATTCGGACATTTGGTTTTAAGTTTCGAAAAGTTCACGTTACTATTTAAAGATTATTCCATTTAATATATTGTAATTTCGTAAATACACTATTTTCTCGTCATGAACGAAGATCGTCCATGACGGACGTGACGTGACGGCACGTGACGAAATATCGGAAGTTGTTGTTGTTGTGTTTTTTATTTTATTTATTTATTTAATTCTTCTTCCTCTTCTTGTTCATCTGGTGAAGACAAAACCTTTAGGACGTGGCTCTTGGACACATTTGTCCTTGTTTTCATTGTAATTGGCTCTGTTATTCGTCTGCTGTCCGTTTGTCCATGAGGTTATGTCCTAAACGGTTGAGCAAAAATTCACCAAACTTTGCAGTTATGATCACCATACGGCACGAAGGTGTGAGAGCAGTGTCATTTTTTGTCCCCACCCCTTATAGGCTTGGCGTGGTCAAAGGGTCAACTCCTGAAAAATGCAATTATGCATACATTTTAAACATCTCTTAATTAAACTTTAAATCGGCAATCAACATTGGGGGACACATGAAATATGTAATTTTTTTTGGATTTGCCCCCGGTTCATTCGCTAGGCCAAGGGGGTGGGGACTTAGGGGCACAGGGGTCAAAACAGAAGATTCTCTTTTTTTATGCCTCTGCCACCAAAGTCGCCAGAGGCATGATGTTTTTGGGTTGCCTGTCCGTCCGTCCGTCCATGCGTAATGTATCCAGTATATACAGTGATGTAAAGATGAACTGATTAGATTTCGGCACCAAGAGGTCAGAGGTCATGTGAGGTAAAAAAAAAAGTGATATTTGAGAACAGCTGAAAGGATTTAAATCAAACTTGATGTGTTAAATGATGTAATAATTTGGGTGGAGACATATCGGTCGACGTCATGATGTCGAAGAGTGCCGTTCTAGTTCAACCCAACATTTGATATTGGTTCATTCTTGGTGGAACTTTTTACCATCTTTATCCCTAAGCTTTTTGAAAACAAAACGGGGGAATAATTCACCAAGCTTTGTAGTCATCGTCACGACATGGCACGAGGGTGCAAGAGTAGCGTCATTTTGGCCCCGTTCCCTGGGACAGGGTCAAAAGGTAAAATGCCCAAAAATTCAATTACGGGCACATTTTAAAACATCTTTAAATGGAACTTTGTGTATGTGATCAACATTGGGAGACCCATGAAATATGTAACTTTCTTTTTTTAATTTGACCTCCGGTTTATGCCCCAGAGGGTGGTGGGGACTTAGGGTCACTGGTGAAAATAGGGGAAAAAATTTTCGGCTCATAATTTGATATTGGGTCATTCCTGGTGAAACCTTTTGCCATCTTTCAACTTTGCTTTAGGTGGGAAGCGTGGGGGCTTACAACGGCACGAGATCGACTTCACTCTAGCATTGCTTTTGTGAAAGAAACATCAATCAAAAATATTTAACCTTTAACAAAATGAAACGAGTATTATGGACAAAAATGGGGGTAGGCAAGTCGGCTGTCCAGTTATGTTATCCCTCTCCCCCCTCCCCATTCCTTTAATATGGCTATCCATTGGCATCTCATTGTGCCCCCCTATTCCTGCATTGTTTTCCACATTTACACTGTTCTGTCAGTTTTCCTTTTGTTTCCTTGTCATTATATACATACCAACCTCTGCTCCCTTGTCCTGTCCGCACGTTCCTACTTTAGTATGCTACCTTTCTGTTCATTCAACACCCGGTTATCTTTATCTGTCCCTTTATTACCCAATTGTCGGTCTCTCATTCCTCTGAACTGTCCAGCTTTCGCATTCGCCTATATCGTTTGTTTGGAAATGAATGTAATGGGGAAGAGGAGGGAAGGGGCAGGATTGTGGTTCATATCAGTTTGCGTGTTAATCTGAACTTCCATTTGTAGTTATTCACGTCATTCCCGATTGCCTATCTTTTATCTGTTGCCTATTTTAATATTCATTATATCACACTATCTTTTATTAGTTCGCATGGACAGGTGACACAACCCCCCCCCCCACCTCCCCACCCCACATTCCCTCACCCACCCACACCCCACGTTCCCCCACGTTCCCCTCACCCACCCACACCCCCTTCCCTCATTTTACCAAAATGAGTTTTTGATATACTTTTGAAATTTCACCGAGCATAATATCATCTATCACGTTGTTTTACCTCGTGCAGCTCTTCCGGTCAATAACTGCCAGTGGTATTTTGGTTTCCATAAAATCACTCTAGTCTTTGATGTTTGAATTAAAAGATAGGATCCAAATTCTTCCCTCTTTGTCATCAGCTTCCTGTTAACGTTCGGGGTGGAGGGGGAGTGCGGTGGCAGAAGGTACACCGTCAATGGCAACATGCTGTTTGCGAGTGTTTCGGTGGTTGCCTGCTCATGAGTAAGGGGGGATTTTGATACCATCAATGGCAACAGTAACATGAACAGAGCGCTTTGCAGATCGCACTGTGCGCCAGATGGTTTTATAAAGCTTTTTGCTCCTTATGAGGCCGTGGTGTTCTCGTGGCTCAGCCGATTGGACTTGAGCAGTGGTAACATTTTTTCCCAGAAAACAATGGATGATAATTGACAAATGCACTTTGCCTGATATTCTTTGCACAGACCAGCAGCCATGGTAAAACATGCTCAGCTCCAAAAGAGGATGATCCACCACCAAAGCCACCTCGAATACGCAAGTATGACTCCTCATTAACTTCTCAAGTTTCATAGGGTCAAAGTACATAAACATTTGTCCAGCACTGTTAGGGACTTGGGATTTCACCACTCCACCTCCCCCCATAATTCTTTCGGTGTTTATCAGTAACCCCTGTGCTTTAAACCCTAGAATTCTGGCTTGTTGTCAACCTCCATTCTGTATTCCTCTTTTTTTATCTTGCCAAAACGAAGTTTTTGCAAGATATGTTAGTCAGTCTGTATGTTTTTTATTTTTATTTTTTTTAATTTTTTTTTTTTTTGTTTGTTTGTCTGTAATCACGAAAAAAAAATTCTACAGACCACAGTTTTCATTGGAAATTTTTGTAACTTCGCATATCAGAGGCCTATGGAGGTCCCTTTCAGGCCATAAAATTTTGAAGGTCAAGGTCAAAGGTCAAGGTCACTTTTTCGCAAATCAGGGTAATCGACAAAACCCTCATTTTTTGAGTAATTTTGATCGTCTTCAAACTTCATGGGAATATAGTTCATGGTCTGGCGCTCAGCTGATTAATTTTTGGTGGCGATTGGCCTTGACCTTCATGTGTTTTTTTTTGTTGTGTTTTTTTTTTTTTAAATCTGTAATCACGTTATAATCACTCTGCAGAGCACAGTTTTCATTGGAAATTTTTGTAACTTCGCATATCAGAGGCCTATAGAGGTCCCTTTCAGCACATAAAATTTTGAAGGTCAAGGTCAAAGGTCAAGGTCACTTTGTCGCAAATCAGGGGAGTCGACGAAACCCTTATTTTTGGAGTAATTTTGATCGGATCGTCTTCAAACTTCATGGGAATATAGTTCATGGTCTGGCATTCAGCTGATTAATTTTTGGTGGCGATTGGCCTTGACCTTCATGGTTAACGCCTAAGGTCAAACATATTTGACCCCAAGGTCAAATTTTCAAGTTTAGGACCATATCGTGTAGACCTCAAATTGAACACCTCGATGAGTGCTTTCTAGATATATCAAGCTTGAGACATTATGACGTGATTTGGTGACGTTATGAGGCAAACACATATTTTTCATGGTTACTCTGTAGAACGATTCTCATCGGAATCTCTCGTAGGCAGATATTCCTCAAGGAGTCGCTCCTGGTGGATAGCAGCTTGTTCACCTCAGTGTGACCTTAAAGAAGTCACACGTGGTCACCTTTTGGCAAGATACGGATCACCCTACGGGTGACATTGGTTATTTTTTCTTGTTTTGTTTTTTTGGAACTGCCTTCTAGGATGCAGTTCAATCCAGTCCCTCTAGGACTTCAAGCAAGTGGTCGACCACCATCTCTTGATAATTTTAATCCTGTTTATCCCAACCCTGTTACTTCCAGGTTACTGTTTCTCCTTCTCGCCTCTCTATCCTCTCTTGCTGTTTGTTCGTTTCCTTGCTTGTTGCGTGCACTTGTAGCCCCACTACCCCACTGTCGGTACGTTTCCTTTTTTTTGTCCTCTCTGTCACCTCGCTGTTCCACGAGGCCAGATTTTGTACAAAAATCTGGTTTTAAAAGTTTGTACAATGATTCTAAATGGAGGTTTATGTGTCTTTGCCTTAGCTACAATCAAAGTTTTAATTCTCGCATTGCCAAAATCAGTCACATAATAAATGGCCAATGGTAGAAAATGTTGTGGCAGAAAAGGTGAAGGTTCCTTTAAAAAAGAAGCTGTTCTTTTCAAAGATAGCTCAACAAACTTTTCTACAAGCATCGTGTTGAAGGTTGGTTGGACTGATTGCATTGATCCACCCAGCAGCTTAGCATGTGAGCTAAATAAGGTATACAATACAAAAACTCAAATTATTAGATTTGAAATGGTATTTGTGGTTGCTTTTTCAACATGGAAAGCAAACTCGACTGGAGGTAACTTTACGTTACCCCATAAGGCTTGCAAAATGAATGTCCATCATGAAACAAGCCAGAAAACATCATGTTGCAAATCTCAAGGCTGAACTCTCCAATCGGTCCCCTTCCTCAGTCATTGTGGCTCTTTGTGTCAAGTCGGTCTCTGGTACTTACTCCACTTCCACCCTCTTCTTCACTTCAAATGACCGCTGCAGATTCTGCCTGAGAAAAGGCAGAATGTACGACAACTCTGCGTTTGCTTCCAAATCTCATGTACCCGACTCATCATGTTCCGTCCCCATCTTAGCCCATCGTATCCATCCACTGTTTACTGGACTTTGTGTCCTCACCTGAGAAGGTAGATAAGCCTCTTCTAGCTTCAATCCTGTTTCGGAGACGGGCCCAGATGGCATCAGTGACCATGCTCTCAAATCCTGTTCTGCTGCTGTTGCTTCTGTTTTGCTCTGTTCACCCTGTTCATCTCCTTAGGCTGCCTCCTATCTACTTTGAAGTCAGCAAACATCCCTCTCACCCACAAAGAGGGTACAAAACTTCTTTTTTCAAATACAAACTAGAACTCTTCCTTCTAATTATAAACAAAGTAAATCAATTCATTGTTTCTACCAGTTAAGTCTTTCCTTTCAAACAGCCAGATCTCTGACCATCCTGGCTACCCAGCACTTGACATGCTGCTGCTCCTCTCTCAGCAGTGCTTTGAGGCACTAGACTTAAAATAACAGGCCAAGGCTGGTTCCCTGGACACATGTCGGGCATTCAACAGTCTGCCATCCCATTTTGCTTGCCAAGCTCTCTTCCTGTTGCATACAAGACTGCCGTCATTCCTAGATTTCTAACTTCCTCAATCATGCATCCAATGCTTGCTATCAATGAAACTGTCTTCTCCCAGTGGAGGCTGGAGTTCCCCAAGGCAGTGTGTTTGGTCCAGTCTTGTTCCTCATCGACATAAATCACCTCTCTGATGCTCTGGAAAACCCTCCCTTCCTCTTTGCAAACTCTATCTATAGTGTTGTATAGTACTCATTCCCACTGATCGGCAAACATCAGCTGCATCACTCTCTGTGGGTCTGGAAATTATTAGAAGCAGGTCTGATGAATGGAACATGTCCTTCAATCCTGGAAAATTTCTGTCTCGCCCTGTTTTTCCAGAAGGATCATCAAATTAACCTACCTTTCTATTTCACCGGTAAACCACTGAAAGTGGTTGCTTCAGACCTCTCCTAGGCCGCACATATTGCAAAATTGGCCTCCAAAGTCAACTGCAGACAAGGCATCCTCCATCGTTCCAAGTCTTTCTCCGAACAATAAGAACCTACTCAGTTGATAAGGCCTTCAGTCGCTCAATGGGGGTACTGCCCTCCCCTATGGGCTGGGCATCACATCTGTAGAATCTAAAGCTCTCAACATTATTGGAATCGCCAGCAATGAGGCAAAAGTACAAGGTATGTTGCTTTTCAATGTAGGCAGGTCGGTGGCCTGTTTTTTTTACCACCTCTCCTCTGATTTAGCTTCCTATGCTCTCTCAATCCACTGCCCCTCCACAACAATTCCAGGATGTACACATTCTTCCAGTAACTCACTCCTGGTAAACTTCCATAATCCAGCTAACTGCACACCCTCAACTCTTTTGTTCCTTGCTTTTCCCACATGTGAAACTCCCTTCCAGAAGCTGTGCTATCCCACTTTTTCCTCCAGGGCTTCAAGCAGATGGTGCACCGCCATCTCACGTCACCCCCCCCACCCTTCCCCATAATTCTTATTCCCCCCATTAATCCTTCCCAGCACAACTCTCATCTTGGCAGTTTGCTATGTTTCCTTTCCTGTTTGTTCATTACATTGTTTATTGTGTGCAAGAGTTGACCTGCTGCCTTACTGTAAGTTCCTATCCTCTGTCACCTTGATCTTCTATGAGCCTCAATATAGGAGAGGAAGAATAATGAAATAAATATTGATTTTCCATGTATGACCTTCTTTTGGATTGGGTGCTCTGACAGACTGTTTTCCCTTCTTAGTTCAGCCAAGGATGATGGTGAAGCTATGGAAGAAATCCTGCAGCCACCTCTTCCGATTCCTGTGCCACCTGTCCTCGCACCCTCTTCATCCCCTGGTTTCCCCACCTTCTCAAGTGTGTGGCGAAAACCAAATGATTGTTACCACACTAATGGAAGAACAGGTCCACAAGGAAATGGATTGTGCAGTGGCAGAGAAGAATGCCTAAAAGAGGGGAATAGGTCGGACAAAGATGCAAGTTCAAATGGCAAGCAAGAAACAACCAAACCAGTCAAATCGAATGAAAATGTTGTTGGAGAAATGGAGAAGTTTAGAAATGGAGCAGAAGAAAGTAGCTATTGCAAGCCTCTTCACGGTTCTAGCACATTGGATGGAGAGCCACATGAGAAAGCAGTGCGACGAGGTGTTGGTGGCCATCTGCACATCGAGGTGAAGAAAGTGTCACGACAGGAAGGTCCAAAAAGCTTTGACGCGATGAGCCACAGCATGCAGCAGAGGTCTACGGTGAATAGGAACGTGTATGAACTTGCACAAAATGTCCTGATAAATGAAATGTCTGTAGATTGTGAGGACTCAACAGTGACCGACGAAGCAGAGAGGTTGCCATCGAGGATTGAAAAGCAAGGGCCTGAGAGCCTGTCGGATGAGACGTCTCAAAACAATGCCCAAAAACTACATTGCAATGAGGGAAAGATGGCGATGGGTATCTCATCGTATTCACTTGAGCAGCCTCGTCTCATCTTGCAGCCTCCGCTGGAACCTGAGGATTCATCATCAGATCATGAAGGAACACTTTTTTTCTTGTGCGGAGTAACCACTCCCAAGAACATGGATGTGGATCCTTTCCCCATAGCAGATCCTGAAGACAGTGTGATGGCACTACACCCAACGGGAAGTTGCAGTGATAACAGGCAGATGGAGATTTGTAAAAGGGACACGGGCAGAGTGAACGAGTTTTGTACCGACTCAATTGCGAACGATGTGGATGGTCAAGGCCCGATGGCGTTTGGCATAGTGGCACTAAACAATGGTAAGTACAATGGTTATGATTTCACAATTTAATGGATTTAATCGTGTGAATTATTTTAGTTGGCCACTCATTGATGTGATTCAATTCATCACGATGTCCAATAATTTTTCCGTGGTCAGTGACGAGGGGCCAAAATTGGACTTGCATGTCATGTGGATTCCAAATGGGGAAATAAACTGATTGCTGCAAGTTTCTGTCGATATTTATCGGTGAAAGAAATGGGAGCCAGCTCCATATTCTTTAGTTTGTGGGAAAACAGTATAGCTTGTATCTCACCAAGCTGCCTCACGTTGGTAAACTACTCGCATGTCCTCCAGTGTTATCCCAAGCTAAGTGAGTTTGGTCCATCTTTTGTCTTTATCTCCACTGTCTGTCTCTGTCACACTATCTCCACCAAAACGGTTGTGCAGAAATTTTACCAAACTTGGTAGTTATGATCACCATATGACAAGAAGGTGTGAGAGCAGGATCATTTTTGGCCCCTGCCCTCTGGGGTGGAGTCAAAAGGTCAAGTACCAAAAAATGTGATTACAGGAACATTTTGAAGCCTATTTTGATGAAACTTTGTATATGCAATCAACA